>CM070875.1:18864981-19402481 GCA_036365515.1 Torymus aiolomorphi
GCGATAGAGACATAATCTAATGGCAATAAATACATTATGCGTAATATTAAGGAAAGGAAATGTAAATGTTTTTTCCTATCATCATATGCAAAGTTCGAGTTTGCACACACATTTGCGTGCGCAAACTGCCACTTTTCCACACGCTCGTCTCAGCGTGTGGAAGGACGGTGGTTTGCACGTGCAGGTGCGTGTGCAGGCTTGAACTTTGCACAACTCGACAGGAAAAATAGTATACGATAATCATGCGCTGCGTAGGTGATCCCGTAGTAACGGAGTTTGTAGCCCGAGCTCGCTTCGCTCGGGCGACAAACTCCGCTACTGCCGGAATCACCTACTACGCGCACTCGTATCGTAATGTGCTATTCCTGTCTGTATATTATATTGCTATCAGTTATACAATAGTTTAATGCCGTCCAATTAAACGTAAAGTCGGAAAGTAAACTTAAAACGAAAATTTTTAGTTTATTCCATTCCATTCCCAATTAATTAAACGTGCAAATAATGGGGAAAAAGCGTTTCACAGTGGTCATTAACTAGCCATTTTTCTTCTTTATTTACTGAGTCTGTGGTCATTTCGCGATAGACAAATTTCCACCTGAGTACTATTAATATCAAATATACGTAAAAAAAATTACACAAAAATATATATTTACCAAATGTTTTATATTTCATTGTTAATTGATTAAAACCATAAAATACACCCCTATATGCTTCCAATCCCGCAACTCCGGATCAATCCCACTCTCCCATCAACCACCACCCCGGCCACAATCTACGAAAAATCTCGCAAAATCGAGCACCGCCATTTCCTCTCTCCATCACACCGATGGCATGTCTCACGCGAGCGCCTTCGCACTTAATACTTCCAGTCGTCATGCAACAATAGTAACGGCAGCATATCACTCCAATTAATGCGCACCATAATTTTTCGCCCTCCCTGAATTTCCCAATAAAACAATGTCACAAAAGGCCTTAGACATGCACGCCACTATGTACACCACCACCACCACCACCGCACCCTTCCCGCACATATATACATCGTCAAAGGGGGAAGGCAGGAAGCGCTCGCCGATAAGATGAGATCTCGCGAGCGCTGTAAAGCGAGAAAGACAAAGGGAATCCTCTCGCATACGCGCGTGCAAGCGATACAAGGGAGCCAAGTTTCGCACTAGCGCGGCAGAGTGAGAGGGAGAGAAAAAGGAGAGGTCATCGACGGTACAAAAAAGGGGGATAAAAGGAGGCGGCTGTAGCAGCAGCAGCAGCAGCAGCAGCGCCAGCATAATGGACCGAAGTGTATAGTCTGAGAATGAGAGAGAGAGAGAGAGAGAGAGAGAGAGAGAGAGAGAGAGAGAGAGAGAGAGAGAGAGTTGCGTTATAACCTTTTATGCTGTGCGTCTTACCTGATTCACGCGCTGGCAGCTGGCTGGCTGCGGCTCTTCAATCGAATATTAAGGTTGCGCGAGCAGCCGCTTTTCCGGCTTGTTAATAATTCGCGCATTTCGCGAGAACTATAGCATTTCTGGGCGGGTAGGTGAGAGTGGAGGTGGTGGAGGTCTATTGTAAGGGGGCGAAAAGGGTGTGCGTGATGTTTCTTGGGTGGGAATTTCGAGGGGGGAAAGGGCGGTTTCGAGACGTCGTGTCTGTGTAGACGAGTTGGTTGCATTTTTTCTCAGGGGATATGAGAATAATGGAGCGAAGGAGGGCGAAGGTTGGCTCGATTTTGTAGTGGTGGATTCGGTGATAAGGTTTAATAAATTATGGGTTTCAGATGGTATTTTATAGCAAGAATGAAGCTTTTGCCTTTTTTTCGAGCTCTTTACTTACAATTAACTAAAGTGGAAATCATTCGCAGTTTCTTCAGAATGAATTTGATAGATTCGGACACTGACGAACAAAATTAATAAGCTCTTTACTTATATGTAATAATGAACGTAAGGATACGATAAATGGGATTGAAATTGTCCAGTTGTAATTCACAAATGTTTTCTGAACTTTTATCCATCGGATAAATGGTATTCCGAATTTCAACCTTTCAGTATACTTGACTTTCCGAAAATTGACTTTTCGGAATTATGGATCATCAGAAATTTGACTTTTCGGAATTATGGATCATCAGAAATATGCCTTTCCGAATTTTGGACCATCCGAAAAACGAACGACCCCCTCCCTAGGTGCATAATCTACTAATTCCTACACAATTTTGGAACTTGTATATCCCCAAACGTAAGTTATACGCGCTAATTTTATAACAAATTATGCTTTAACTCGAATAATACTATACTCTATTTTAACGTAATTTATTAAAAATGTTATATATCAAGAATATTATTTAACATTTTATAAATATTATCAATACCTTAAATTAAACAAGCTCATTTATTTATTAATGAATTTGTATTTACGATATAATTGTTTTTCACAACCTTCTTGAAAAATATTACAAATAAACAATAGTTTTAAAAATTGTCTCATCATAAAAAAAAAAAAAAATAAATAAAAAGTATATTGGATTAGAACGCACATTCAGTTGTTGCGTTTAGTGTTTGTGTTTTATTTCGAGTTTGCCAAGGTGGATTGAGTTTGTTGACATGTATCTCTCTGAATCTTTCCTATTTTGAAATTGAAGAGGTCGACTTTTCGTGCACTCGCGGGCTGTTTACGATTGAACGTGTGAATTTTTACTCTAAACTCTCTCAATTTTTACCATGCTAGCCCTGGTGGAAATCGATTCCATTATTTAGCTAACAAATAGCTAGTTTCCCCAATAATCGTCAAAAACTAGGCACTTTTCTTGGCCATTTCTATCCATCAATGAAACGATTTTTATTCCGATCATATTCACCATTTAATAGACAGAATAATAGAATAAGTTTTTTCACAGATTCACATTAGCTTATTTATGAGTATTTAAAAGATATTAAAGTTGGTCAGTTGTTTTAGTTAGAGAGGAGTGAGAGAGACAGAATCAAACGGAAAAATCATTGTTTTCGTTTGTATTCTCTCAAACAGTACTATAAATGAATTAAATACCAATAATTCGTGTGTACGTTTTGGTTAGCTATCTTTTTTTAATATTTGTTTTTAAATACATGAAGAAATTAAAGAGAAAATTTGGTAAAAACATTTTAAGGTTGTGTTATCCCCATTAAATAGAGAATATGACCGGAAAAATCATCACTATCCAGAAATTAGCTATTTTTACTAGCTATTTATTATTTTCGTAGCCATTTCCGATAGAGAAATTTCTACCAGGGTAGCCTGGGAAAATGTACAACGTTCCATTAGCCACGTGTTAATTTTTACTATGCTGGCATAGGAATTTTTACTTGTGACATTGGACTTTTTTTATATAAGATTATATTATATATAAGAAAGATAGTAAATATTTGGATTTTGAGTACTTATGATCAACTTTCAAGGGCAAAATAGGAATTTTTGCCCGGGTTTTTCTGTCAGTGTATGTTAAAAATGTGAATTCTCGTAAAGCTTTTATCCACATCTGTTTCGAAAATTCGTGGTTGTTCGTAATTCCACATTGTACAATGAAATACGTTAATCAAAATGAAAAAGAAGCACATAACACCGTATATCAGCTATTATACTAATCGCGGTAATTTTTTTCCCCCCATCATGCAACTATCGAACGAGAATTTAATTAAATGTCCTGCTGCTGACGCCTGGATATCAGCAATAATACTTGTGCGATTTAACCGCGAACAATGATTGACATGGCATATAAATATGGGATGTTTCACGTGAAGTAAGCAGGTCATAATATTAAAATCGCTCAAAATTTTTTTACTTTTAGTTTTTTATGAAAAAAACATTTTAAGGTGCAGTCTCAATATTCTTCGATAAAGGTATAATCAAAAAATAAAAACCAACCAGAGACATGCAAATTTCATTTATTAAAAAATACTACTACTTTCTACAACAGAATTGCAAACTTTTTCTCAATCAATGTTCTATACAAAAAATTTCAAGATTTTGAATAAAAAAGTGACAAAAGTTGGATTTTAACCAAAAATTGCAAAAAATTTGAGTTTTCAATGTTACATAGCTTTTTTATTTATGCAAATATTGATCTAAAATTTTAAGAACATGTTTTTTTCATAAAAAAATTAAATTTTGAGCGATTTTAAAATTTTGATCTGCTTTATGCTAAAAATTTTATATAGTGTGTTTCCGGATTCGCTGGTAATGAATCAGTAATCAGATTTTGAGAATTCAAAATGGCGGATCGATGATGGAGGCCAAATATTGAAATATTACTGGATCTTGCTGAAAAATGTATGTAAGGGATTTCTGGATTCGATGATTATGAATCTGAACTCAATCAGAATCCAAAATGGCGGATCGAAGATGGAGGCCAAATATTCAAATATTAATGGATTTTGCTGAAAATTGTATATTATGAGTTTCTGGATTCTCTGATTAGGTATCTGAACGCAGATTTTGTAAATAAAAAATGGCGGACAAAAATTGAAATATTACTGGATTATGTTGAAAATTGTATATAGGGGTATCCGGATTCGCTGGTAATGAATCAGTAATCAGATTTTGAGGATTCAAAATGGCTGATCGATGATGGAGGCCAAATATTGAAATATTACTGGATCTTGTTGAAAAATGTATGTACGGGATTTCTGGATTCGATGATTATCAATCTGAACTCAGCTTATAAAAATTCAAAATGGCGGATCGAAGATGGCGGCTAAATATAAAATATTATTGGATTTTGCTGAAAATTGTACATGGGTGCTACTGGATTTGCTGGTTACGAATCTGAACTCAGATTTAGAAAATTAAAACTGACGGACCCAAGATGGCTACCAAAAATTGAAATTTTACTCGATTTTGCTAAAAATTATATATAGGGGGTTTCCGAATTCGCTGATTAGGAATCTGTACTCAGATTTTGAGAATTCAAAATGGCGGATCTAAGATGGTAGCCATATATTCAAGTATTACTGGAATTTGCTGATAATTATATATACGGAATTTCTGGATTCGCTGGTTACGAATCTGAACTCATATTCTGCCAAATCAAAATGGCGGCCAAATATTGAAATATTACTGAATTTTGCAATTGCATATGGGGGATTTCTAGATTCGCATGATGACGAATCTTAATTCAGATTATGAAAATTCAATATAACGGATCGAAGATGCCTGCCAAATATTGAAATATTACTGAATTTTGCTGAAAATTGTATATAGGGTTTTACTGGATTCGCTGATTAGGAATCTGAATTCAGATTATGAAAATTCAATATGACGGATCGATGATGGCGGCCAAATATTGAACTATTACTGGATCTTGCTGAAAAATGTATGTACGGAATTTCTGGATTCGCTGATTACGAATCTGAACTCAGATTTTGAAAATTCAAAATAGTGGACCCAAGATGGCGGCCAAAATTTGAAATTTTACCGGAATTTGCTAAAAATTGTATATTGTAAGTTTCCGATTCGTTGATTAGGAATCTGAACTCAAATTTTGTAAATACAAAATGGCGGCCAAAAATTGAAATATTACTGGATTTTGCTGAAAATTGTATATAGGGGGTATCTAGATTCGCTGATTACGAATCTGAACTAATATTTTGCCAATTCAAAATGGCGGCCAAATATTGAAATATTACTGAATTTTGCGATTGTATGTGGGGGATTTCTGAATTCGCATATTAGGATTTCTGGATTCGATGATTACGAATCTGAGCTTAGATTTTAAAAATTCAAAATGGCGGCAAAATATTTCAATAATACTCGATTTTGCTAAAAATTGTATATAAACGGTTTCTGGATTCGCTGATTACGAATCTGAACTCAGATTTTCAGAATTCAAAATGGCTGATCGAAAATGGAGGTCAAATATTCAAATATTACTGGATTTTGCTGAAAATTGTATATACGGAATTTCTGGATACGCTGGTTACGAATCTGAATTCAGATGTGAAAAATCAAAATAATGGACCCAAGATGTCAGCCAAAAATTGAAATTTTACCGGAATTTGCTAAAAATTGTATATTGTGGGTTTCCGGATTCGCTGATTAGGAATCTGAACTCAGATTTTGTAAATACAAAATGGCCGCCAAAAATTGAAATATTACCAGTTTTTGCCGAAAATTGTATAATATATAGGAGGTTTCTGGATTCGCTGATTGCGAATCTGAACTCAGATTTTGAAAATTCAAAATGGCGGACAAGAATTAAAATATTACTGGATTTTGCTGAAAAATTAGTTTATAATCAATAAATAACAAATAATATCAGAGCTGACGTAATGAACTACAGATGAGGCGTTTCACGTCAGCTCTCCAGACGCGGCGCGCGAGCGCGAAATCATGCTGTTTTCAGCTTGTGTTTGAAGGGCTAAGATGTATCTAAAAAAAATAATCCCCAAGTGATTTCGATATATTTTTTCCTCAGCTTTCCGATGGCGCTATTAGTTTCTCAAAAATTTTCAATTCTAAGTATTTCTTGAATAATATCTCGAAAAAATCAAAAAACCCCTATGTAGAAAAAGGTTATATCCATGTAAAATTTCCTCCTCTTTCGATCTAGCAGGTCAAAAAAAATATTAAAAATATAGTTTTTGAGATATAACACGTTTTATGTTTTTTTGAGGTTAGAATTGAAAAATTTTGAGAAACTAATAGCACCATCGGAAAGCTGTGGAAAAAATACATCGAAATCACTTGGGGATTATTTTTTTTAGATACATCTTAGCCCTTCAAACACAAGCTGAAAACAGCATGATTTCGCGCTCGCGCGCCGCGCCTGGAGAGCTGACGTGAAACGCCTCATATATATTATGCATTATTTAGTTAAATATAAATATACCTAATATTTTAAAAATTAATAAATGTTAAGAATAATTTTTTTAAAAAACAATACTGAAAATTTATAAGGAAAAATAAATTTTTCATGATATTATTTAATAGGGGGTTATCCTTACTCATTATTATCAATACTTATCTTCATATGAAATATAATCCGCAACTACAATTATAAGATTAAATTTATATCACATTATTATATTTTTTAAAATAATCAATTTTTATATATAATTAAAACTTAAATAACTTTCCATATTTATTTGATCCAAATTTTTGTGATTATTCACTGAATGAATATTCGAGCATATATAGCAAATTTAGAAAAAAACCATTTTTAAAAACAAAATTCAGTTTACACATATTTTAGAAAACGATTTTCAGTTGTATTAGCTGTTGCTATAATATTTTTTTTTAACAATTCACACTAAAAATGGGGGTTGGCGAGCGGAGCGAGCAGGAGGCAAAGCCCCCTAGTGTGTGCGTGTGTGTGCGTGTGCGTGCGTGCGTGTGTGTGTGTGTGTGTGTGCGTGTGTGTGTGTGTGTGTGTGTGTGTGTGTGTATACATACATACATACATACATACATACATACATATATATATATATATATATATATATATATATATATATATATATATATATATATAGAGAGAGAGAGAGAGAGAGAGAGAGAGAGAGAGAGAGAGAGAGAGAGAGAGAGAGAGAGAGAGAGAGAGAGAGAGAGAGAGAGAGAGAGAGAGAGAGAGAGAGAGAGAGAGAGAGAGAGAGAGAGAGAGAGAGAGAGAGAGAGAGAGAGAGAGAGAGAGAGAGAGAGAGAGAGAGAGAGAGAGAGAGATATATATAGAGAGAGAGATAGAGAGAGAGAGAGAGAGTTTATGTGTAAGCGGATTGATTAACGCGATCGCGAGGTTCGATGTGCGGATATTTTCATGCGAGAGCGGTTTCTTTTGATTTACGTCGATATAATGATAATGATGGTAATGATGAACGTGGAATTATAGGTGTATATGTATACCTATAATTCCACGTTCATTGGACTTATATGGAATTATAGGAATATTATAAACACCTATAATTCCACGTTCATCATTACCATCATTATCATTATATCGACGTAAATCAAAAGAAACCGCTCTCGCATGAAAATATCCGCACATCGAACCTCGCGATCGCGTTAATCAATCCGCTTACACATAAACTCTCTCTCTCTCTCTCTCTCTCTCTCTCTCTCTCTCTCTCTCTCTCTCTCTCTCTCTCTCTCCATTAAACTCCACGAAACTAGGTTACAAATTCACTTGGGCACGCGGCAAAAATGGTTATGTGCAGAAATTCGAAAAATCACCGATTATTAGTATAACTACTGAAGGTGACTTAAATAAAATCGAATGGCCGACTATACTAATATCAATGCTAATATAAATTGTAATATAGATATAACGCGCTTAACTAATAAATTAAAAATAGCTCAAATAAATGCTAACTCATTTATGGTTCATTTGATTGAAACACAGACCCTAGTTTATGAACAAAACATCGACATCATCTTTATAGCGTAGTCTTAGTTAACCCCAGCCCACGACTCTTCTCACTTTTCTATTCCCAATTATGACCTCATCCGTAATGATCGGGGATTGAAATCAACAATAAGTAAACGGGAGTATATGCAGGGTGGTGGAGTAGCATGCTATATTCGCAGTGATATCCGGTACGAGATCTTAGAAGCTCCACAAATAGCAGATTTTAATGAAACAGAATTTATGTTGATAAGTCTTGACCTAGAGCAGCGATTACTACTAGATTCAGTCTATCGTCGTCCGAAAGGCAACGTATTGAATGACTTCTTTACCATGTTACTGAACTACGTTCACGTATACAAAAATATTATAATAACAGGTGACCTAAACTCAGATCTTTTAGATTGCGATAATTATTACGATACCCATTTAAAGAATCACATTTATGAAAACTCGTTATATCTTGTCCCATTTAATGCTACAACTCACCATAGAGAAGATTCCGATACATCGATTGATGTAATGATTACTGATTTGCAAAGTAAAGTTGTCTCGTTCCAAAAGTCTTTATCGCCGTTTATAAGTGGCCATGATTACCTTATTATGGATTACCAACTGGATATACCAGTAGCTAAAGACATACAAATATTAACACGCGACTTTAGAAGATTTTCACCGGAGCAATTCTCTAATGCCCTGACTATCAGTTTAACTAGTGATTTAGTGCTTTCGAACTATGACGCGGATGTTAACGTTAGGCTTCAAGATTTTCAATCAACAGCAATCAACAGCAGCCCCTCTTAGCTCTCGAGTACTGCGTAGAAAATCAGTTCCATGGTTTACACAAGAAATAAAAAATAAATGTAAAGAACGGGATCAGTTGTATAGACGAGCAAATCGCTTTAATAATGGGAGACTTTACCCACAGTACAAGATATCGAGAAACACAGTTGAACAAGCTATCCACTCAGCTCGCGACTCGTATATTATTAATCTATGTGATGCAAATCCATCCAACTGTTGGAAAATTCTACGTAAGTTTGGTCTTGCAAAAGATAAATTCAAATCACCTCTTCACTACTTTTCAAGTATTGGATTATCCAGTTACTATTCATCAGTCACAAGTTATCATCCCCCTGCTCTAAGGAAATGCTATCTAAAATTTTAAGCTTGCCTGGTGGTTCAAGCGAGTGTGAATTCACATTCAGACCGGTAGAGAACACAGAGGTACATCAAATGATGTTAAAATGTCTCCCTAAAGCAAGAGATTACAGCTGCAATGGGCTTTCCTTATCCTATTTTAAAGATCTTCTTTCAACTATTGTACCACTCTTCACTAATCTTTTCAATCAATCCATAGAAACATGTAATTATTCCAATATCTGGAAAAAATCAGTAATTGAACCTCTTAGCAAAATCGCAACTCCAAAATCAACGGCTGATACTCGTCCAGTAGCAAATTTAGCTCATTTTGCAAAAGTGTTTGACTCTGATGACGCAACAGCTCACTGACTACCTAGAGACTAACAACATCCTCTCAAAATTTCAATCTGGTTTCAGGAGGAGTTTTAGTACTCAGACACCGCTCATTAAAATAATTGAAGATGTAAAACGCGGTGTAGATGCGAAATTAGTTACGATCTTATTACTCTTTGATTTCAAAAGAGCTTTTGACTACCTAAATCATCAGCTGCTTCTACAGGAATTGAAAAATTTTAATTTCTCAGATTCAGCCATCAAATGGCTTCATTCTTATTTAACGGGTCGTTCACAAGCTGTCATTGATCTGGATGGGATCGTGTCTGACTACCTGCAAAATACCTCAGGGATTCCTCAAGGGTCGACACCAGGGCCGATAATCTTTCTCATCTTCATAAATTCTATTCTATCAGTATTAAAACACAGTAAAAATTCGTGTATGCTATTCGCAGATGATCTGTAGATTTATATCCAGTATCGTCGTGCTGACGTGAATTCTGCGATAACTAAAATAAATGAGGATGCAGAAGCAATAGTCGGCTGGTGTGATTCACACGGCCTTCTTCTCAATGTAGCTAAAACTAAAGTAATTCTCTTTGGCTTAACCCAAAATTTTATGAGAATTGATAAGAATGAGTTGAACCCTATAGTCGTTAAGGACGTTCTCCGGGTCGAAACAGCAATTTTAGTTTTTATATTTTTAAATAATGTTTTATTAATTTGATAATCCAAGAGTAAGTACATGTAACAAATATATACTTGAAAGAACATAAGACAATTTTTTTCAGACAAATTCAAGCAATAGTCACTATGGTATTGTTACAATTAAAGACAAAAACTTCAATAAGTTCTTTAAATTATTTTATTTTTTATCCGATCTTAACGAAATAAAGCTTATTTTGTTCGTTAAGAAATTTCAGGGGTAGTATCGATGGGAAAATTTATGATACGAGTTACCAGTACGGCGCAATATTAATTTGTTTAAGAAAAGCAAGTCAAGTTTTCATCAAAACTTTCAAAACTTTCCAACTAAAAAAAGATTCTGAGTTAAGTGGCTATTATAAAAAGTTGAATTGGCTTTCTCTAAAACATCGCCGTAATTACTTTCTCGGTGTAATTATGTATAGAGTCTTAACTTCGAAACAGCCTGAATATTTATTCAATTTATTACGGTTAGATAGAGGTGATGAAGTTCGGCGTTCAGTTAGATACGAGCCTTCACCATTTATCAGACCTACCCCCTCCACCGCTACTTATGCTAAAACCTTCTCAATCCAAGGCATGGAACTCTGGGATTCTATCCCAACGAATATACGACTCTCACGCACTGTTGATGAATTGAAAGCTAAACTTTTTCAACATTTTCTTAATTTAAGTCTTAGCGAACACTAATTTCATAAAGTAAGTAATAGCATTGGTATTGATATCAGAAACAGCCAGCGTTTAATAGCTTTAATAAATTTAATATATTTGAAATAGGTATTCTTAATCTAGTGTTAACTAACTTTGTATATGTTTAAAAAAAGCGAACTACCAGTATGTATAAGATGCGATATTGTCTCTAATATTATGTATAAAATGCGAATATGTAACCCATGATGAGAGAGAAGCAATGAATGCATACAATCTGATTGTAATTATAATACAAATTGCAATTTATAATTGTAAACATTAATTAACAAACAAAAATCTATATATCTTATGTATTTTATTTTGTATATTTTTATACTATTCTGTATTTTTGTATTCAACATGCCATACGGTCAAGTTTGATCATGACAGAAATAAACAGTTTTCAATCAATCAATCAATCCCTCTCTCTCTCTCCCTCTCTCTCTCTCCACCTTATCCTCTAACAAATTAACAAATCCCCAATAAAAAGACATCCATAAAAATCAAATCTCCACCCCCTGTCATAAACTCTCGCACCGCTATACCCCTGTTGCGACGATCAAGCTTCCCGCGACTAATAACCTCTCTGCAAAGAAGAAGAAGAAGAGGGAGAAGAAGAAGGTCTAGGGCAAGGCGACGGCGCCGTCGCGGTCGCTTTCTCTCTGTGTACACACGAGAGAGCGTGTACTTATAAGTAGCCTCCTTCTCGTGCCCGCGGGGCGCGCGCACCGCGAAAAGACGCGCGTCACGTTTGCGGTTCAATTTTTGCAGCGGAAGAGTGCCGTCGGCGCTAAGAGCGAAAAGAGCGAGCGAGAGAGATAGATTATCGGAATGGAGTGGAGAAGGAGACGAGGAGTATCAAGGGGTGTTTTACCGATGGTTGTGAAGGTTGCTGGTAGAGGGATGAAAAAATTTTGGGGTATTGTTGAGAAGTAGCTGGAAAATTTCAGAACGTTATATTATATTGATTTTGAAAAATAGTACATTACGCAACTAGTGCGCAAAATAGGTCATTCCCGGACGAGTCGAGTCAAAAGCGACGAGTGAGGGTGACCTATTGCGCACGTGTAGCGTATACTATTTTTCCTAACGAGATGCGCAGAGTTCGATTTTGCACAATTCGTTAGGAAAACGTTATTGTATATATACATAAAATATATATTGCACACACACACACACACACACACACACACACACACACACACACACACACAAAATAAATATAAACGAATTCTGTAATATTTATGATTCAAACGCATACATTTGTACGTACCTATCTGAATAAAAAATGCGTAATATTTCGCTTTCACATACATGCCCGCAGCTGCGAAAAAATATAAATAAATATTGTGAATACCGCGCGCGCTAAATGAATTTTTTTTCATTATGAAATTCTTTCTGCTGCGCATAGCTTAATATTTAGCAACATGCTTTATTTTTTCACGAAAGTATTCATCTTGCAATTTCAGCTGTTAAAAATTAAATACCACCGCAACAATTTATCCCGCAAGATTACGTCTGTATTTTTCAAAACCAAACGGGAAAACTCGCAAAACAAGAGATTTCGAATTTCGTCCCCGATGAAATAATACCATTAGCAAGTTTTCGTAGAGCTCTATAAACTTTAGTTCATTTTCATAATTCTAACGCGATTATTTTACTACTTTATTTTTGCGGTGGAATATGTATGCGGCGTAAAAGCTTTGTTCGCCGGCTGAATTTTCATCGCCCACGGCGCGGCGCGCCCACGCTGTGAAAGAAAAACGCCTTTTGAAAATTTTACACTTGCAAATTGCGCAATGGCGCGCGCACGCAGGCGTTTATTAAAAGGTGGATAACGTAAGCTGAAGTTGACGGAAGGCCACGTTGCTAGCGCCCGCCTTGCAAAATTGTACATACGACATTTTTTTTCAAAACACCATTATCATGGCACAATCAGTAATCAGGCGCTTTATTATTATATAAATAAAAGCGCTTCGCAAAACTCATTATAAATCTCTTTTGTTATCCCGCGCATTTTGCGACACCCCGTCCTCTCGTCCCCCCTCTCATCATATACATCCACTTTCCTTCATCACAAGGCCACTACACGCGATAACGTACACGCCCTGAGAACGGATCGCGCGACCGGATTTAAATGTCATTATAGCTTCACGCTCTTGTCTCCTATTAACCCTCGTATAAACCCCCGTACTCACGACTGCCCCCCGCCCCTTGAACCTTTAAAACACAGAAAAAGAGCCCGTGTGAAAATCCATTTCACGCCATAAAGTTCACCCTGGGGGAAAAAAGGGGGCATTACTTTATTACAAGCGGCGGTAAATCGTGAATGTAAAATAGCGATTTTTAGTGCCGCGCACGGAGTCGAGTGAGTGAGAGAGAGAGAGAGAGAGAAAGAGAGAATTTTTACGCGCGTACGTGTTTTTGCGATTCCGCACGTTCGGCCTTTACGGCTGACCATGCGAGAGCCGGCAGCCTCTACTCTTCTATTTATCCCTCGCTCCTTCACTATTAACTCTCTCTCTCTCTCTCTCTCCCTCTCCTTCTTTCTATCTTCTCTTCCCTTCGTCGTCGTCGTCTACTGAATTCCCAATATCGCCGCCCGGAGGCGCGACCGCGCGCGCGTCTGCTCCATATACATCTCCATCATATAAAAGAAGAGACTTAGCCGCGTCGCGTCGCTCAGCTCTCTTACTTCCTTAACGCACGTTCGCATCTTATAGTCTTTTATCGTTGCGTGCTCTCGCTCTATAATGTAGCCCCTGTTCTAGCATCCTTCTCTTCACTCTTTTCCTCGCTATATTCGCTGCTCCCGCACACCAAATCGGGGAATTCGATCGGGGAAGCTTCCAGGACTCGCCGCCACGGGGCGCGGCAGCGTCGAGCCACTCCTCGGCTAAACACTAGACGCGTGGACTTCTTCGTCTCGGCCGCGCGAGGGGAAAAATTTCGCGAGAGAGTGAGGGTAAACAGCCGGGGAGAGAGATTTAAATAGCGATAATGTTAACGTGGGAGCATGATTGAAGGAGGAGTGAGAGGGTGGATAGAGAGGTGGAGTGTAGTCGAAAAGATTGGACCCCGCCGCCGCCGCCGCGTGGATGGATTAGGGCTAACCGGATGAAAGTTGAATGAAATAGAAGTTAGCGGCTCGTTGGTCCGTAATGAATGGGACGTGCGTCGCGCTGATTGCGCTCAGCCGCCACTATACTCTCGGGTGAGAGGCTCGTAAACGCTTCTGATTCGCGCGCCGCGAGCTGGTTTTTCGGATGCTGCTGCGGGAAAGAGGTGTGGAGAATGGAAGGGGTGAAAGAGGTTTTTTAAGGTTCGAAGGGCGTGAAGTGTAAATTTTAATTCAATTGTGTAAGAGAGTTATGATACGTGATGATTTTCAATTTTTAGTCACTTCATTTTCAGTTTACAAATTGCTACTATAATTGAATATCTTAAACTATATAATTGTTAGATTATTATTAGTCGTTAATTTTTATAATTACTACGGAGAAATTCAAATTTGTCTCTCTTAATTGAAATGAAATGCAGTAATTTTTCGTAGAAAATATTATTCATCTTATTTGAATATTTCAAGCATTAACTATACTAGTATGTAATGATGTTAACGCACGTATTAAGTATGTGTAAAAAAATACGTCGTAAACACCTTTAAAGGAATATAAAATTTTAAAATGTAATACTGTTTATTATTACTATCCTTAGTATTTATTATTATTATCATCATCATCATCATTATTATTATTATTATTATTATTATTATTTAGAAAAGTATAAATGTTAAAACGTAAAAATCAAATGATAAAAATTTGTTTCTTTAATTCTGCGGAATTTTAACGATGTCATGCGTTACTTATAGTATGCATTAAAGCTAAAGTAATACACGGAAAAAGGTGCAGTCAGAGAGAAACAAGAAAATAGCGCGAGTGAGGAGAAATTTGAAACGGAGGAAAAACAGGGAGAGAAGAAAGAGTGAAAGAGAGATGCGAGGAAAAATGAACTACCGGGACACAATAAATAGAAGCAAGTGCGCTTCGAGAGGAGGAGTAGGAGAGAAAAAGAAGAAGATTTTCGAAATGATAAGATTAAAAAGAAACCGGAGAAGGATAAAAGTTACGTGGGAAATCGACAGTCGAGAATAGCGCTATCGCGGCGGAGATACGATAATAGCGTGCGAGACGTCGGAAACGTATCTAAGTACTGTACTTCGCGATAGAACTAATCCAGATTATAGTGTACCTGTAAAAAATTGAGAGGTTGTAATAAAAGAGAAAGTTTTCTACATTTTCTTCTAGTGATATTTTAAAGTCATCGACGTTTATTCTTTAATAATGGCTTGATTATTCATTTATCTATACCTAATAGTATTGAATTACAATAGTTATTCAATTAATTTCCATATTATTTTGCATTAACGTTACCTAATGATTGAATATTATAATATCCAACGATAGATTATTCAGGACGTATTGAATAACCATGCATAATAATTAACCAACTATTGGCGCGTCAACGTACCGTAAAATACCACAATCAATACTCCTACAGATCGAAAATTCATCGTCTATAAGATACGATCTCAGCAATAAAAAATGACTAATTTTACCTAACAAAATACGTGTACAAATCGATTGCAGTCCGCAGGCTCATTCGTATCAGTCGTGTGTGTGTGTGTGTGTGTCGTCGGCAACAGGAACTCACACTGAAAAAAAAGTCAAGGATGCACCGCCATACTGCAGTTTGACATAAGCATACCGTATAGGTATAAGGAGACCCTAAAGCAAATAGTATAGTTGTGAGAGTCATACCGTTTTGCGGTGTGCAGTAAAGCTGCTAGAGCCATAGATATTGTATTCGTAGCATCGCATTCCGGAAAAAACTCGTACGCGCTTTGCTATTCTTATCGGAATGTTAATAGTAGTTTAAAATTCTTAGAGATAATTATGATATTTTTGATCATGACGTACTACTTTTAATACAAAATCAAATTTAAATTTATTTATAAACTAAATTGAATTATTTATAAAAAAAAACTTTCAATACCCTGATAGAGATAGGTCCAGATGTTCGGGGTAGCCGATGACGGAGTCTAGGTGGTGCGCACCGCAGATTTTTGGCTCTAGGTGTTGCAAATCATCGAATGGATCGTCTAGGTATTCCGGGTCGCCGATGATATTTTTTTGCTGTCTAGGTATCGGAATGCATCCCATGCGTGGTCTACCTGTTAGAGGTAGCCGATGAACGCATGATGCGTTCCGTAGTTTTCATCGTCCACCACATTTTGGATGCATTCCAACACCTAGAGGCAAAAAACTACGGAGCGCACCACCTAGACATCGTCATCGGCTACCCCGAACACCTGGACGACGGATTAGATGCGCCTTGATATCTAAAAAAAGTACAGAGCGCACCACCTAGACTCCATAATTGGCCACCCCAAAGATCTAGACCACGCATTCGATGCGTTTCAACACCTAGACGCAAAAAACTACAGAGCGCACCACTTAGACTCCATCACCGGACAGCCCAAAGCCCTATACCACGCATCCCCTTAATTATCGATAATTCACCAACCATTGGTTAACCATTCGTGAATATTTTTGTTATTCGTTGGCCCGAAAAATTGATCAACAGTTCGTAGATAAGCCATTTTGGTTGGGTTATTTTCTATCAGGTTATTTACTGGTAATTTTATCGTACTATATTTAATACCAAATTTCATTCACAAAACGGAAAAGTTAAAATTTAACCTTAACACTAGCAAAAATTTCAAATGACATAAAGCACACATCGGCGTGCGTATCACTTTAGTGCGATGCGCATTGCTGCTATAGCTATATAAAAATACCGCGAGCAATTCGAATGGTTCTCAGGCCTAGACATAGTTCGGCTGTCAGAAAATAACAAAATTATTTTGTCGCAACTATTTATTTGTCGCCAAGATGGCTAATCTATTTCTATTCTAACCATTTCCATTTACTGCGAGGATAAAAAGTTACAGTAAAAATATCCCCTGCTAAAATTTTGTATGGCGGTGCTTCATTGACTTTTTTTTTTCAGTGCACAAGAGACGACGCGGAGAGTTGCCATTTTGATCACGTATTCTTGCCGTTTCATTCGCGTCCGTGATTGGCCGAGTCTCGATCGCCTATGGTTCTGTAATATTTATTTTTCGACATTTCTACCTCGCAGCTCGCCATATCCATCCACCCATACATACATACACACGAGCGCGCGCTTTTGTTTTTATCGTCGCGTTTTCTATCAAGTATCAGAAGAATGAGTATACGGTCTACAGGAGCAGATCCATTTTTTTCTTTCAAAGTGCTCCTATTTTCTCTCTCTCTCTCTCTCTCTCTCTCTCTCTCTCTCTCTCTGTCTCTCTCTCTCTCTCTCTCTCTCTCTCTCTCTCTCTCTCTCTCTCTCTCTCTCTCTCTCTCTCTCTCTCTCTCTCTCTCTCTCTCTCTCTCTCTCTCTCTCTCTCTCTCTCTCTCTCTCTCTCTCTCTCTCTCTCTCTCTCTCTCTCTCTCTCTCTCTCTCTCTCTCTCTCTCTCTCTCTCTCTCTCTCTCTCTCTCTCTCTCTCTCTCTCTCTCTCTCTCTCTCTCTCTCTCTCTCTCTCTCTCTCTCTCTCTCTCTCTCTCTCTCTCTCTCTCTCTCTCTCTCTCTCTCTCTCTCTCTCTCTGTCTCTCTCTCTCTGGGTTTCTATGTATACACCCCTACCACCATGGTTTCGTGCCAAAAATCATTTTTCACGTTCCAGGATGGTTATTTTTTGATCACGTATTCTTGCCGTTTCATTCGCATCCGTGATTGGCCGAGTTTCGATCGCCTTTCGTTCTGTAATATTTATTTTTCGACATTTCTACCTCGCAGCTCGCCATATCCATCCACCCATACATACATACACACGAGCGCGTGCTTTTGTTTTTATCGCCGCGTTTTCTATCAAGTATCAGAAGAATGAGTATACGGTCTACAGGAGCAGATCCATTTTTTTCTTTCAAAGTGCTCCTATTCTCTCTCTCTCTCTCTCTCTCTCTCTCTCTCTCTCTCTCTCTCTCTCTCTCTCTCTCTCTCTCTCTCTCTCTCTCTCTCTCTCTCTCTCTCTCTCTCTCTACTGTTAAACATGTAACGGTGCGCTGTTTCAAACCGGATGTTTTAACCGAGCGGTTTCTTAAATTCTCTTTTTAAACGCGTGCGTGGAGAGAAAGAGACGAACTATAGGAACTGTGATAAGGTGAACGGGAGCCTCGCTATCATAGGCGAGGAATGCGCTCGAGAGAAAGATATGCTCAGGACAAAGGTGAAAAGAATCCGCAAGGACGCTACAGAAAAAATGCTTTTTTAATTAAAATTTAAAACCCCCTCGTCCAACAGTTTCATTAAAATATCTGCTTAATACCACGTCGCGTTCTACCAACGATCCCCGTGAAAATCTCGATCTCTTGCGTATATGAAATTCAGAAATATTTCAACTTTAGACGTCCCCAGAACAGGTGAAAATTTTTTTTAAAGGCATATCACCTTCCGGACGCATTTTTTCTTTTTTCTTATGTCTAAAAGTGTACGGGAAAAATTGTGTAGAATTAAAAAAGTCTTTGTCTCACATTTTTTAAATCTCAGCCATTTAGCCTAGAAACGTTCTAAAAAGAAATTGAAACTCGAAAGAAAGGGCTTTTCTTTCCTATTTTGAAATTAAAAAATGTTGATTTCCTTCAAAAGTTATAAGAGTTTAAAGTTGAACGCCGAAAAGGCATAAAAATGCTCTCAAAATCGGGGCTGCCGATTCCTGCGATTCGTGGATTTTTATACGTTTTTGACATTTAACTTCAAACTCTTATAACTTTTAAAGGAATCAACATTTTTTAATTTTCAGAAAAAGAACCTTGGTAGAAATTTATCTATGTGAAATGACCAAGAAGTTAGAAAATAGCTAGTAAAACTGGCTAATTAATCGCTATGATGAAACGATTTTTCGACCATTATTTATCTATTTCTTAGATTACGTAACAACAAAATATTCTTATTTGATTTACTTACTAATTTTATATTTGATCAAAGAGCATTAAAGTGCTTTGGATCGTTTACCAAAATATAAATAAATAACATTAACTAATAAATCATTTATTGTACTCATTCTATGAATAATTCAGCAAAACTTTTATTTCTCCGTCTGATTTTGTTTCTTTCACTTCTTGTCATAACAGCAAGCATTCTACCAGCCATTTCCAGACTAAAGAAACTAATCAGTTTTAATCCCTTCTTAAAAAAGTGATGAGCGGCCATGTTGAAGCATCTAAAGGCTTGATTTTGATTGGTCGATAACAAGAAGGCGCGAGAAATTTACTGTTTGGAATTTAATGTTTGAATTTTTTAATGGAATTTTTACATTTAGAGTGGTATAAAAATGATTAAGTTCTGACTTTGAAAAAATACTTAAATAAGTTAAAAGTAAAACGTAATGAAGATAGCATACATAACCTCAAAAACAGAAAAGTACGCGCGAAGCGCGTTTGAATATCGCTTGTACCTTTAAAATACTAAAAAACAAGCTTGTGCTTGTCTTCAAAAAACTCATTCTATTTTTCAATCTATTAAACGGCCAAGTAATAGGAGGAAAAGTGTTTCATCGGGAGCTAGAAACTGGACAAGAGAAATTCCTATTTTATAGCAAGTTTCTAATATAAATGGTCAGTTATTAGTTATAAAATGTTTTGGATTTCCACCATGGAAATGAAAACTCTTTTTTTCTAGTTTTAATTAAGTTTTTGAAACAGGGAGTAGAATGTTTCTGGCTTAAATGGCTGTGTTTTAAGTCAGGTTTAAAGAAAAAGGCTTTTTTGCCATTTTCTTCAAAAATTTCAACTTCTAAAACCAATGTGAGACAAAGACGTTTTTAATTGTACACAATTTTTCCCGCATACTTTGTGGCATAAGAAAGAAAAAAAATGCGTCCGGAAAAATATTGACCAGTTTTAGGGACGCCTAAAATTCAAATTTTGTCTGAATTTCCATATATATATCCACTCTTTTGCAATCCTAAATCAACAGAATGATAGCTAATAGATTTCTCGGAATAGCTCGTTTGGCCCCCACTTGACCGCATGCGCCCGCTGGACGCTCGGCTATAGGTCAGATGAAATAGGCCCTGCGCGCGTCTCACCCATGGGAATCATGACTGGGGTTACATCTGAGTGGTATATTTAAAAAGGGCCATATCAGCGGCTGGTGCGGGCGCAATTCGGAAATAATATGTATATATATATGGGGGGAGTGAATGGAAAATCGAAAAGCTGGGCGATTCGACGTACGATGCAATTCTGGAAAGAGTTTGGCTCTGGGCGGCGCGACGAGAGGGTGGAGGAGGGGGAAGGGAAATGTATGAAAAAACGCGCGCCGAAGTTTTGCTTGCTCGTTCGTTCGATCACTCGGCTCGGGGGGAACGCGTTGAACTTTTTGTTTTTTCTGCGGCTGACGTTTTATGGGTTGGATATATTGCATGATGGTTTTGGTTAGGTTGAGAATCTATTGGTCTATTTGACAATAGTTTTCTCGGATTAAAAACTTATTAGGCCAGTATTTTGGTAGACGTTACGAGGATACCTTTAGGAATTTGAATAACTGGTACCTAGAGAATACACGAAACTTATAGCCGCATATAAAGCGAAAATATAATCCACCGCCACTCTCCAATTACCTTAACTCCACATTTTGCGTCTGGCTAATTTGCCACGGTGGTTTTTGTCACAATAATTCAGCGACATAAGCGCTACAAATTATAGTCATCTCGAAAGCAGCAGCCCCGCAGCAGCAATCAGCCTCCACTTATACACCCTTGCGGAATAATTCGTGCCACCCCAAAAAAACTCGCATTATTACCATCTCGGTCAACCGAGACCTCCTTCTCCCCTCCGCTCCTCTCACAACCAAATATTCCACATCCTCTATCCTCTGTTTCTCTCCCTCAGCCTCAAAACAAAAACAGCCCAACAACCCACTCTTCGCGTGTCCTATTCCTAAAAATTGCAACACTACACTCGCTCGCATCACCTCTCTCTACCTATACTTACCTACCTACCCCGCTGCCGCCACGTCTTTTTTGCGTCGACGGCGGCGCACGAAAAACGAAAAGCCGGCGAGCGGGGGGACAAAATACAGACGCGTGCTGCACGGGGGAGAGACAAGGACAGCCTACATCTCGCGCAGCAGTAGTATAGCAGCAGCAGCAGCAGCAGCAGCAGCAGAAGAGAGCGCTGGCAGAGAAGGGAGAGAGCTCGGCCCGGAGGGTGGAACGTCCACCCGGTGCGTTCACCCCGCCGCGCGCGCGCTGCGCATGTCTCGTCGCTCTCTCTCTCTCCCTCCGAGTTTCGTGCGGCTGGCTGGCTGGCTGGCTGGCTAGCGCGGGGGTGTATAGTAGGAGAGTGCGCATACGCGCGAGGACGAGGACAGAGCGTCGGCTCGCGCGCGTCCGCTGCGTGTATATATGTGTGTGCATGGAGAGAGGGAGAGAGCTGTCTATCGCTCGAAAAGAGTGGCGAGAGGAGAGAGAGAGAGAGAGAATATAAGAGTTTGTGGCAGGTGTGTACGCGCGTGGGGATACGTGGTGATATATCGAGGAAGATAAGAGAGCCGGATGGAGTATCGAGGAGGAAGTGGGTGTGACGAGGGACTCGCGCGCCCTGCAGGCCCTGAATGAAGTAGTGTGTGGCTAGCCGCCCGCTGCCGTCGCTGACGTCTCTCACGTGTTCTGCCGCACACGCTCGCTACTCTCGCTCGCTCGGCCGGTTTTTATTATATAACGCAGGTTACCATAGCGCCGCTGTTGTTTATACTTGTGTATAACACGTGTATAGGGAATAGTGCATCAAGCCGAGTGGCACACGGACACATGTGACGGCGCTCACGTGCGCCGAGTGAATGTCTCACCCGAGAGACAGAGAGGGAGCGAGCGAGAAAAAGCTGCCTGCACGCCTGCTGGCTGAAAAATTGCCGAGAGATAAGAGAGAAATGGTTGATTCTCATCTCTCACTCTCAAGATAAAGCTAGCCAACCTGCTGGCCTTGCGGGACTTCCCGAGATACCGCCGCGTTGCCGTGAGAGAGAAAGAGAGGCAGGGAGCCGGAGTATATACAGACGGCGGCGCGCAGGGCCGTACACGTGGCTCCCCGGCACCCGTGTCCCATAGCACCGCCAAAGTTCCATCGACTGCGACGACGGGAGGGAGAGGAGAGACAACAAGTGGATTCGGACGCGCTAGCGCGAGAGATAAAAACCGAAAGGGTGTGTGTGTGTGTGTATACATGTGGCTGAGTGAGGGCAGGTGAGAGAGTGCGTGTGCGCGAAGACATCGCCCCGCCCCACGCGCTAGACGCGAGCGCGCGCTCTCTCAGTGCGAGCTCTGGTGCTCCCTCGTGCGCTGCTCCCGCTGCCTGTGCTGCCTGCCGCTGGAGCCTCGCGGGAAAGGTGCGCTGTGCGAATTTCCGTGCGTGCGACTGGATGCTATTTGGAATTGAAGAATAAGGAGGTGCATGCGTGCACGTAAAGAACGTGGTGGTGGAGTAGGAATAGTGAGGAGGTGGTGAGCGAAGAGGATGTTGCAGTAGAAGAAGAAGAAGTCACGTGGTTTAACAAAGTGTATAATGTGTGTGGAGTGCAGTGTGTTCTTTCCGTCTGTATATGCCTCTGTATAACCAGTGCGTGGGTGGGTGTCCGTCTGTGCAAGCCGCGCGCGACTGTAGCCGGGGGAAAAGGAGGAGGCGGGAGAGAGAACCACACCTTTTGAGGAAGAGATAAAGAGAGAGAGGGGTCATCGGCGGGCTACTGCACGACCACGCTCCTCTCTCCGCCTCCCGACACGGCGGCGAGAACTAGCTGCTCTGCGGTCGCCGCTGCCACCAAGCTCCAGGCTCGCCGAGGTACTGCTCCGCTGGATAGAAAGGTGAGCAAGCGGGAAGGATCGAATCGAAGGATGAGGGTGGGAAGTAGGGGGTATGTGACGAGAGGTGGTAGTGGGCAGTCGCGTGAAGCCCTTGAAAATAAATCGCGAACGCGTGCGCGCGTGCTAATTAACCGATAGAGCGTGGCCAGTTGAGGGGGGACGTTAAATTTTGCTAACTGGAGAAGAGCTTGGGAAAGGGTAGATGATGTTAGTTGGGTTTAAAGATTTGGGAGAGGGGGGGGGGGAGTTGATGGGTATAGTGTGTTAGGATTTTATGATTATTGGGAAAATTAGCGGGTTGAAAGGCGTGCAGGTGGAGAAGAGGTGGTGTAGGACTTGTGATTATGTAAGAATGGGCTAAGGTGGGTACTTGCGATATGTTGGAGAACATGTGTATGAGGATGACAATAAGTAGTCGAATGAGAATAAGAAGATTTAAGGGATTCTACATAGTTGGTTCTTGTTTGGATTTATAGCGAGATAATAGGGCATTAACAGATACGATATCAAGATTGAATCACACAGGATTGCGTTGATCTTGCTGATACGGATGAATTTGAGAGCGAGTTTCGTGGACGGAAGTAGATATAGGCTGGTTTAAGTCAGACATTGGTGCTAGAAACAAACTTTTTTTTACTTCAATGGACGAAATGATGATCGGTTGCAAAAGTAAACATGTTTTTATTTTTTTCATTTTAGTGGTGCACACAGTCAAAGATATGATACATTTATGCTGATTAATATGGCTTCAATAAACTCGATTAAACGGAACAATAGTAAGAAGAGCTCTGTATTCGTGCATCACTCGTTCGACTAAACACGGTAAAAGAATTGAACTTTTATTAAAGCACCGGATAAAAAGCTTTAATACGCACAAAGCATGGCGATTCATAAAAAAGAAAAAAACATTAAACATAATAATACTAACTAGTATAGCTGCTCCGACAATTGCGAACAAAATAAACTCATTTACGATCATAATAAAGATAATTGGGGAAAAAATTGATATATTTTGTTCAGTTACACTGAATGAAAGAACACGCGAAAGCGCTTCCCCGTACCGCCCCTCTCCGCCCTTCGAGTACAATTGATAAAAAGGATCCACCCTGAGGAGACTAATTTCCATAATAAATCTGCTGCGCAATGAGTTTCCTTCAAAGGTCGTCCCGAGTACCTTTAGAAATCAAGTAATGGGGCAGGATTTTTTAGATTCCATTCGTTTTTTCGCGAGGAGAAGAATAAAGAATGAGAGAGAATATTCTCAATTCGAAATCTCGACAGTCTCACGATTCAGAAGGGGGGGGGATGAAAACATTTTTAAAATGCTCCGATATTAACATTTTTGGCGAATAAAAGTTTATTTACGAAATACGGAGGAGAGAGGAGAAAAGGTGTATTGCGAAACTTGCGAGCCATTGTTGTCAGGGGCTTAGTGTACACTTGTACGAAATATCAATGAAAATATCGGAATTTTAAAATTCCGATAATTACATGGTGTGTGTGTGTGTGTGTGTGTGTGTGTGTGTGTGTGTGTGTGTGTGTGTGTGTGTGTGTGTGTGTGTGCGTGTGCGCGTGTGTGTGTGTGTGTATATATATAAACGGATATGAAAATGTTCATGGAAGAATGTTAAAATAATTTGCGTCGATTAAATAGAATTATTTCGTGTATATTTTCGAAATACTTATAAATGTTTACAGCATCATATATCACGCAATGCTATGGTTCTCGAATGGCCTTTCGCTTTATTATCGTTATTGTTTGTTATTATTTAGCGTACGCTTATATTTTATCATTGATAGTGAGCTGTTTACGAACTACAACAAATAGAAACATTTTAATTAGAAGAAATCGTAATTGTAATGACAATCGTATATTGGATGAATAAATACGGTATAAATATTATATTTGACTTTAATTAAGGGTATAATTAATATGAATATGAATGTTTCTGTAAAAAGATATCTTTTTCAGTTTTAATTATTTCAAGAATTCCTTATGTTATGAAAAAGGTCTATAACCTTTCCGACGCCATTTTACAAATGTTATCAAATGAATGCATTTTTATGGGACTTTAATATTTAATATAAAAACCATTTTTATAGAACCAATTATTTGAATCTGAAGCATGCTATTTGGTAAAAACTAACAATCAAATAGTACACTGAGGAAAAAATATAGTATATTTTCACATAAAAGTACTATAAAATATAGTTATATTTGGCTACAACTATATTTTATAGTGATAGAAATAACAAAATTATGACGAAGATAGCTATAAATATGTTATTGGGTACTATATTATACAGTAAAATTTGAAATATCAAAGAAATTTGAAAGGAAATATTTTACATTATACTAAATAAATATAGTAAAGTTTACTAAAAATTTAGTTAAATATACAATAATTCAGTTATTATAATTTGTAGCCGTTTAAATTATATGAATATAATTATTATTAACATATAGTTCATATTACAAAAAAAAACATAGTTAAGGAAATAACTTAGTTTTACTATGCAATATACACGCAAAAAAGCTTCCATTAAAAATTACTATTTTTTCTACTAGTTTAAAGACATACTCAAATTGTCAAAATATTTAATATATTTTTAGCAATTAATGGTATACATCTTTTTAAAAATAAATAAATATGGTTATAAAATTTGCTATATTACTTATATAAAATTTAGTACTTACTATACTAAATTTTCAAAACACTAATATTTGATAGAAGCTATTTGTAGCTATTTTTAAGAGTCAGTTTACTAAAATTTGATAGATTGTAGCAATTTCTACGAGTCACTTTACCAAAAATTACGAGACCTTCTGCTAACGACAACATCAGCAAGTCGACATATTACTTATCACCTTCTCTTCTATAAAATTAATTATAAAATATAACCTGCATATTTTACAAATATTTATTAGTTTTGAAACTCGTGTACTACATCCTTTGCGAAACAAATAGTTAATTAACTTATTAAGGTGTCGAATTTGTCCTATTGTCCCGCTACCACAAAAAAAAAAAACAAAAAAATGAGACCTGTCCAGTTAAAATCGATCGAGTAAAAGCTGAGATTCAGGCGCGCGCGCCCACACACACACACACACACACACACACACATCCATACATCCATACAGACATTTTTCAAAAATCATGTATTTTGATTCCTAACACCTCGAAAAACAATTATAACATGTTTTTACAACAACAAAAAATTACTATCACAAAGCTTCCTCTAGGAGGAAGCAAAATTATTTTGTCTCATACCCTGTCGGAAAGTGTTGTCTTCCCACCCTGCTCTCACGGCCGAAAGTGCCACATTCCCTCACGCCTAGAAACTGCGACGCGCATACGCATTTCTCTGATTTTCGGCCCGGCTGGCGTCGCCTGCGTGTTGCAGCCCTCGCTGCCGCTCGGGCCGCAAATCACCTGCAGGCGGCGCTAGTCGGCAGAAAATTAGAAACGTGCATAAGCCTCGCAGTTTTAGGAGTGAGGTTATGTGGCACTTAAGACCCTGAGATCAGGGTGAAAAGACAATAATATACTTTCCTCCAGGGAATACATGAGACAAAATAGTATACGCAACACGGGAGGGAAGTAGAACATCTCAACCCGCATGTTTACCGCCCTCGCCTATCACATGCGGGTTGGGATATCTTACTTCCCTTCCTTGGTGCGTAATGTACTATATTTCTTCTACTTAAGGTAGTTCCACAATATTCGTGAAAATGGGAATAAGACATCAGAAAATTCTATTAGAATCTTTAATAAACAAAGAATTTTTTACAATTTTTTTTATGTACGTTACCGAGCTAATTTAAAAAAAAATTATTGAAAATGGTTACTTTTACATTGAGAGTAAATGAGCGCCATATAACTCATAACTGGAAGTAATAGTATTACTTCATAAAAAAACGGGACTTTGAAAAGAAAAACATAGCTTAAGAAAGATGAAATTCGGCTCTTTCTTTTGAGTTTATCAAATATGTGTCAAGCCGAGCTTTTTAAGGTGGCTTGGGTGCTTTCCTAAACAGAGTTAAATATTTCTGAAATTTAACATAGATATTCTTTGAACATTAAACTTTTCATTTATATCAAGAAAATACAAGGTCAACGACCAAATTTTAGAGAAAACTAGGTTTCTAAAACGTTTCTTTTAACATGTAACCTTATGGGAAAAGACGTTAATTTTGTATTTATTCCATTATTAAGAGATAATTTTTATCAAATGAGGTATTAAATTGAACATTTTTTAATGTAGATTCCAATGCTGTCATCATAATTATGTGTAAATGACCAAATTAAAGAGATATTAGCGATAAACTTTGTAAATGTGCTTCTGCGCATGCGCACTGCGCGCACATACACGAATAAGTAATAGGAATGGCGATTTTTTCTGTTTTGTAACAAAACCCAGATTTTTTAAAACTTTCTAAAGTAGTTCGGAGGTGATTACTGAAATTAAAATTTCGGAAATTGCAAAAAAAAAAAACAGAAGGCCCCCACTGGGGCCCCGACTTAATACGGCACCACGTGCCTAAGCCACCTTAAAAAGACACGAATGATTATAAACATAAATAGCAAACGACATGCACGAGAGCGAGAGAGACAGAACGATGCGCATGGTATAGTTTGTGCTTTCGCTAAGCGCACAAACTATAACGCGTTGATGAACCACTTTAATGTACACCCAATGGACATTGATTCGTGTCGAACGTGCCCCGTTAGTGACCGTCACGCATAACCTTTTGAACAATTGAAAAGGTTATGCATGACGGTCACTAACGACACGAATCAATGTTCATCGGGTGTACACCTAGTGGACAGTGATTCGCGTGGAACGTGCCTCCTCAGTTTTAAAATGCTAGAATCCCATTGGACAATTCCAATGTAAGGTTAATGGTTACACCCGAATTGGCTAATCGGATTGTAGGATTTTGAAACTGAGGGGGCACGTTCCACGCGAATCAATGTCCATCAGGTGTACATTCACAATGTAAAATATAACGTCGGTAATATATAGATTGCGCAAAAAAATTTTTTTAATTATAAATTTCCACTTTAGTTTCCTAAATACTAAAATTTGGTAAAGTGGATTCTAAAATTCAATACATTTCGAGTATACTAAATTTTAGTCAGTAATTTTTACTGGAAGTTTTTTTCCGTGTAGTTAACAGTACTAACGCCTTTTTTCTCAGGGTAATGTCGATATTCTTATCTGATGGATCACTTATTACATTTATTCTGATCGATAGGAAAACTATTCGTCGCAGAATTGATCGGAAAAAATTAAATGTGGCATTACCAGTAACAATAATGTATAGAATAGCTGATAATAAAATTAATAACTGGTTATATCTATTTTATTTATTAAACAAATTGCCAATTATTCAATGTTTTTAAATTCTTGAGAATTATATTAATCTAATTTTACGCGAAATCGAAATATAAATTGAAACCGCATCCTAGTAACTTCTGTTGTTTACTATTGCAAGGTAATTGCGAACTCTTTGAGATGACTTGCATATGAAAAATAAACAAAGAATTGATTACAAAAAAAAGAGAGCTTTCTTGCTTTAATATCACGGAAGTTTATTTACTGTAAAGCAAAGTTAATCCCACTGTAAATCTTACTTTTGTATGACTCACAACTAATTAGCAAAAGAACTTTTATATTACATTAAGTTTTCCCTACCTCATTCACTTTAATTGCTGCTTTTAATTTATTAACATATAAATCTGTTGATGTAAAGTTATGCTTTTTTACTCAAACACTATTTCGAAGTTAACATTTCGACTAGTGTTCATTTAATTAACTCTGTACAGACGCAGAAAAATCTTAATACCCACGAGCAGCATATTTTTAATATCGATGTTTTGTTAACCTACATTACGAATCTTTTTGATATGAAACTCCTTTGTGGGTCTCGTTTTAGGGTGTATCTCGAAAACTGGTAAAACAAAAAAAGTAGGACAGGAGGATGCATGTACTGCACTGAGAAAAATGACATAATAAACATTACTATAATACAATAGTAACGTCCAGACATACTTGCAATATCAAAATAATTACTATGTTTTATAGCAAAAATTGCTATGTACATACAACATAGTAATTATTTTGATATTGCAAGTATATCCCAGTGTTACTATGTATTACGGTAATTTTTATTATGTCATTTACCTCATTGTCAGTGTGGGGTATTTTTCAAGTTCTTTATTACATGTACGTACCTTTGAATGGAATCAAAATTTGTCTCCTTTTTTCTAGTGACTCCTAAACAATGCTCCAGTTTTAAAAAATACCAACGATTTTATGATTATCGTAAAACTTTAATGATTGTAACTTTTCGTTCAAGTGCCTATGAAATATTTTATGTACTATGCGAAAGAAAAAATCATGTTTTATTATATTAATACATCTTTTACATTTTGCAGCTTAGCGAAGGTTTGCCATAAATGGTTTAATATCTAAAAAATTTGAAAAATTTTCTCTGAAATTGATATCATAAAAATTTTGCTCTCATATATTTCTACCCAACTATTTCTTTCATGCTATTAATTAAGAGTTCACTTAATAAACTAAATAGCTGAAATTTCTGCACAAAAGTCTCACAGTACAATTTAAACTAAAGCTTGATTCCATCCATTACTTTAGATTGCGTGTCAGAGTGTCAAACGACAAAAACCTAAAAAAAAACCAATAAACAAAAAGCAATAATGTAAACGTCGACACTTTTCCCCAACGAATAGTGGGCATCGAAAAAAAGCTCCGCCAAACAGCAAGATATCGCCGTCCAGTTGACCCAAGTAACAGCCCTCTGTCATTCCCTTCTCGACAGACAAACAAAAAAAAAAAAAAAATAAAGCTCCCGGCCGGGCAATAAAAAGTTACAATTTGTCCAAACTATTACTCGAAGGCTGGTGGAGGAGAAGGAGGGCGGGGTACAGCTGTAAATTTAAAAGTACAATGCTATCCGCGCCTGCGCGCGGATCTCACCTTGGTAATTAAGGTCCGTCCGCGCCTGTGCGCGAGCGTGAAAAAAAGGGCGGCAGCGCGCGTGCGCTCGCTCCGGCTGCACATTAATTATACGACTGTACGGTCGCTCGCGCGCGAACTTGTTTTGCACTTAAATTGCCATTCATTTGTGCTTTATATAAGCGCTCTCGCAAACTACTGCTACTGGGCGAAAAAAGCAGCGTGAGTAGGTATAAAGTTTTCGCGAGAAAGTTGCTGAGCGACGCGCGGAAAAAGAATGGGAAATCAAATGAATCGCAAGAGAGAGAGAGGGAGAGAGAGAGAGAGAGAGAGAGAGAGAGAGTCGAACTTTCGGTCCTTCGCATCTCGACAATAACTTAATAAGCTCGATTGTTCGCTGAATGGCGGAATTAAAAGGGCTGCTCTCTATATCTCAGGAAAAAGCTCAGGTTATTATCGTAAGTTTCTTTGCAAAAAGCAAATAAGCGCGCTTATAAGGTATCTCTTTCGAAAAATCAAAACCAATATTTTTGAATAAAATTGACATACGTGATAAATAATAATGATTACAATGGTCATGCGAAATTTTAAGATGAAATGAATGAGTGTGACATTTATAAAAATCAAGTTTTGAGGTTACATTACTACAGAGTTTTATGGGAAAACGTGATTTCATTTCGTATGTTTGCATAATTTTTATACTTCTATTTTAGACAATAAGGAAATGGATATATATATTCTAGAGACCGTAAGGAAATAGAATTAATTAATACATATGGGTTGACAAAGGTTTAGCAAAGTTGTTTAATCCCGAAAGTTTTAAGCAAAATGAGTGACATACGTGACGTTTTAAATTTCAGAAGAATTCTTTGTGTAAGCAAGTTTCATATTTTTTTATCTATAAATTGATTAGTTCTTCTTTAATGTAGACTTCTGATTACTTACAATCAATAATAGCAATATTGGAAATTAAGGAAGCACTCAATAAATACGCTTCTTAGTGAAACTCCCTCCTTAAGGTGATGTTAAATACCGACATAATTTTCAAACGAGTACATCTCATGAAAATACCAATAGAATCATCCAAAAAAAATCTGAGTATAGTATTAACATATACGGAGCGCTTGACAACCGTGTTTTTTCAAAAAAAAAATATGAGAATTTATTTAATTAAATAAAAACCGTACTGTCGGTAAGTAGGAATCTGCAATTGACTTACTTTTCAAACGAGCATATCTAACGAAAATGCTAATAGAATCACTCAAAAAAATTCCTGAATATAGTGTTTATGTGTACGGAGCGCTTGACAAAATTTGTTTTCCGTATAAACGCTTGAATGTTGATTTAAAAAATATGGAAATTCACGGTTTCACATGGCCTTAATCAGCTTTGATGATGCGCTAATTTCATGGGTAGAATGAATTTGTAGAATTCTTTTTGACAATGTAATGTAATATTAAACGTCAATTACCGTTGCAAACAGTACGGGGGAAGACGTGAGATCAGTATAGCGTGAGACGTGCATTGAATCCATATTAATTCTAAAAAAAATTATTAAAAACTTGGAATTGTTACTTGTATACAATTATTCGAATAGGTTTACTTAGGTAAGTAAACCTATTCGAATATATCATTCTTCCTATATTATATAGTTGTAAACCGGAACTTATGACTCAACTCCTCCATGCGCCCCTTCACCCCCCTCCACACAGCCCCTCCACACCTTCTCCACAAAAGGAAGAAATGTTATTTATTCAAAGTAGGAGTTTTTATTTATGATTGAAAATATTTTGCCAACCCCTTCCACAAAACTCCTCTACAGCCCCTTCATGTACCCCTCCACGTACCCCTCCACAGCCCCTCCACATAAAATGGGTTATTTTCTAAATGAGTCAAAATGATCCACCAACCCCCTCCACATCCCCTCTAGCTCCCTCCACAGCTCCTCCACAGCCCCTGTACCTTGATTAGTTATTTTACTAGAACAAGCAAAGTACAGACACGAGTCGAGAAATAAGTGCACTGAATTCGGAATCAAAGCGCAGAAGTCATCGATCTCCGCACTTCATAAATCACAAATAATGAATCATGAGTAAGCAGTAATTGTCAGTCGTTCGATCAACGAATGATGACAAAAAGTGAGAAAATGATTGCCCTTCCACTAGCAGATACCTCCGACGTAAACCAGAGAAGATAGTGAGAAAGGGCTACGCATAAGTATCGAAGGCGTGATCTTGAATGGTCAATGAGAGGTTCAACTCCAGCCGCATAAAACGACTCCGTATCCATGTTGGCAGAGTTATCGTAACGCCGCGAACTACAAAGAGATGAGGAGACCAGAAGACTGTTAATTTAAACTGAATGTTCTTTACTTCAGAGGTTGGCGAGCGGAGACATAGAGACAGAGACAAAAAGACAGAGACATAGAGACAGAGGCATAGAGACAGACGATAAAAGATGGTGACATAAACGAAGAGGTAGTCGCCGAGAGCAGATACATAAAGGACATAAATAGAGAAGCATATACAAAGAGGCATAGACGGAGAGAGGGAGACAGTAATATAATCATCGATAGAGAGATAAAGGAGAAGACAGTGATATACAAACAGAGTGAAAGAGTCAGATAGAGAGAGAGAGAGAGAGAGAGAGAGAGAGAGAGAGAGAGAGAGAGAGAGAGAGAGAGAGAGAGAGAGAGCGAGAGAGGGAGAGAGAGAGAGAGAGAGAGAGAGAGAGAGAGAGAGAGAGAGAGAGAGCGAGAGAGAGAGAGAGAGAGAGAGAGTCAGAAATATAGAGTGAGGAACACAGACAGAACCAGTGAAACACAGATAGAGAGATAACAATATAAAAAGAGAGGTAGAGCCAGGGACAGAGAGTGAGAGGCACCCAAAACAGATATAGATAGACAAAGCTAGAGTGGTAGAAATTGAAGCGAAAAAAGATAAAAACAGAAAGGAAGAGACTGGGAGTCACAGACAGGGATACAGACAGAGACACGTGAAATGAGACAATTTTAAATAAAATAAATAATATTAATGCCCCTATGATATTACCACAGTGGTGGGACGAAAAACTATTTCTTTAACCATTATAAATTCCTGTGTTAAAGTACATGCTCAATTAAAAAATGAAATTTCTTTGGAAAAATAAAAACCTACACTAAATTTAAGGATGTTATGGCTATATCGTCCCTACCAAAAGTTAGTTTTTATCGTTAGAACTGCGATAAATAATTATATGGAATAGTTAACGATTTCTCCGTCCAGTACGTATATACGGCAATGAAATACGAATATTGTAAGCTTTAAGGGGATGTGAGTACCGACGTTATTTTTCAAACGAGTACATCTCACGAAAATACCAATAGAATCATCCAAAAAAAATTGTGGATATAGTATTTACATATACGGAGCGCTTGACAAACGTGTTTTTCCAAAAAAAATGATGAGAATTTATTTAATTAAATAGAAACCGTACTGTCGGTAAGTAGGAATCTGCATTTGACCTACTTTTCAAACGAGCATAGCTAACGAAAATGCTAATAAAAGTATTCAAAAAATTTTCTGAATACAGTGTTTACGTGTACGGAGCGCTTGACAACCGTCTTTTTCCAAATAAACGTTTGAATGTTGATTTAAAAAATATTGAAATTAGGGTTTCACATCACCTTAAAAATCAGGAATCGACGACAAATTGACAAAGTTTTATTACTTTATCGAAATCTTTAAAATATTGTGTACTCTGCTTTTTTGCATGATAATAAAAAATAATTAAACTTTGTCAATTTTGTTTCGATTCCTGATTTTTAAAGCTTATAATATTCGCATTTAATTTCTGTATAGACGTACTGACGTACTGTACGGGAAAATCGTTTGTCGTAGTTCTAACACTAAAACCTAACTTTTGATAGGGGCGATATAGCCATAACATCCTTAACAAATTACATTGTAGATTAGAATTGATACATTTTCAAAATTCTAATTGAGGGTTGACGAGCGGAGCGAGTAGGGGGATACCCTCCTAGTATATATATAATATATGGAATGTATTATATGAAATTATACATGTCTAATGATTTCTGTTGGAATTTACAAAAGGATTTTATATGATAATTTACAGTCGTTCCAAATAATATTGTTTATTTAAAATAACAAGAGATGTTTTAGATAAACTCGCAAGGCTCGATTGTTAATGTTTGACCATTGCCGTTAATGGGAAAAATTTGTTACTTCTGTCCTACATTTTCCAAAGTGTACATTATTTTATTCAGGAAAAAAGCTTAGACATAATTTCAAGTTTAAAAAATTACAATAATACCTCCTCAGAGGTGTCTTTCTATTCATAACAAAAAGTCATAATTGAAAGGGCATTTTAAGTGCGTCATACAATCCAAACTACGTCAATTAATCCCCTTTATTTCATCGCACTTCCCTCTCATCATCCTTTCTATACCAAAAACACCATCCCCCTCTCCAAAAAAAGCCTATCAAAGCCTCTTTTTTAAACCGCGCATATGCTCGCCCCCACAACAACAACAATAATAATACCCATCGCAAACTCATCGCTCACGCGTGGAACAAAGAACTCGGCCCATCAGTTTACCCTCTCACACCCTCCCCCTCTCTCCCTCTCATTCACAAATAAATAGAAAAACCGTAGCGCAACTGCCTTCTCATCAATTCCCATCGCACATCTCGTGAGACAACAACGCGCGATTTCACTTTTTCGCGCAACGGCAGAACGACGACGACGTCATCGATCACATAACCTCCTTATACTATACAGCGCGCGATTTTCTGAATCACACTGATTGACCGAAACTTTCGGCAATCTGCCGCGGACGCCGGGTGATATACCTAGCTCCTTGCTCGTGCGAAATCTATATATAATGCGAGTTGCACTCGCTGTTAATCAGGACGTTTCTTGAGGGGCGGGAGATGGGGGATAAAGTTGCGAAGTAGCCGAGATTAACGCTGAGTTATGGGCTGCTGCGCGGGAACGATTCTCCGAGGAAACGGGGATAAGAGTTTAATCGCTGATCGCGGTGTTTACGCGGCGTTAATAGAAGTTTGGATTCGCGAGGTCGTAAATATTATAAGTAGTGTGAAGGTGTGTGTGTGTGTGTGTGTGTGTGTGTGTCGGTTTTTGTTTTTATATCATTTACGCGGGCGATTATTTGCGGTGGTTTTGCCGTTTTTTTTATTGATTATAATAATAATAATAATTTTGCGAGGAGCTGTTACAGTTATTACCGCTGCTGGGAAATCCGTAAAAGTTATGGAAACTGAATTGCATAATAACTGCTTTATTAAAGTTGTAAAATTATTCGCCGAATAAACGATAGCATTACAGCATGTTATTTTTAGTCTGAAAACATAATGATATCAATAATAGTACATTTCGACACGGGTGCGGAACGTGATTACAAACCAAGTAAGAGAAAAATCTTCTTGCGCACCAGTTTCGAACCGTATTTTATAGCACGAGAGCGGGATAATCATATTGAAGTTATGATTTTGAGGTTAGAGTGGTATAAAATATAATTTGTTATTTTTCATCATTCACTACGTACTCAACAATGCGAACATTTTTTCGATTTCCCTTCATAAAATATTTTACAATCGACCCTCAAAAAATCTGTACCGAAAAAACAGAAAATCACCCTTAAATTCATGCTTCTCGAGTCACATTCAGTCCAAATTAATCCTCATTCTTCAAATAAAATTACTCCAGCAATGCAAACCAATCCATCCTATAAAAATCTCTAATAAAACTTTCAAGCATCAAGCTACGGCACATCAGCATTACAGCGCGCGCGTTCTAAATATTTTAACTGTCACCCGCTCCAGTCTGCATAATAACCGTGGTTTAACATTGGAAATTGGATGAGAGAGCGAGAGAGTTCAGAAATCAGAGACGTTCCCTCTACTCTACTCCTGCGTTCGCTCGTTTGCTCGCGCTACCTAGTGATCTAGAGTACGAGGCAATTGTATTCGCCAATGTATAGATAGCGAGATGACGTCAGGGTAGAGAGGAGAGAGAGAGAGAGAGAGAGAGAGAGAGAGAGAGAGAGAGAGAGAGAGAGAGAGAGAGAGAGAGAGAGAGAGAGAGAAGAGAAGAAATAGGTCGGATTCTTGGAATTTCCCTCGTCGTTGTCGAACTAGTTCGTCCTGTTAACAGGTAAATCTTTGATGCTGTGGAAGAGGAATAGACTCTATATGAGTGTGTGAGTGTGTGTGTGTGTGTGTGTGTGTGTGTGTGTGTGTGTGTGTGTGTGTGTGTGTGTGTGTGGATAGGTGGGTGTGTGTAACGAGGGGTATACGTAGCGAGGGGAGTTACGGAAGGGGGATTAAATAGGGGCTTTGAAAAAGTAAGAGTTGGGAAATTGGTCTGGTGACGAGAGAGAGAGAGAGAGAGAGAGAGAGAGAGAGAGAGAGAGAGAGAGAGAGAGAGAGAGAGAGAGAGAGAGAGAGAGAGAGAGAGAGAGAGAGAGAGAGAGAGAGAGAGAGAGAGAGAGAGAGAGAGAGAGAGAGAGAGAGAGAGAGAGAGAGAGAGAGAGAGAGAGAGAGAGAGAGAGAGAGAGAGAGAGAGAGAGAGAGAGAGAGAGAGAGAGAGAGAGAGAGAGAGAGAGAGAGAGAGAGAGAGAGAGAGAGAGAGAGAGAGAGAGAGAGAGAGAGACGTCGCAAGGAGTAGTTTAGGCTTCTTTTTAGGTGAGTAAATGAAGTGGAAGGGCTTTTTGGGCTGTTGATGGTTGTCAATTATTGGAAATTATTGTGGCGATAAAATTTACAAGTGGTGAAAGTTGATGCGTCAAAATTTGGTATAATCAATTTAATGCTGTGTAACAGGATTCTTCAAATTTTGCGCGCTCAATGTCACCGACGCATGGCCATTACATAATTACGTGTAGGGTGCGCTGATAGTGTGTGCGAGATTGAGGCGAGGTATTTTGATAAGGAGAGACAAGAGCTCGCTCTGTTTCCGCCCGGGATCATCGACCAGCCATGCTGCAGCATCCTCAGACCTTGCTCCGTATCGGCACATTGCCAAGGTGCTTCTCTACGACCAAGTTACGTCATCATCATCGACACATTCACGCGAAGCAGACCTCGTAGAAAGAAGAGTACGACAGTAAATTTTAAGTGAGAAAAGAGATGAATATACTTGAGTCGTCGAGGGTTTGCCACTGATCAGCAGGTCCCGGCCAGGAGAGCGAAGTCCGTCTGCGTTATGGCTAGAAAAGTTAAGTACTTGTATACGTTGTCGGTCTCTGGTAATTACCCTGGTCCGCTGTTGTCGCATAATTTGTGTTAGGAAGAGTCATAAAAAAGTATGAATAGTTAATGTTTTAGATTTTAAAATTACATAACAAGGGTGAATTTGGGAGTATTTTTAAGTTTATCGTTCTATTTGCATTTTATTAAAGTAATGTTCGTATTCGAGTCATATGAGTAGCATGAAACAATGTAGGAGTAGGTTGCGATTTTGTACATGCGATAGCGGATTAGCGCGTATACCGATAGAGTAAGAGTCTTATATATACAATATGAAATACACATATCTATAATATATTATTTATATCAAATTATTTTTTGTTATTTATTTATTTCAGCATACTATATATAAGATATAATATCATCACCAATAATTATCAATTATTATTAACTTTTATAAATTTTCAAAGTAACAATAAATTAACATATTATAGCTGTTGTATCGATCAATTTAAAGCACAGAAAATGGCGTAGCTTATTATAATTGTTTTTATACGTTATATATTCTAGCCTCTTAAAACTTTAATGAGAATAAAAATGTAATTGTTCTTGACGTTAAACTTCTTGTAAAGAATAGTGTTCCATGGTTTCTTACCGAAAGTTGAAGGCATTCCTAAAGAAATTATTTTGCCTTGTTTTACGAATACCTTAACAGAAAATTAACGTTTTCAACTTGAATAAATCATAACGTTGAAATAATGAAGCTGCTACATGAATTCTGATTTATTTCGAATATGTTCAAGAGTTAAAGGCTTTCCAAAGCGTTCGTAATATTTCAGATCCCGTATCAAATATAAGCTTCGATCACATAGAATTTCCATCTTTTCATCCATTTCGTAAAAACAATCTTGATTTTTTTTTATATTTCAAAATCCACCAGCCAATAACTCCGACGGCATCCTTCATCCCTTTACACTTTGAAACAGCACGAACCTAGAGAAACAAAAAAAGATAAAATGTTTTTTGGAAACAGAACTCAACCGTCAGCACAGCCCCTTTACGCCTAACGAACGTGAGGGCTTTCAGAACTAGACCTGAAAAATCGCACAAGATACACATACACGCACACGCGCGCTCGCGCGTGTGTGGGCAAAGCTCTATACATAGCGAAGGCTTAAAAAGTAATCTACGAAAAAAATCCGTTCACAGCAGCTCGTTTTCACCCATCCTCACCTCCACACAGATACATATACACACACGCACACGCGCACGCACGCACGCACACATACACACACACACCCACACAAGCGATTAAAAATTATCGCGTGATCGCCATTCACGTGGCAGTTTTCGGCTTTTGCCTATACACACGTGCGACCTCGTTTTCGGCCCGTCAACGCGGCCAGCGTGCGCCTGCGGCTCAATTTCCTTTGAGCAGCCGGGGGCCTAGTCGTCGTCGGTGGCGGGAAATGAAATTGAATAAGCTAACGTGACGCTGCTAGTTGTGGGAAAGAACAAATGTTTGCCCGCGTAATTAAGCTCGGTTTTTCGCGGTTCGCGCCGCGAAAAGCTGAGCCCTTTTTTGCCAGATTTATATAGTATGGAAATTCGTGAGGGGTATGTCGCGGAATATGGAACGTTTGACAGGCGGTATATAGGATTGGATTAGCAGAGGTCGCGCGTCTGTACGTATATGTGTGGAGGGTTTGAGTTGGCTGACGTAATTTTATAGCATATTAGTGAGCGCGCGTTGCATTTATCGCGGCGGGCACATATCACAGAAATAGTGTAACAGAGGCGCGTCCGCATCAGTTATTTGGGCGTGTAATATGCGGTTAATTAATCTTTCGATTTTTCCGATGGACGCTGACGGTAATTGAGATATCTGGAATTCCGATATTATAACGGTGAGCCGAATCGATTATTATTTTATTTTAAATTAAGCGATAAGTCAACGTGTTCCCGTTTCAAATAAATATTTTAAACAATACAATGTAATGGTTAAATTGTCTCTATTTTAAAAATTTTAATGTTATTTTGCAGTTTAAGTAAAAACAAGTATTCCAACGAATGGTGACAGTCGATACCATATCGTAGGTCGCTTTCCTCCTTCGGTGATTGTGACATGATTTATCATGAAAAAAGGTCAATCAGTAAATGAAGGAGGGCACGGAGCGAAAAATACGTAGAGGCTTTTTCGCGGACGTTTGACTATAGGAATACTTGTACGATTCGAAATTCGAACATCGAGTTGCTAAGTGAAATAACAAACATTTCTTTTTAACGAGACAATTGAGCGAGCACGAAGCGTTCAGATGTTTGCGAGCAACCGAAGCATTCAGACGCATTTCTGTAATTGGCATATTAGTACATTATTCATTTTAAATAAAGTTTATTTAAAATTCAAAGAAAAGTTTCTTGCGTTTCTTTTTTCTTTGTGCTCGAAGCTGTTAATTTCAGCTACACCGCGTGTTATCCTCGTATATAAACTTTGTCGAAAACGAATAGGGATTCATGCAATTTCCAGAGAAGATTAATGCAGCGCGCGCGCGAACTCTCTTGTAGGGATATTTTCCTTTGCATGCTGCTTTTTGATGTTTGTTTTACAGTGAGAAGTAAGCTAATTTGCTGCGAAATCTCGACGCTGGCGGTGTGCCGTAATGCAATCGGATAAACCAACGGGTAGATCAACCGAGTATATAATATACCGTTACGCTGAGTTACGCTGATGAGTTAAGCTTGTGGTGTTTGAAGCACTTTTAAAGTTGATTAAAATTTTCCTAAGTAATTTCATTACTACTTCACTCTTCTGCTTTTACCTTATAAAAGTAATTTTTGACTTACTTATATTCAACTTGAAGTTAAATTTGAAGACGCTATATGTTTCTGTGGTTAATTTTCGCGGATAGTTTATTTCATATATATAAAATATGTATTTCTTTTAGCTGAAACGTTCTGTTTGAATCTTCAGCATCTAGATTTCTGTTTGTCAAGTCGTTTCCCTAGCATGGATCTAGTTTTCGAGTAGCGTTGCACGGAAAGTTTGTTAAAAAGCCTGTACGGGACCGCCGTTAAACAGCCCATTTACCGTTCTTTTTTCACCCCTGTCGAAAGTACTGATGACGCAAATTAAGCTTCTTTCAATGAGACCGGCGAGCAGTTGAGTACGAAATGAGCCGTTTTAATTAACGACACATTAATTCTTAAACTCTTGTCGAGAATCGTAACGCAATTTTGGATAATAAGAAAGATAAACAAAACTGAGAGCTTAATATGGCTTACAAAGTCTAGAGCTAGAAACCAAATAAAAATTTAAGTAAGCGCAGCGAGCGATTCACACGAAACGTGATGAGAGAATTGTCGTCTTGCTGCCTTTAAGGACGTTCTCCAAGAAAACGATTTTCTTGTGATTTTCCTGAAACTTGCAGAGAGCGTTTGATTTTGTGTGCTTAGTACATGCTTGAAAGCCCCACGTCCATAGCGGTATTCAACATAGAAATATTTAACTTCAAAGTTTTTGTGTTAACACGGGATCCCTATCTAAGCTAGTTTTAAAATTACATTTTAATTTACTATAAAAAAAGTTTTCTTTGTGTTTCTTTTTCAACCGTAAGCCATAAAACTAGAAATCGAGAGGAATAATATGGTATAATTTTCAATATAGCAAGCGATATTAATTTCAGAGATATAGCAACGTAAACAAAAACTCCCATGTTATTTGTATATCTATATATAGTCACCCTATGTAAGTGCTATTTATTTAAATATATTGACACCTTTTATCTTACACTGACATTTTTTTTTATTTTTGGAGTAATGTATAGAGACTCATGAAGGGTTTTCATTGTAAATAATATTTTTAAATCACAATTTTCGCGATATTAATGAATTTGAGTCGGAGAACGTCCTTAACTCATTAATCTAGACATTCAATGAGATAGTCATTTTCCCGTAATATTTTTTAATTTAATAGCACTCGTATAATTTTGCAAAAAAGAAATGTTTTTTTCCTCGCCAAAGTGCGATAAAAATTCAAGAGCTCATTTTGCAAATATTACTTTTTCATTTCAGCTTTTTCACGACCCCATTTCGGCATAAAACTATTAAACCTTTACTCGAGAAATTTTTAAACGAGGAAAATTTTTTTCATCGGAAAATCCTTTTATCAGAAAAGAAAAAGGTATCTCTATCGAGCCCATTCGAAAATATGAGTTGTTGAATTAATGATACATATTATATTGCGCGAGAATGTAAATACTTGGAAGTCGCACGAGAGACGAAAACAGCGAGCGCGACACACGCACATTGTAGGTCCCCCCCTCCAGCACCTACGGTGTGACTTGCGAGCGTGCACGGCAGCGACGAACGCGAGCCCCGCTCTCTTGGCTCTCAGCTCTCGTTAGGAGCGGCACGCGGTGCCCAAGCGTATGGCGCTGTATTATATTTCTATTTTAATAAATATCCTTTTATCAACAACCGCGACTTTTTCTCTCTCATTTTAACATGAGTAAACGCTTGCATTGATCTCGCGCGCCCTTACAAGAACAACGTCGAGAAATAAAAACATTATTCGCCCTGGAAAAGCTCTCGTGCTCGCGCGTACATCCTTTTTCTCGAAAAGCAATACCACCACCACCACCACCGCCGCCACTACAACTATTCTTTTTCAATCCAGCGGAATAAATCCCAATTTTCCGGGCATTCCAAGATACACATCCGGTTAAATAACAAGAATCGATGCTCGGGCAATATTTGTCGAAAACATTTTTCCCCGGCGGGAACAGGTCTGCGCGTGTATACACACACGTGGGGATAGTAGCACCACGGCAGAGTGGCTCTCAAAAATAACTTACCACGTTACGACTTCGACTTGTTTTTCCTCCGCGCGGCGTTAGTTTTTAAAGTGCCAGCTCGTTCGTTCCGCTGGTAATTCGCGGTCTCTCTCTCTTTTTCTCGGTGTAGCAAGAAGGAAGAAGAGGGAGAGAGAAACGTGGAATGGAGCGATAGAGCGAGAGATTGATTGCTTCAATAGTTCATTAGTGGCTAGCTCGCGAGAGCTCTCGCGTAGGAGAGAGAGAGAGAGAGAGAGAGAGAGAGAGAGAGAGAGAGAGAGAGAGAGAGGAGATATCAATTTTCTTCGCTCATCGAGAAATTGCGTTATTGAACGTATATACAACTGCCAGTCTGCGAGAAGTGTAAGCGTTGCGCGAAGTAGGTAATTATTATCGCGAAACGACGTGTACGATTGTCGGTGGAAAGAAGAGACGCGCGCTCTCGCACGATATATCTCTATGTTTGTACAGACAGATGGAACGCGATCATCATTCTTTAACGCTGTCGATAAACGCGCGTATGTGTGTGTTTGTGCTCACGTCTACATTGAAATTTAAAGAAACGATTTGCGCACCGCCGCGATATTTATCTCTGTCGAGGCGCATTGCAAGTAGTAACGCGCTGCACTAGTCAGACTGAATTATATATCGACGCGCGCCCGCGCGTTCAAACTCGCGACCCCCGCGCGTTCACTCATCCATTCTAACGCGATTTTTCTCCGGTTATTTTGCACGGTAGCTCGAGGAGAGATATCCTAGTTTGGTGGGGCGGAGGGAAGTCAAAATAAGACCATTAACCATTCGGCGAAATCTTTACTCTCCAAGTTTCGCGCACGCGTAAGTATATATAGGAGTGGGAAATGGTGGCATATACGGTGGCGCTAAGCTAATAAAGAAAGTTTCGCGAAGGCGCGTTCGAGATATCCCTCCGCGAATATGAGTACGAAGTTGACTTTTGAAATAACGGAATTTCACTACGCCTGGCGGACGTTGCTTTTTGCCGGGAGACTGCGTGACAGCGACACGGCTGCGTTTGATAACGAGGTATGAAATTTCTGCGCGCACAGCTTCGTGTTAATCAATGGGGGGCAGGGAGTTTAGTTCGAGCGCGTTGGCCTTTCTAAATATGTGAAGTTTTAATTGGAAGAGTGTAATTAATGTGTTGGTATGGTCGGATCGTGCCGAAAATTATATGCCGAAAAAGTTTAATTAGTATGATTAATTTTATTTCGACCTATTCAAAATTAGCATTCAATCGTGCCAATATTTTTTTCCGATAGTTAAAAAAATAACCTACATAGTTGTGCAAGAAGAAAATGAATGCATTAAAATTTGTAGTATTTTCCACATGTAGGGTAGATGCGTGAGACTGTGCCCTCCCCAATTACTGTGCCTTATCTTTTAACACAGAGCACGGTAACTGAGACACAGTAATTAAAAGCCGTGTTCTTATGGGATGTCAGCAATCGCCGCATGCATCATCCAAAGTTCTTATTGATATTTAAACATTTATGGTTAATTTTGAGTAAAACTTTAGGTTTCATTCAACCAAGATATACGTTCTAGTTAATAAAATTAGTTAAATTCTCAACATATTGTTCATTGTACGATTATACTCGACTAATCATCTGGGAGGTTATGTTAACTATAACGCAGTAACGCCCACCATTACCCTATATAATGCATACTGCGCGTTTGTATTGCTATATCGATATGGGAATACTTAGTAATTTGTAATGAAATCTTTTTTCCCTCTCATAGAGCTTCGCGTAGAGCACTATTATAGGTTCTAAATTTTGCAATGATAATATTACATAGTCCTATGTTTGGCACAAGTTTGGGCAATGTTCATGTTTGGCAAAACCTCTGCCAAACTTGCCCAACGAGACTTTGCCAAACTTCGAATTTTCTAGCTTATTGTTTAGCTGAAGTTACGTGAAAGTTTCGCAGACGTTTGTCGAAAGTATTGCATTTTTTAATTTTTCAGCTTATTGTTTAGCTGAAGTTATGCGGAAGTTTCGCAAAAGTTTGTCTAAAGTTTGCATTTTTTAATTTTTCAGTTATTGTTTAGCTGAAGTTACGCGGAAGTTTCGCAGACGTTTGTCTAATGTATTGCTAAACGAGAAATAAAAATTGAGTTAATCCGTCAGTACTTGGTGAAACTTTATCAAAAGTTTTGCCAAACCTCTGCGAAACTTCTGCAAAATATTTGCGACAGGCGACGAGAGAGAGAGAGAGTGAGAGAGAGAGAGAGAGAGAGAGAGAGAGAGAGAGAGAGAGAGAGAGAGAGAGAGAGAGAGAGCCGAGGCGCCGAGCTTACCGAAGCGAAGGTTACGCGTCATCACTCAGGAAGCGACGAAAATACTTCGTCGGCGACAGCGGGATGACCGAGGCGACCTGTCAGTCGACAAGCCTCCAATCGCCTTCACCAAGGACCGACACGGAAGCGGACTCATAATTCTCCGCCTCGGAGCAGAGCGACCGGCAAGCGCGCCAGACCAGCGCGACCGAGCGGCGTTCCTGAGCGACACGAGCCGTCATGCAGAGCGAACAAGCCCGGTAACCTCTGAGGTGCTCCAAGATTTACGGCACCGAGGAACCGACATAGCCATGCAGCTCTCCAAGTCCTGCAGCAGTTCCGTCCTCCTAAGCGCTTTGCTCACGGCGGCGCGTCGCCGTCGCAGAGAGACCAAAAATTCTATTCTAACAGTAGTATAGCTAGGGGGTTTCTGGAGCCCCCCACCACCTCACCCATCCGCGACCCCCCTCCCCCACCCCGCCCCTCGTCCATGGGGCATGACGTCACAAACCTTCTAGAACATTCGACGCCGTCACCTTGTTGCGCAAATGCGAATAACCCATCCCCCGCCCCCCCTGTCGAATGTTCGATGACGTTCTAGAGCATTCTGTAATTAATCATGGGTCATTGTGAGCGAGTATTGCGCAAACGCGAGTAACCCATCGAGATGCGCGCGCGCGCGCGTTTTTCGTGCAGGGACATGCAGCGCATTGGCCTATATTCGCTACAACCTTATCGCAGCGATTCTCGGAACTCTGATTATTTTAGTAACCCATCGATATGCGCGCGCGCGCGCGTTTTTCGTGCAGGGACATGCAGCGCATTGGCCGATATTCGCTACAACCTTATCGCAGCGATTCTCGGAACTCCGATTATTTTAATCGCGGTCATCTCACGAGCAGCCCCCATCCCCCTGCCTTGCGTGCAGGGGCATGCAGCTTTCGGGAATGAGCATGCGTTCGTCGCGGTGATTGTAGCGAGGCAAGCTGTATAATTCATTGCCAAGCGAGAGATCTTGCAGCTATCGGTCCTTCTCTTTGATTCGATATTCGTGCATGTACTTATCGCTGATCCTTGACGGTGTGAGTATGTATTCGTCATAGGGATCATGTAGTTAAACGGAAATCGTTTAAATTCCTTCACTTGTTTTGTTGTCTCGCATTGCATTGAATTATCTAGCTTGTCAATGCCTGTTGAGCTGATAATTTTCGTAGTGAAATAACACTGTCGGAAAGTGCTTTATGAAAGTTTAGATGATTACTCACAGTTCCTTTTACATCTCAATCGTATATGACGTCTGATATAAATGAATATAATTAATATCCCTGCTTACACATGCTTTGTAATCTCAGATTACAGACCGTAATATCACAAACCTTCTAGAACATTCGAGAGGCAGGTCCCGCAATGACGTCATCGAACCTTCTCGAAGATTGCACAATAGCCCTCAACGTGCGCAATTGTGCGACCCTGGACCTGCTTGAGCTCGCACGCGTGCGTTATTCGTGCAGGAACATGCAGCGCATAGGCCGATATTCGCTACCACCTTATCGCAGCGATTCTCGGAACTCCAATTATTTTAATCGCGGTCGCCTCACGAGCAGCCCCCATCTCCCTGCCGAATATTCGATGATGACATGTGCTCTTGTGCGACCCTGCAGGAGGTGTCAAATTACGGATAAACAATCCGATTGACGTCATTAAATATTACACCCTCATTAAATGTTTCCAAAATGCGCGTGCGCGTTGGGTATTGCGGAGCATACGTGGCTCCGGGCCGAGCAGTGCGTGATATCAGATGTCATCGAGTAAGTGTAGCAGTAGAATGACTCATTACGGTAGAATCTTTTGCATAATGAATAAGCGCGGATGACCCATGAGTTTTGCGCGCTGGCCGATCAAAGCTGCCGTATACAACTCTCTCTCTCTCTCTCTCTCTCTCTCTCTCTCTCTCTCTCTCTCTCTCTCTCTCTCTCTCTCTCTCTCTCTCTCTCGTGGATCGGATCGATCTGGGGCTGCTGTGTGCATTACGAGCATACTGTATGTTATCGAGCGAGTGTAGCGGCACAAGCCGTATGACTCAACACCATTCTGAAAGAAGTATATCTTATCGCTTCAACGATTCTTGACGGTGTGAGTGTGTATTCGGCACAGGGATCATGTAGTTAAACGGAAATCGTTAAAATTCCTTCACTTGTACCTCCGCTTTGCGATTTGACACCTCCTGCGAGGTCATCGATGATGCATATTGCGTGCAGGGGTACACCGGTGTGAGCCTGTTTTCGTCGTAGTGATCATAGCGAGACAAGCGGCATGACTCTTTACCATAGCGGTCTCTCCGATATTCGGGCACGTATCGCTTCGATTCTTGGAACCGGATTATTTCAATTGTGATCTCCTTAGCTACTCTCTTTCGTCTTACTGACAGAATTTAAAATTCAAACGTGTGACGCCACCTGTGAACTTCTAGAACCCCCATTAATCCGCTCAAATACCAAAATCCCCATTCGGAATAATGCGCGTAGTATGCTGTGTGAGTATAACGCTATAGAGCTGAGAGAACCTCGATGCTCACTTCTAACGAACGTACATGCGTTATCTATCGCACCTCCTCTTTATTCCGATATTCGCACCGCGATTCTTGGAACTCGAGAGTATTTCAATTGCGCTCTCCTTCTTCACACTCTTTCATCTTACTTACAGGATTAAAAATGGTTAAATTATTAATATAAATTTTATTTGACAATACCAATGAAATCACAGCCCCTACAATCGATTTTAATCAGATGTCATCGAGTAAGTGTGGCGCTGTACAAGTTATATGATTTATTACTACGGTGAGAGAGAACTCGGGCATCTCCTTACCGCTACGATTCTCGGAACTCGAGATTATTTTAATAGCGCTCTTCTTATACACTCTCTTTCGTCTGACTTACAGAATTAAAAATTGTTAAATTATGAATAAAAAGTTTATTTGACAATGCAAATGGATAGAGAGCGCTTATTTTTTCTATATCTTTAGCCGTTTGCGAGATATGGATAGAAGAGTAATATATGATATACGTAAAGTTTATGAATTATAAATTTTACAGATGTTATGCAACTTTTTTATTTGATATATTGCTGTTATTTATTGAACATAATCATTTGATATCACGCACTGCTCGGCCCGGAGCCACGTATGCTCCGCAATACCCAACGCGCACGCGCATTTTGGAAACATTTAATGAGGGTGTAATATTTAATGACGTCAATCGGATTGTTTATCCGTAATTTGACACCTCCTGCAGGGTCGCACAAGAGCACATGTCATCATCGAATATTCGGCAGGGAGATGGGGGCTGCTCGTGAGGCGACCGCGATTAAAATAATTGGAGTTCCGAGAATCGCTGCGATAAGGTGGTAGCGAATATCGGCCTATGCGCTGCATGTTCCTGCACGAATAACGCACGCGTGCGAGCTCAAGCAGGTCCAGGGTCGCACAATTGCGCACGTTGAGGGCTATTGTGCAATCTTCGAGAAGGTTCGATGACGTCATTGCGGGACCTGCCTCTCGAATGTTCTAGAAGGTTTGTGATATTACGGTCTGTAATCTGAGATTACAAAGCATGTGTAAGCAGGGATATTAATTATATTCATTTATATCAGACGTCATATACGATTGAGATGTAAAAGGAACTGTGAGTAATCATCTAAACTTTCATAAAGCACTTTCCGACAGTGTTATTTCACTACGAAAATTATCAGCTCAACAGGCATTGACAAGCTAGATAATTCAATGCAATGCGAGACAACAAAACAAGTGAAGGAATTTAAACGATTTCCGTTTAACTACATGATCCCTATGACGAATACATACTCACACCGTCAAGGATCAGCGATAAGTACATGCACGAATATCGAATCAAAGAGAAGGACCGATAGCTGCAAGATCTCTCGCTTGGCAATGAATCATACAGCTTGCCTCGCTACAATCACCGCGACGAACGCATGCTCATTCCCGAAAGCTGCATGTCCCTGCACGCAAGGCAGGGGGATGGGGGCTGCTCGTGAGATGACCGCGATTAAAATAATCGGAGTTCCGAGAATCGCTGCGATAAGGTTGTAGCGAATATCGGCCAATGCGCTGCATGTCCCTGCCCGAAAACGCGCGCGCGCGCATATCGATGGGTTACTAAAATAATCAGAGTTCCGAGAATCGCTGCGATAAGGTTGTAGCGAATATAGGCCAATGCGCTGCATGTCCCTGCACGAAAAACGCGCGCGCGCGCATCTCGATGGGTTACTCGCGTTTGCGCAATACTCGCTCACAATGACCCATGATTAATTACAGAATGCTCTAGAACGTCATCGAACATTCGACAGGGGGGGCGGGGGATGGGGTATTCGCATTTGCGCAACAAGGTGACGGCGTCGAATGTTCTAGAAGGTTTGTGACGTCATGCCCCATGGACGAGGGGCGGGGTGGGGGAGGGGGGTCGCGGATGGGTGAGGTGGTGGGGGGCTCCAGAAACCCCCTAGCTATACTACTTCTAACGCATTCTTTTTATCATCTCTTTCTGCATCAATACCGTGAAAGCAAGGTTAAAATTCCGGGTATCATTGCTTTGGGTTTCATATATACTCTGGGGGAAAGATTTCGTCGCCGTTGACCCCGTCGTTACCACTAACCTCTACGTTGTATAATGATGATCTCCAGCAGCAAAATAGAAATTCTCATAAAGTATGTATTTTTTTACACAAAATACAAATCTTGTGTAATTAAAATACTTATCTGATGATCACCTTGGATCTCAGTTTTCCGTCGATTGGATTTTTCACTTAAAATGACTCAGTATTTCCATGCTGCCGAGATGAAAATGTTTCTAAGTCCAGACGAAATGAACTTTCCGCATAACGTTTTTTGTCAATAACCTGAATGCGTTGTCAATACACTGTATATTAGCTAGTTTCATGTAGTTTGGACTTTGTAAAAAATTTTCACGTAACGACAACATGAAAGTCAAGGTTTCTTTTGGTGTAAATACACGATAAATAACAAGGCGATCATCAGATAAGTATTTTAATTACACAAGATTCGTATTTTGTGTAAAAAAAATAGATGCTTTGTGAGAATTTCTATTTTGCTGTTGCAGATCACCATTATACAACGTAGAGGTTAGAGGTAACGCCGGGGACAACGGCGACGGAATCTTTCCCCCAGCGTATATATGTATGGTATTGATGCAGAAAGAGATGATGAAAAGAATGGGTAGGATTTTTGGTCTCTCTATGACGGCGACGTGCCGCCGTGAGCAAAGTACTTAGGAGGACGGGTCTGCTGCAGGACTTGGAGAGCTGCACGGCTATGTCGGTTCCTCGGCGCCGTAAACCTTGGAGCGCCCCAGAGGTTGCCGGGCTCGTTCGCTCTGCAAGACGGCTCATGTCGCTCGGGAACGCCGCTCGGTCGCGCTGGTCTGGCGCGCTTGCCGGTCGCTCTGCTCCGAGGCGGAGAATTATGAGTCCGCTTCCGCGTCGGTCCTTGGTGAAGGCGATTGGAGGCTTGCCGACTGCCAGGTCGCCTCGGTCATCCCGCTGTCGCCGACGAAGTACTTTCGTCGCTTCCTGAGTGATGACGCATCACCTTCGCTTCGGTAAGCTCGGCACCTCGGCTCTCTCTCTCTCTCTCTCTCTCTCTCTCTCTCTCTCTCTCTTTCTCTCGTCGCCTGTCGCAAACATTTTGCAGAAGTTTCGCAGAGGTTTGGCAAAACTTTTGACAAACTTTCACGAAGTACTGACGGATTAACTCAATTTTTTATTTCTCGTTTAGTAATACATTAGACAAACTTCTGCGAAACTTCCGCGTAACTTCAGCGAAACAATAAATTGAAAAATTAAAAAATGCAAACTTTAGACAAACTTTTGCGAAACTTCCGCGTAACTTCAGCTAAACAATAAGCTAGAAAATTAAAAAATGCAATACCTTAGACAAACTTTTCCGAAACTTCCGCGTAACTCCAGCTAAACAATAAACTGAAAAATTAAAAAATACAAACTTTAGACAAACTTTTGCGAAACTTCCGCGTAACTTCAGCTAAACAATAAACTGAAAAATTAAAAAATGCAATACTTTCGACAAACATCTGCGACACTTTCACGTAACTTCAGCTAAACAATAAGCCGGAAAATTCGAAGTTTGGCAAAGTCTCGTTGGGCAAGTTTGGCAGAGGTTTTGCCAAACATGAACATTGCCCAAACTTGTGGCAAACGTAAATTTTTTTACGCGGCATACTTCTAACTCCTTGAGTGATGAACACAAAAAAGGCGCTTGTGTGCCAAGAATGCTATCAACAACGTAACCTGCGTAAATCCGAGGACTTTTCAGTCATCAGGCACTTTGGACCACTTTTCATTTGGCCGATTTTTCCGACATTATCACTCAAGCGGCTTAATATTTTCTTGTAGAAATTAACAACCATTCGGACGTCTTGCTTATTTCTTTTTTTCGTATTCGTGCGTATATCCACACGTAACAATAACCTCATGAAACTCTTAACACGAATTTCCATCTCCTCACACACACACACGCACGCGTACACACACTAAATTCCCAAAAGATAAAATACATCAGACCTCGCTACTCGGCTTTTTCTCTCACTTGTATATATAATAATTCACAGGCTTTGAAAGCGAGCAGTAACGCGCCGTGCGATATTTGGTCAGACTCCCTCCCTCTCTCTCTCTCTCTCTCTCTCTCTCTCTCTCTCTCTCTCTCTCTCTCTCTCTCTCTCTCTCTCCCTCTCTCCCCGCTCATGCGCTCATGAATACCAACTTATATTTAATCAAGCGCGGTAGCGGTAGAACGAATACTCGAAATCTACACACGCAGTCGAAGGACTCGCACTGGAAAATCTTGGTTGTGTGCGCAGTAAATTACGCGATCGGTCGACCTTGCGCTGCGCGCTGAACTCGATTAACTCGGTCGCCTATACGAGCGAGCGCGCGCTAGAGAGAGAGAGAAGACTTAATTACCAGAGAGCAAGTGAGAGAGGGGGGGGGGCGAAAAGTTAAATCTAATCGGTTGACTGAAATATAGCGAAGTGTGCCAGCTGTGAGTTTACAACTGCAGGGGTGGCTGTGTGTGTGTGTGTGTGTGTGTGTGTGTGTGTGTGTGTGTGTGTGTGTGTGTGTGTGTGTGTGTAATGGCACCACGGGTTTACGCGAGTTTTTGGGTGGGGACGCGAGGTGGTTGATGTAAAAAATAAACATGAAGCATGAAGAGAGAGAGAGAGAGAGAGAGAGAGAGAGAGAGAGAGAGAGAGAGAGAGAGAGAGAGAGAGAGAGAGAGAGAGAGAGAGAGAGAGAGAGAGAGAGAGGAAGTGGAGGCACGGCGCTTGATTAGAGCTTGGGTATAGTGCTTGGGGATTCGCGGGAGATCAAGGGAGCTTCTTATTACGGTAATTTGTCATCTTTTAGTCGTTGGGAATCTCGTCGAGGACCGGACGAGACAGCCATTGGATTATGTTGGAATATCTAGATGATGTTTATTGTTTACGTTTTCTATATGGTATACTCCGCGTCACTATTAAACTCGGCATTCTGAACATACCCGAATTTCATGCGTATACGCATAATTATATTGTGAAATGATATTTTTGTTTCTTCTTGTTTCGTAGTAATTTAATAAATACTGCGGAAATTTTCAGGAGATTATTTCTAGTATATCCCACGACGAAAACTTCAAGCGAAATGTTGAATAGCTCACCGATTTAAATCTGTGAGTTTTGTTCGTACTTGGACGTGGGGTAAATTGAAAATTGGATCATTACAATACAGAAAAGTAGATTTTTCTTTCGTTTCACGTACATAACAACGCGGATCGCGGAAAATCATTTCCATCCAAAACTCCAACTCCTCGATCATCGATCATCAGTATATTAAACTAATAAGTATATACCTTTCGAGTATTAATCACACGTTTACATAAAGCCCATCACCATCGACTCACCAACTCCCTGTATCATATATCAAATAAACATTCCATCCAGCCGATATATTATATACCTCATAAACCATTAACGCAGACTATTGTTTTCAGCGGCCGCACCAACAGCCAGAGAGAAACTCACGACCTTAATCTCCTAATGCGCGAGTATCATCATTCCCGCCATCAAAATTCTATTGTCCAACATATTCACACACACACACACACACACACATCCAGCTTATTAATTCGACCCTGCGAGCTTGCTCACATCCGCGTCAAAATTCGACTGTACAAACAACGCTCGCTCGCTCTGTCTCTTGCAATTACGCAAATGTTTGTTAAGCCATCGGGCAATTACCGCGAGAGCTCGACCCGCTGGAAGATTTCGTTTCCCTATATCTATCACATTGGGCGCTTCAGCTCTCTCGTATATTAGGCCGCCAAAGTTCTCTCTCGTGCGCGCACGCTCGTATTGGGAGCATCAGTGGGTCGTAGGGAATATCTTTGAATAACTCGATTGAATTTGGATTATATCCAGGGATCATTCAATTGAGGAATAGGTGGCGGGGGCGCTGCTATAGTAATTCGAAAACGCTCTCCTCTCCCACGTATAACATACATATATACACACACGTGCACGCGCGCCCCATTCAGCGCTTCTCAATCTAATTCCCGCAGTGACGTGAGAGCCTGGGCGGAATATTCTCGGGCGTATTCCATTGGCGATGGCGAGGAGCTGTGCTAGCTACTACTGCTGCTATACGTTACTGAGCAAACAGCGTCTCGAGACAATTCCGCGCACGAGAAATTTGAATTTTCGCCCGCGGGCGTTCCACACACGTTCCACACACACACACACACACACACACACACACACACACACACACACACACACGCACACACACACACACACACACCCACACAGACACACACACACACACACACACACACTGCGGCTCGAGTTCGCTTTTTTTCGCGTCTCGCTCGATAAATTTATATTCCGCTGCAGGAGGCCGAGGTAAAGAAAAAAGAAGGAGGATTGGATGCCGTCTCTTCTTCCTCGGAAATTCAGATGAGACGCAGCTAATAATGAAAATCGCGTTTTCTTTGTACAATATATCGTCGCTTCCCGGTTAAAAGGCGTTATTTAAAAATCGGCCTGAAAAAGGCGTTATTTGGAAATCGACCTGAAGAAGGCGTTATCTTGTAATCAATCTGAAAAAGGCGTTATCTAGAAATCGTCCTAAAAAAGACGTTATCTAGAAATCGGCCTGAAAAAGGCGTTATCTCGGAATGAACCTGAAGAAGGCGTTATCTCGCGCGTAAATTTTTTTTACTCTAATTTAAGTTGGCAACACTGTCAACATTTTCTTTATTTAATTTCAGAAATATGTTATATGATAATAGTGTACAATTTTTTAAGTTAACTATACAAATGCGGGGCGATAGTAAAATTAATATTTATTTTTTTTTTATTAACGATTTTTTTATACAATACTATATTGATTTTATAACACACACACACACACACACACACACACACACACACACACACACACACACACACACACACACACACACACACACATACACACACACACATACACACACACACACACACACAAACACACGCAAGCACGCACGCACGCACGCACGCACACACACACACACACACACACACACACACACACACACACACACACACACATATATATATGAGTAAATCTACAAAAAAGTAGCTCTTGTTTTTAAGGGAAAAAAGATAATTAAACTAGATAGCGAGAGCTTTCATTTACTTTTTTGTAAAAATAAAAAATGTTAATTTCTTGTAAAGTTATATGAGTTTGGAGATATCGCTTTTACCGCTTTTTAACATTTTGGTGTATCTTAAACATATCTTCAAACTCACGTAACTTTTAAAGGAATAATAAAAAGCAAATTAAAGATCTCGCTTTCTAGTTTAATTCGAGTTTAAATCTCTTTTTTTTATTTTTGTATTATTTTTCCTGCCGAATTGGCTAGCATTTGAAAAAGGGTAATTTTTAGCATTTGCTTCTGGAATTAAGAAAAAAACCTTTTCTTATTCCCAATTTTATTAATATAATTATTCCAATAAACAAAGTGTAAAGAAATATATACCCCACGGCGTGCGGAAAGTTCGTTTTTTCACCATACCCTGGCTGAAAGTACCACTTTCGCTCCCGGCTCCGAAACGCGAATGTGGTATTTTCAGCTCGGGTATGATGAAAAATCGTATACACAACATGGGGGTAAAGAGGGACACCCCAGAGCACGTGTTTGCCACTCTCGCCTTCGGCTCGCCTGGCAATTTACACCTGCTCTGGACTGGCCAACTCTTTACCTCCCTTGTTGTGTAATATACTATTCCGAACGCGTTGCCGTTCGGAAACGAACTTTTTAACACTCCGTGCGTAACGCTCCATTTCGTACACGCTCTAATAAAAAAGCATGCCCTAAATCAAGCTTCTCACCCGTCGTGTCAAAAAATAGTGTTCAATACACGAGTGAGAAAGTAATTTTGTCCTTGTATGGCCTTTTCCCCCCCGCTTCGCTAGGGCGCAAACGTCCACACGAGGATAAAATCACTTTTTCGCACTTGTATCGAAAATAATTATTTCAGAACTATAAATGTGCAAAATCGAACTCTGTGCAGCTCGTTAGGAGAAATAGTATACGTCACACGTGCGCAATAGATCACCCGCACTCGTCTCTTTTATATATCGCCCGTGCTGTGCTCGCGCGACAAACTCGACTCGTGCGGGAATGACCTATTTTGCGCACTCGTTGCGTAATGTAATTCCGTAACGTGTGAGGAAAAATAGTGTGTACGCTACGCGTGCATACAGAAGCAAATTATGCACGCGCGAAGATTGACGCTCGATTGGCCCGGGTATGGTGAAAAATAATATACGCAGCACAGGGATAAAGAGGGCCATCCAAAGCACATGTTTGCCAGCCTCGCCTTCGGCTCGTACGATAATTTACACGTGCTTAAAAGTTACATGAGTTTGGAGATATTGCTTTTACCGCTTTTTAACATTTTTGGTGTATCTTAAACATACCTTCAAACTCACGTAACTTTTAAGGGAAATGGTTAGCATTTGAAAAAGGGCAATTTTTTAGCATTTGTTTCTGGAATTAAGAAAAAACCTTTTCTTATTCCCAATGTCGAGAAAAGGGATGTCGTTTTGGATTGTACACGAGTACTTTCCGTTCCTTTATGGTATAAAGAAGTAGTAGAAAAAATCTGTTTGGGAGGTGTGTTTAAAAAAAAATTATATAATATTGGTTATTACAAATATTTATTATATATTTATTATAAAATCAATATAGTATTGTATAAAAAAATCGTTAATAAAAAAAAAAAAACAAATATTAATTTTACTATCGCCCCGCATTTGTATAGTTAACTTAAAAAATTGTACACTATTATCATATAACATATTTCTGAAATTAAATAAAGAAAATGTTGACAGTGTTGCCAACTTAAATTAGAGTAAAAAAAATTTACGCGCGAGATAACACCTTCTTCAGGTTCATTCCGAGATAACGCCTTTTTCAGGCCGATTTCTAGATAACGTCTTTTTCAGGACGATTTCTAGATAACGCCTTTTTCAGATTGATTACAAAATAACGCCTTCTTCAGGTCGATTTCCAAATAAAGCCTTTTTCAGGCCGATTTTTAAATAACGCCTTTTAACCGGGAAGCGACGATATAGTCTCTTTCTCTCTGGCGCGCGCGCGTGTGTGTGTCTGGGTTACATCATACACTTCGTATCAAGGTGCGACGACGCGCATTTACGAGAGCGCGCCCCCAGAGCGACATGCTTTGATAGTGCGTACGGATTTATATCGCATATAGAACTGAAAGAAAAGCCGCGGAAGGGATATAGAAAATAGTCGGGGGAGAGTGAGAGGCTAGAATTTATGACTGTCGCGTCCTTGCAAATGGCGCTTGTACGTATCACTCTCTCTCTCTTACTCTCTCCCTCTCGCTATTGTGAATGTGGGTTACGAATGCGCACCCGCTATAATTTACGATAAAGTTTAACGGCCGATATGAAAAGTCGGATACGCGCTCGTTGTGGCTAATATCGGTGCGCGTGTGTGTATCGCGCTTACCATCCTATACGATATGAATCATGACGATTGCTATTCTCTCTCTCTCTCTCTCGCATCGCCATGTATAATTAATTATACATTATAATTATATCTCGAATTATATCGAATAACCATCATGATTTTTCGCGTAGGCACTGAGGAATTATGCCAGCGGTGGATGGCGACGGCGATGTTATCCTTTGTCTCTCGTATACCCCGGCGGATTACAATTGATACATTTTCAAAATTCCAATTGGGAGTTGACAGGGTTGAGCGGAGCGAGTAGGGGGGTACCCACCATTTTAAAAATGTATCAATATTTACACTGAGAAAAAAATAGGTTATGTTTACTGAAGTGAAGGTTGTGGGAATTGACGAATCCGCTTAGGCTGTGATAGATACACAGTTCGGCAATTTTTACCACAATTTTCGGTAGCAACTGCCTTACCGACCAAGCTTAAGAGGTTTTAGCAGAACATTTCGGTAATTTCTACCACACGGTGTAGTAGTTTCTCTTAAGCTATGTAACTTATATGGCGTAACCTCTACTGCCCAAGAATTTCGGTAATATTTACTGCAGATTTCGTCAGTTTCTGCGGATTTTTTTTCTCAGTGTATATCCTTCGCCTCGTCGGCGTCAAAAGAGCGCGCGCGCGCGCGAGTGCAGTGTGTGCGCGCGTCTGTCCACTCGTGCGGGGATATTGCATTTCCCCTGCCGGTGATGCGGTTTGACAACGAAAACGAAAATTTTTTCTAAAATAATTCTTTTCTAAAAAACAAATGAAGATAATCTCTTGAAATTTTAACCAAATATAGTCTTCAATTAGTGTAATAACTGGTTATTTATTTCAAGTCGATAAATAAAATATTTTTTGAGAAATTAATTTATGAAATATAAAAAAGTCTTCCTTAATAACAAATGACAGAGTGAAGATATTTTAAATTTTAGAAAAGGAAAATATAGGTAATTTAAATATCTTTCAAGAAAAGTTTATTATATTATGTAATAATGGCTGTAAGATATGAAAAAATAAAAAAAACTAAAAATTCAAAATTCGTTTTTGGAAAATAATTTTTTTTCTAAAAAAGAAATGAAGATAATCTCTTGAATTTTTAACCACATATCGACGGCTGAGAGGAAGAAGAACGTATCTCGGCGCGCGGATGAAGAACGACGTCTCTCGGCGCGAGGATGAAGAACGACGTATCTCAGCGCGCGGATGAAAAACGACGTATCTCGGCGCGCGGATGAAGAACGACGTATCTCAGCGCGAGAATGAAGACCGACGTATTTCGACATATACTGGCCGTGTACTGGCCGTAAGAGCGCCGATATAGGTCGGTCTTCATTCTCGCGCCGAGATACGTCGTTCTTCATTTTCGCGGCGAGATACGTCGTTCTTCATCGGCGCGCCGAGATACGTCGTTCTTTATTCTCTCGCCGAGATACGTCGTTCTTCATCCGCGCGCCGAGATACGTTCTTCTTCCTCTCAGCCGTCAATATAGTCTTCAATTAGTGTAATAACTAGTTATTTATTTCAAGTCGATAAATAAATAATTTTTTGAGAAATTAATTTATAAAGTATAAAAAAGTTTTCCTTAAAAACAAATGACAGAGTAAAGATATTTTAAATTTGAAAAAAAGAAAATATAGGTAATTTAAATACCTTTCAAGAAAAGTTTATTATATTATGTAATAATGGCTGTAAGATATGAAAAAATCAAAAAAACTAAAAATTCAAAATCGGTTTTTGATTATAAAACAAAAGAAAATCAATAAAAGCTCAAATTCATCAGAATATTTTTCTTTTCCCGCGAGCCGAAGAGAATAAGCTTTACCCGACGAAAATCGGTTGATTCGTTTCGGAGATATGAAGACACACACACACACACACGCGCGCGCACACACACACACACACACACACACACACACACACTCACACACACACACACGCACGCACGCACGCACGGACGCACACACACATCCACGAAAACAAAATTATCAAAATCAACTAATATACATATAGGGTAAGTGTGCCAGTTACTGTGCCCGCTTCAGTTACTGTGCCCTTAAATCATTTTCATTTATAGTAGAGTATAATCATATTTAATCATAAATATCTAAATTTTTACATATAGTTCAATTCATGCTTTTTATTATTAAACCCACAGTATGACTTAATTATTCTTATAATATATTTAAAATAATTTATTAAATTTCTCATCGCGATTTCTATGATTTTCTTATCGAAATGCTTAAGAATATGCCTATACAAAAGTGATTGAAAAACTATAAAAATAACATTTTTCATAATAAAAAAATACACTTAATGTTTATAAAACCCATCTAGTTGACAAAAGAACAATAAAAAAGTAGTTTTGATTAATATTATTGTTTAATTTAATATAATCCAGTAACTAAAACAAATTTTCAGAATGTTTCTATTACTGTGCACAGTAACTGGACAAGTTTTCGTGAATGTATTTAGTTACTGTGCCCCCTCGCGGTAGGCTACGCTAACCTTACTTTCTCATGCTTCGTCGCCTGTGCAAGTCAACTTCGACGTTCATTGCTTACCCACAGAGCAAATAACACAGTTTTTAATATATTTAAAAATAATATATTTTATTCCCATCTTTATTTTATTTTCTTCTATAATAAGTAAGTACTTCTATACGTAGTAAATCATAGCCCTGATGGAAATCATCCATTTCTCTCCCATTTTATGAAAGCCAAGTTGAGTGAGAACACTAGAAAAAGTTCGAAAAATCGTTTCACCAATGGGAAAGAAATGGATGATTTCCAGCAGGCAGTCTACTAAATATAATAAAAAAAAACAAATTTCATGTTTAAATATATTTTATATAGTTTATGCAGATGCAGGTGAGTGAGAAAAAAAGACACAGGATTAAATACAGTGTCCAGAATCTAAGGCACAGTAATTAAAACACTGTACACTAAGTGACACACAGTAATTAAAACAATGTACACTAACTGACACACAGTCATTCAAACAATGTACACTAACTGACACACAGTAACTAAATTAATGATACAGTAACTGATGCAAAGGCTTATGCTGTTATTTTATTAATTATTTAATATTCCTTACATAATATTGTATTAAAAAGGTGTTTATTCTGCTCACAGAATATATAATTATTATATAAAGGTCTTAAGATGATTAAAAATTGAAAAAAAAATAGTAATTGATTAAATACTATGGACATCGCCTTAAGGGGCACAGTAACTGGCACACTTACCCTATATCGCCTTAAAACATCTTTTTGAACATTTTTTTTTTCGAAAATTTTTTTCACCGTTACAAAGCTTCCTCCATGAGGAAGCAATATATATATATTGTTCAATATTAGTTTCCTTTATAAGCGTTGAGATAAGATTTATTTGAGAAAATTCTAATGGATGTAAAATATTATATGTCAATTATTTCTTATTTATAAATCTAGTTATGAGGTTTAAATGTTTTTTTTTTCTGGAAAAAAGTTACGGCGTATTTTTATGCTTTTTCTAAATAAAATTTCCAAATAGTTGAATAAGTATCTCTTGAAAATTTGTCAAAAAATTTTTCAGTTGGTTAGATTGAATTCAACTTTCTAGTGCATTTTAAAAAGAATTTCCCTTAATTTGGTTAACTGTACTTGACTTTATAGGCAAATAAAAACTTTTTTATAGCATATAATTTCATACCAAATTCCACGTAATAAATCCATCCTTGTAAACTTGAAGTTCACGGTTTTATATGGTAAGCCGAAATTTTATAAAAGATGAGCACTGCACTTTTTGCGATAATCATGCGATGAGTACATTTCTTCGGATTTTCCATTAATTTGTGTGAACGGGGCTAGACTATATAATAGGCAATTTTCATAAAAACACGTTACTAAGGCAATGTTTAAATATATTCTATAACCTATAGCAATCATCGAGCAAAAGATTATCTCAAGAAAATTACGCTTGTTTGCATTAAGAATTTCCCAAGCCTCCAAATTACCATATAACCACACCCAACTCCGCCTAAAATTCCTGAAACAGCGAAACTGCTACATCCGCGAAAAAATTCCTCACCAAAAAAAAAGATCACCCCTCTCTCTCTCACACTTTTCACGGCCGCATAATTCCTCCCTCCAACGGCAGCAGCAGGAGCAGGAGCACCTTACACACTTGGCGCGCGAATAATTCGGTGGCGGCGCCTGCTCTTTTTGATTAAAAGCGCAGGCGCGCGCGTCTGGCAAATACTGCTGAGCACACATACATACACGCATACATACGACACGGCGACGAAATTCCGCGGTTGCGTTCGCGCCTTCGTTTGGGCGGAAATTAAAAAAAAGGAAAGAGGAGGAGGATGAGGATGTGAGTTATATACGAGAGATCCTGTGATTGCCGGGGGAGGAGCAGCAGTAGCAGCCGCAGCAGCTTGGTTTCTTTATGACGGCTGCGGCGCTTCTGCTGCTGCTGTTGCTACTGCTGCGTTGGTAATTATACGCGAGGGCGGGAGTGCCATCGTAACTCGTGTCCCCCGCTTGCTAAGAGCGTCTCCCGTCCGCTTCGCGCTAATTAATGTGATTAACGCGGCCTGTGCTCGGGGTTTCATCGAATTTTGTATTATTTGGGAGTGGAAGTTGGCCCAAGCCGGTCGGTGGAGTTGGCTGGTATTACACGGTAAATTTGTGTATCGAGATGGAATCTGGATGAATGGTTATAGAGGATAAGGGAATACGGAATTCTTCGGGGATAGGAAGACGTAGGTTTTGCTCTGGGATGGGCGGAGGGAGCAGAACGCGTTTGAATCGAAAGGACCTTTTTCCTGCGGCTGCAATAGCTGCAATAGAAGGAACGTAGCTGAATACGATATCTTTACCGATGGGTATTCGCGCTGGATGGTTGTTTGAGCTCTTTGTTGAAAATGGATTTTCAGAGTATCTGCTATTGAAACGGAAATCGCTCCAGTTGTAATCATCTAAAATATTGATCGAGCTTAAAAAATTTTAAATAAAAATCTTAGGAATACGAAATTTCAGCTCCAAATAAGGTTTTCTCTTATTAGAGATACGGAATTGGGCCCTTTCTCGTTATTAACGCTGTTATTACACCAGGTCACTCGAATTTTCCCGAAATCTAAATCCGAGCATCAAAGGATTACCCACATCGACTAACAACAACGGACTTGTCTCTCTCTCTCTCTGCACGCGAAATCCATGCTAGGTCTCTGTTCCCCCAGAATTCGCGAAACTTTCCAAACTACCCGTGACCCCCGAAATTTCGGTCTAAAACATCCTCCACACGCTCCACCTATTACACCCCTTCTCCACTCCCAAAAAAAGCGAGCAACAAAACCACTCGCTAAAACTCAGAAGATCCGTGGCTAATTCTAATGTACACACCCACGATGTGCGCGCGCGCGCGTGTTTGTTTTGCATTAGCATTTAATAATTCGATATGTATGCAGGCGGGCGTACCGCCGGCCAAGCGCGCGCGGACGGATATAAGCGCCGGGATGGATATAGAGATGAGCACGAGCGCAGAAGTTTGTGCCGAGCGCGGCGGCGGCGCTGTGCTGCCTCTGCAAGCTTTCGCGCAGTGCTCTAACGCACGTTCTAATTAACTCTCATTGTTAGTTAGTCAGTCAGCTGGCTCCTAGCTAATTAGCAAGTGTGAGAGTGAGAGAGAGAAGTAGGAGAGGGGTGAGGAGGAGACATAGAGAAGTGTGGGCGTGGCCGATTTCGAGTGGCGGTAGCGGTGTGTCTTGTCTGGCCTTGTTTTTGGAATTTTCGGGTGGGTGTGCGCGGCGGACTCGTCGTAAGTGGCTTGAGCGACTGCGCTCTCTCACTCGCGAAGTTGGCGGAGTTGAGGGTGCTGGAGAATTTTTCGGGTAAAAGGTTACATGTTTACGCGAGCAAGATTGTTAGTATTTGTTGGGTAAATCAATTTTTATAGTTTTGGTACTACTATAATGTTTAAAAATTTTAGAATTTGCTGATTAGTATGGTTGTGATATTGTTCATATGTTGTAACAATATTATTAAATATTATAATTGACATATCATTATTATTACTGAAAAATGATTGTAATGGAATATTTTTTATTTACTTCATATTTGTGTACACATGTTTGTGTACAAAACGTTACATCATTTTATTTGTTCTAACTTCATCATAGAATTATTTGGTCAAAGAAAATGAATTTATAACTTAAGGTGTCACCGTATTCTTCTCAAGGATACTACCCACTTGAACTCCGTGAATAGGATGAGAAGACTATATAATCTTCTTCCGATGACAATTAGAGATGTAAATTCCAATAGTTTATTTAAGTTTAGAGTAAAATCTTTAGTCTCAATTTTTAACTAATTAACTAATAAACATGGAACATTTTATGCCACCTATATTGTCTTACCTCACTCAGCTAGTTTTTTGTCTCTTATTAATTTGTATTATATATCATTTTGTAATTCTTTTCTATCTTTTGTAAAGGGCTTATAATTTTAAAGAAGCAATCTGGAATGCCATATGAAAGAATCTTTTTAGGTAAATCCCATTTCAATATCAAGTCTATCAGGCGGAAACAGCCTCCGAGATATCTGCTGTCAATCAGCTTAAAAAAAAACCGTCAAAATCGTAGATAGTGGAAAAGTGAGCATAGCCGAGCAACTTATTAATGTTCTTGTTTAGTTAGTTGAACGTCACGTTTGACATTTAACGTATTTCTAATAAATTCGTTCTTATGAATTGTGAAATTCTAAAAGTTCATTCATTATCATTTAAAAAAAAATTAATGTAAAGGTCAAACGTTCGATTTGAAAATAAATATACGAGGGGTGTTCAAAAAGTAAGTTTCCCTAGTCTGCCGTTTTGCCCCAGCGCCATCTAGCGAGCTGGGACCGAACATAGTTTTAGTTTAGGATATACCGATAAGAGCGGAACCGGTCTTAGCTGCCGAAAAAATTTTTTTCATCAGTACCGGCTCGGAAACCATGGAGCTACCTGTGAAAAACGTGTCCACCTGTGAGTTGCGTGCAGTTATTCGCTTTTTAACTGCAAAAGGGCTTGTTATTGTTATTGCTATCTGAGGGGGGGAACTCGGCCCCGGGTACTTAGGTCTAAGACCCATTGTATCGCCCTCTGAACCGGCAACCCTTATTCCGGAAGTCTTGCCCTTCTCCAAAAGGAGAGGATAGTCCCGGATCGGGTTGCCCTGATTTCGCAGACCACCGGGAAGTGGTTCCCCAGTAGCTGGTGTCTTAGGCTGGCGAACATGGGGCAGGTCGTTAGAAGATGGATAGGGGTCTCGTCCGCTTCATCGCACCATCTGCACCGACCGCATGTCGTCAGCCCTAATTTGGTCGAGTGGTATCTGAGGCGCCCGTGCCCCGTAACAATATGTACTAGCAGCCGGGCGTCCCTTCTGCTACCTCCGCATATACATCGGGTCCAGTCCGGGTTGATGTCCTGGCCCAGCATAGCTTTAGTCTGCCTGATACCACCACCGCAAAAGGGCTTAATGGCAACGAAATTCACACTGAATTAGTGCATATTTATGGTGACAAATGCATGAGTGTGCAAATGGTGCGTCGGTGGCGTACATACAAGTTTGGGTGGCCATCACTTCAATTCAAATGATGAAGTGAAAGACATCGTTAAATTATTCTTTAAAAAACAGGGCACGGATTTTTATAAACAAGGTTTGTCAAAGCTTGAGAACAGATATAAAAAATATATTCAAGTCCAAGGGGACTATGCAGAAAAATAGTTTATAAGTCAAACAATAAATACATATGTTACTTTAACCTAAAAATTGTGTTTTGCTTTTTTCCCGGAGTAGGGAAACTTACTTTTTGAACACCCCTCGTACAATACAATGTAAAACACATAAAGTTTTTTTAAAACTACTTTTATCATTCCTGTAAAGATATACGTATTCAATCTGCTTAAAACCTTAACTCAACTAAATACACACTCTGTTGTTTAGTTCCCTACCATTATTCTGTTACCATTATACCGACTTCTATCACGACAAACTTAGCTTACCCTTGAAAAAACCGCTTCCCCTTATCGATCAAACATTCTCATATCCCTCAACGTCGCACGACCCTCCTCTCCCCTTCCCTAAAAAAAAGTATCTCCGCATATCCCTCTACACATCCACTTCCCCTCCGCATCATTCTAATCCTCGAGCTTCAAACCGTAAATATACTTATATAACTTGCCACGGATTATTATTAGTACGAGCTAATTTACCGATGGTGCGTTTCTCTTTTTTACGAACCTCCTCCTCGCTTGTGCGTAGGAAAACTTTCTTATCTTCCGGGGCGCGTTTACTTGCGCGAAAGAGCCTCCGAAGAGTGTAAACTATATTTACGGCGCTTTGATGCAAGTTTCGTAATTGCTTTGGGTTAACTAACGCCCCCGGAGAGAACGAGAGCGAGAGAGAGGCAGAGCAGCGCTGAGACATGGATAGGTATCGGCCAACGTCGCCACGGCGTTAAAAGTACTTGTGGATACTTTATCGCTGGCATGGTCGTGTCAAAAGACGGGAGCGCGGAGGGGGTTTATTTTTCAATTAATACTAAGCGTGTGTATGTGTGTGCGTGTGATCGGAGTAAGGTTGAGGGTTACAGGGGTTAACTGATTACGAGGATGCTCGACGGGTGTATAAGTGGGATTAGTTTGATGTGGATTAGTCGAATTAGGTTGTAGAAAAGTTGATGGTTCGAAGCAGATTTTAATAAGATTCGATTACACAATTTGAGTTGAAATGTGTGTATTGCACAGGGTATAATTAATCCGTGCGCGTTGGTAATGAAAATCCTTTGATGACCAACTTTCAGGTAGCATCATGGAATTAATCAACTGTTAATATTAGACGCAATTTCGAGAGAAATATTGGTTTAATTAAATGAAGCTGCATGTGACTGGCCCATTACGATAATAATTATCAAATAATTCGAAACAATTAAAGGTCAATCACGAATATTACCAAAATATTACTGTAGGAAATTGAACGCGCAGCCCGCTCGTATCACTGTGACATTTCATTACAGGCTCACGATACTGTTGCCAAGAGCCTCGACATAATAAACCATTTTCTGAATAATTTCTTCGCAATTGTGTGGGTCAGAATGAGAGTGGCGTAAGTCACATATTTATTGTTTTGAGATATTCAATATCAAAGTTTCAATAGTCATTACATTACTGTCATGTGCTATTTTTTGGATTATTTATAATTAAAAAAAAGAGTAATATAGGCCCTGTTTTAAGGCGTTAGGGATAGTTTCAGTTGTGAGAAATCCAAATATATGAGCTATTCCCAAAATTATTTCCCTCTTAAATCACGAAAAAACCGCTGCCAATTCATTGGCACGTAGCTTCCTCAAACTTAATTTATTGATCCCTTTAATTAATTTTTACTTCTAATATTCAAAATTTAATACTTTATCTTGTACGGTTAGACTAACTAGGAGAGGTTCATGGGTCCGGATTCAGCTTAAACTGTGCGTTATATCTTTTTTCGTAATGAACCGATTTTTTTGGGTAACGAACTTGATCTGAAGATATATAAAAGCTACATCTGTGCCAAATTTCAGGACGATTGGGTAATTTTTGCTCTTGTTATCGTGCGACAACGAAAACGCAAATTTTTTCTAAAATAATTTTTTTTCTAAAAAACAAATGAAGATAATCTCGTGAAATTTTAACCAAATATAGTCTTCTATAAATTTAATAAGTGGTTAAAATTTTAAGTCGATAAATCAAGTAATCTGAGAAAATGCTATTCGAAAATTTTTTTAAAAAATTTTTACCTCAAATATCTTTTTTCGCAATGGATCGATTTTTTTGGGCAACGAACTCGATCTGAAGATATATAAAAGCTACATCTGTGCCAAATTTCAAGACGATTGGGTAATTTTTGCTCTAGTTATCGTGCGACAACGAAAACGCAAATTTTTTCTAAAATAATTCTTTTCTAAAAAGCAAATGAAGATAATCTCTTGAAATTTTAACCAAATATAGTCTTCAATTAGTGTAATAACTGGTTAAAATTTCAAGTCGATAAATAAATTATTTTTTGAGAAATTAATTTATGAAATATAAAAAAGTTTTCCTTAATAACAATTGACAGAGTGAAGATATTTTAAATTTTAAAAAAGGAAAATATAGGTAATTTAGATACCTTTTAAGAAAAGTTTATTATATTATGTAATAATGACTGTAAGATATAAAAAAATCAAAAAAACTAAAAATTCAAAATCGTTTTTTGGTTATAAAACAAAAGAAAATCAATAAAAACTCAAATCCATCAGGGTACCTTTCTTTTCCCGCGAGACAAAGAGAATAAGCTTTACCCGACGAAAATCTGTTGATTCGTTTCGGAGATATGAAGAGTTCAAATACACACACACACACACACACACACACACACACACACACACACACACACACACACACACACACACACACACACACACACACCCACGAAAACAAAAATGATCAAAATCAACTAACATACGCATATATCGCCTTAAAAAATCTTTTTGAACATTTTTTTTTTTCGAAAATTTTTTTCACCGTACAAAGCTTCCTCTATGAGGAAGCAAAAATAAAAAAAAATTTTTAAAATAACACTCATCGGACAAGTTTCTTTTTGCTCTTTAAGCTTTTCTGAACGTGAAAAAATATATATACACGCTCAATTTAATGGTATAATTTTTTGCGACAATTTTGAATTTAAAAAAATTGACGAAATTTCACCTTTTTTTTCTAAATGATGAAACTTGAAAAACGGATTTAATTTTGAAGGCACATTTTTTTGCCACACAGGTCAAAGTTTTTCTTGTTTTTTAAGCCTTTCTGAATGGGAAAAAATTTATTTACAAGCCCGATTGAATGGTATACTTTTATGGCGCTACTTTTAAATCTAAATATTAAGGACAATTTTGCCTTTTTTCTAAACGACAATACTCATAAATACATTGGCATCTGCCTATTTGATCTTTGCATAAATAATTATCTAAATTGAAATTATTACTTTAAGGGGATGTGAGTACCGACGTTATTTTTCAAACGAGTACATCTCATGAAAATACCAATAGAATCATCAAAAAAAAAAAATCTGAGTATAGTACTTACATATACGGAGGGCTTGACAAACGTGTTTTTCCAAAAAAATGATGAGAATTTATTTAATTAAATAAAAACCGTACTGTCGGTAAGTAGGAATCTACATTTGACCTACTTTTCAAACGAGCATAACTAACGAAAATGCTAATAAAATCACTCAAAAAAATTTCTGAATATAGTGTTTACGTGTACGGAGCGCTTGACAACCGTCTTTTTCCAAATAAACGTTTGAATGTTGATTTAAAAAATATTGAAATTAGGGTTTCACATCACCTTAAAAGTTACAGTTTTCTAAGAAATAATCGTTATTACAATTATATAACTTCCCAATAATTTGCTAAAAGCGATAATTCAATAAATATCTGAAAATATGCAATATCAATCTTTAAAAAAAAAAATTATTTGAAAAAAGGGACAATATTTAACGATTCTTAATTTATCTTCAATAGCCTACACCTTTCCGAGAAATAAATATTACGAAAACGAGCGAAAAAGAATCTAAATGTGAACTGAAAAAACTTTGATTTGATTTAACTTTGCATTGTTAAAAAATATTTATTTCTCGGAAACGCATAGGCTATTGAAGATGGATTAAGAAAATTGTTAAAAATTTTGTTGGTGGTATTTTCAACCATTTCCTTAATCCATCTTTAATAGTCTATTACGTCGCGAGAAATAAATATTGTTTAACGATGCAAAGCTTATATCAAAGAAAGCTATGATCAAAGAAAGAGAGACCATTTTTATCAATAATAGTTTATTTTGGGAATTAAGTAGTAAAATATGTGCATGGAAGCCCATGGAATGTTCTGGAAGCTTCTCGAAGAATCGTAGAATCGGCTGTAGTACTGGTGACGTTAGAGGCGTAGTAGCGCACTCATGCATGGGCGCCTCGTGATGATTGTTGATATTTACGTGCGCGTGTTTACGAACTCGCGCACGTGTGTATATTGATGTTTATTTCCTTATTATTTATATTTATATATCGAATGCAATATTTCTGCACGTCACGCAATGCCCTTCCGCCCGGGACTCGGTTTACAGGCTCCTCCTGGTCGGCGATGGTGAGAAACTGAGACTTTTGATGATGACGTAGTTAACAATTAATACATGATAAGATGGATCTCCCACTCTGGCAGTAGATGAGTATATCTTACTGAGCAGATTGGAGTTGGATCTCGTGGCTCTGGAATTGAATCTCGTGGTTCTGGAGTTAGATCTCTTGGCTCGTCTTGGAAGAGTTGTTGCCTGGCTGATAGTCCCGAACGGAAAGAGGACGAACACTTGGCTCTTCTAGGCTCGATGCCTTCGTTATGTAACTCGCGAACTATTTGCGTGCCCTATCGGAATTTATTACTTTGGCCGACTAAAGGACACTATTGCGCGCGAGTTTCGATTTTACTCGTCACAACCTTACCGACAAGAGCGAGAAAACACCAAAACAAAAAAATAACAATCATTTTTCAAAATATTGTTCGCATTCGCACGAACTGACCTCCACTCGAATAATAGTCCAATTGATATTTACAACTAGCATTTTTTACGATTTCCCTGAAGACGAGAAATCATTCTCCCATCTCGTTCTCTATCAGTCTCACTCTCTCTCTTGTTTCTATTATGTCGCCTATATACAACGAAAAAGAGAAGAGAGGCACGCCGTTATGAAGAATCTGAAACCCCCCGAGTGAATTTGTATTCCGATATCTGGGGCAGGAAAGCGCTCTCGGGTCCACACACAACATTCACACACTCGCAGTATTCGCGCATATACACACAAAAGTCTTCCTCGTCTTGGGACACTCGAAGTGCGCGGTTGCGCAATACGACACAAAGGCGCTCTCTCTCTCTCCCCCTCCTGCCGACAATTAAATTTCAAGGCTTGTCCTCCTCCTTTTGATCTCCCACGATCATCGCGGCGCCGAAATGAAGAGCCGTTTTTTCCCCGAAAAATTACTTTCGCATTCAGAAGCCGGTTGGGACGGGGGAAAAGCTTTGGATGGCCGGTAATTAAAATTCAAATTATCGGGTTGCGCAGTTTGTGGAATTTTCTCTTTTTTAAATTAGAGAGAGGGAGAGAGGGGGGGGCGATCGATATGCAAATGGGCGTGATACTTGACATATTGAGCCCGGGCGGTCGTTATGAGCTTGAGAAAAAAAGTACAGTAAATAACGAGGTTTTCGTGAGTGCGAGGTCCATAGGGTCGGGGAGACGATGACAAGCGTACGAGGTGTATTATTAATGCGCCGAGAGAAAGAGAGAGAGAGAGAGAGCCGGGGAAGGTCAATTTTCGTCCTAAATTGCTCTTTTATTCTAGAGGGAATAAATAACAAGCGTTTCGAGTGTTATAGTATTAAGTATTATGAATTTTAATAATGTTGTATATGTGTGTTTCATTAAATATTTGTATCATACAACTGCATTGTATAAAGGCAAATATGAATGATCATTTTCGTTGTATTTTTATATTTTTTTATATATATATATATATATATATATTTTGAAAATACGGATTGGCTGTACGAGAGATGTTTTTTATCATTGATGCGTGAAAAGTGGGCTATATCGTAACGGTTTTGCGTGTGGATAAGTAGCCAATATCGCACGTGTGCGATATTTTCTCATATCGCACGCTGCTAGAGGTGGCGGCTGCGCACTAGTCTCTTTACATACACATACCTCCTCCTTACATACACTCAGTGCTACTCGAGACGCAGCCAAAGAAGATAGACGTAAATAGAAGCGCAAAGCGGATAGGGAGACTGAGGCACCCCGAAGAAGTACGCATCCCGACCACGCGCAGCGCGGCAGTCAATTTCTAAATGCTGCGGGAACAGCTGATGCGCGGCCGGTAACACACCGCCCATACCGGTTGCAATGGTAACACGACGTACTTCATACGTAACATTGCAAAATTATTATTTACAAAGATCTGTTATTGCTATTGCAATAACAAAAACCATAAATAAAAACAAATTAATCTTAAACTGATACCCCTAAACCCAAATGGGGGGACCACTTATATATTACATACATGGAGTAAATTCACGTGAACTCCGTTGGTCCTGTGGATAGCGCGCATGCTTAATATCTTTTTGGTGCGGGTTCAAATCCATTATCGGATTTTTTTTTTATATATATTAATAAGTATAATAAGATTGTTATTTTCTGCTGATTTGAAAATAACGTGAAAATTAAAAAATTTTTGAACAGGTTTCCGCACTACCTTGGAGGTACTGTTCAAAGCGCGTTGGATTTTTTTTTGTTTTATTTACAAATTATTATATAAAATAATTTAAAAATACTTCAATACAATTTCATGACATGTAGAAATTGTATTAAATTATTCAATAATCTTTTTTGTATTTTATGTACTTCTGCTATGATTATTATGATAAATAATAATATATTATTAATATTTAATATTCTTAATTACATTAGTTAACTGTATAAATTATGTAAAACAATAACAATAAAAATCTAACGTAAAATACCTCTAAACAATATAACATATGAATAAAAAACAAATCAGATAAAAAAAATTCATCTTTTCAAAATTATTTTAAAAGGTCGAGTGTAAGTTATTTTTTAAGCTAAATATAGGAAAAATTCTTTATTTCCTTTAAATTATTATTTTTCTTTACTTCACAGTTTTATTTACAATGGTTATTTAAAAATATTATTCATGTATTCTATATGATTTCTCATGAAATAGTATTGCAGTATTTTTGTAATGATTTTATATAACAATTCGTAAATAAAACAAGAATTATCCAACATTTTTTATATACAGGAGTGCGAAAAAACTTCAGAAATTTTACTGTTATTTTTAAATCGGCAGAAAATAACAATCTTATTATACTATATTAATATGTATAAAAAAAAAAACCGATAATGGATTTGAAACCGCACCAAAAAGATAGTAAGAGTGCGCGCTATCCACAGGACCAACAGAATTCACGTGAATGTATTATATGTATGTAATATATAAGGTGTTCCCCCATTTGGGTTTAGGGGTATGAGTTTAAGATTAATTTGCTTTTATTTATAATTTGTGTTATAGCAATAGCAATAACAGATCTTTGTAAATAATAATTTTGCAATGTTACGTACGAAGTACGTCGTGTTACCATTGCAGCCAGTATGGGTGGTGTGTTACCGGCCGCGCATCAGCTGTTCCCGCAACATTTAGAAATTGACTGCCGCGCTGCGCGTGGTCGGGGTGCGTACTTCTTCGGGGTGCCTCAATTTCCCTGCAGGCTTTGCGCTTCTATTTACGTCTATCTTCTTTGACGCAGCGCTCTCGATGTGCAGTGAATAAACAGTCACGTTACAGTCAAATGACGAACTGTTTAATCAGCGACAGATCAATTACCGTGTAAAGGTATAACACTAGCTGAGATTTCTGAGATTTTGCTAAGAAAAGAATGAGTAAGTATAAAAATAATAAACACAACCAATAAAATTGTACATTTCGTGATACACAATTTCTTTATACATATACACACGCAATATCAAAAGTAAAATCTCAGCATCTAACCTCAAAACCTATTTTCAGTGAATCAACATAAATTGAATAAATATTTTCCTTTTTAGGTTAGGTTTTCTGACTTAATAATACGACATAAATATTTTTCTGACTGAAGGGGGGGCTCCGCCCCCCCCCCCGTCCTCCGCCCAAAACACGCACCCACGCATTCACGCATTCATGATAAAATATACTATTTTATCATTGATGCGTGAAAAGTGGGCTATATCGTAACGGTTTTGCGTGTGGATAAGTAGCCAATATCGCACGTGTGCGATATTTTCTCATATGGCACGCTGCTGGAGGTGGTAGCTGCGCACTAGTCTCCTTACATACACATACCTCCTCCTTACATACACTCAGTGCTACTCGAGACGCAGCGCCCTCTATGTGCAGTGAATAAACAGTCACGCTACAGTCAAATGACGAACTGTTTAATCAGCGACAGATCAATTACCGTGTAAAGGTATAAACACTAGCTGAGATTTCTGAGATTTTGCTAAGAAAAGAATGAGTAAGTATAAAAATAATAAACACAATCAATAAAATTGTACATTTCGTAATACACAATTTCTTTATATGTATACACGCAATATCAAAAGTAAAATCTCAGCATCTAACCTCAAAACCTATTTTTAGATTTTATCCTTTTTAGGTTAGGTTTTCTTACTTAATAATACGACATAAATATTTTTCTGACTGAGGGGGGGGGGGGGGGCTCCGCCCCCCAACTCCCCATCCTCCGCCCAAAACACGCACCCACGCATTCACGCATTCATGATAAAAAATAGTATGAGCAACTCGTGTGTAAAAGTTGCCAATAGCGCTACTCAGGCGGCTTGCTTGCACTCGCTTCGCTCGTGCTCCCAAACGCCGCCCTCGTGCGCTATTGGCAACTTATCCACACTCGTTGCACAATATACTATTGGCTGCACTATCCCCGTATGGACAAGGAATAAGGTCAAGATTTTATTTGGATGTCGCCAATTTAAGATTTTTTTAATTTTTCCTGGTCTCAAGTTATTCTCAGATTCGCCCTCCCCTATTAAGAGCTCGCATATGAATTTAATTTCTATTTTATGAAAATTATCCTTTTGTAATTAATATTCTTTTCAGAAATTTTTATCTCAATATAGAATATTTTCCTTAGAATTTTTCTATGATTGTTGTGTCTCTCATTGCTTCCTAACAGAGGAAGCTTTATAACGGTGAAAAAGATTTTTCGGACAAAAAAGTCTTAAAAACGTTTTTTATGAATAGTGGTATAAAAATTTTATGATTTTGGGAAAAATTGTTTTCCTGTGTGTGTGTGTGCGTGCGTGTATGTGCGCGTGCGTGCGTGCGTGAGTGCGTACGTGTGTGTGTCTGTGTACGGATGATATCTCGAGAACGCATCGATAGAATTCGACCGGACAAAAGTCTCTTCGATTTTGATGCAGTTTTCAAATCCATAATCGTTTTTAAAAAGTTACCGATTTTCTTTTGTTCTATAATCAAAAAAGGATTTTGAAATTTCACTTTTTCTTAATTTTTCATATGATATAGCGAATTTTTGCCAATTGTTTGAAATGCATTTGAAAGGGCATTAAATTATCTACATTTTCTTTTTTTAAACATTCGAATATATATCGTTCTTCTTTTGTTATTAAGGAAAACGTTTTTTTTTTCTTCTATAATTTTTATCTTCGAAACTATTAAATATATTTTCACGAAATTTTTACCAGTTATTAAGTACAAAAAGTGCTTCTTCCTGTAATAATTTCAAGAGGTCACCTTGAGAGGTTAACAATAACAAAATTATTGAAGAAAAAAGTGCGTTTCCATTGTCGTGCAATAACTGGAGTAAAAAAATCAACCAATCATCTTGAAATTTGGCACAGAAATAGCTTTTTTACATCTTCGAACCGAGTTCGTTACCCAGAGAAGATATTTAAGGTTAAAAATTTTATAAACATTTTTTCGACTACCAATTTCTCAGAGAATGTTGGACTAATTGACTTGAAATTTTAACCACTTATTAAACTTCTCTAAGACTATGTTATGTGAAAATTCCTAGAGATTATCTTTATTTGTTTTTGAGAAAAAATTATGAAATAAAATAATGCGTTTTCGTTATTGCACGATAACTGGAATAAAAATAAACCATTCGTCTTGAAATTTGGCAAAGAGATAGCTTTTTTATATATATTGTCGCAATCAAAGCACCATCCGTTATAAAACAAAATTATAGATTTTAAACTGTATACAAACAAAACATTCATAATGTATCATGTAATGCAATCGCATACTGATAGTAATTTTGTTCTACATAATAGTACTAAGTGATGTAAAGATACATGTACTAGTATCATTATATATAACTGTTTTATAACATGTATTTTGGATTTTCTTATTTCTAATATATCGACGGCTGAGCGAAACAAGGTCGTATCTCGGCGCGCGGACGAAGAACGTGGTATCTCAGCACACGGACGAAGAACGTCGTGTCTCAGCGCACGAACGAAGAACGTCGTATCTCACCGCGCGGATGAAGAACATCGTATCTCACCGCGCGGATGAAGAACATCGTATCTCACCGCGCGGATGAATAACGTCGTATCTCGCCGTATACTGGCTGTGTACTGGCCGCAAGAGCGCCGAGATACGACGTTCTTCATCCGCGCGGTGAGATACGATGTTCTTTATCCGCGTGGTGAGATATAAGGTTCTTCGTTCACGCGGTGACATACAACCTTGTTTCACTCAGCCGTCGACACCATGTATTTTTAATGTTTTTAATTTTTAATATATCATGATTGTTATTTATCTTATTTGTTTATAAATCGTGCCTTATTAATTTTCTTATTTTCTAATTTATTTAGAGACAAGAGCGTTAGTAGATCTACTTATTTTTTTTTTTAATTGTGAGCAAAATAACTTTTTTTTTATAAATTTATATTTTCAAGAAACTGTTTCCAAAATTGGAAAGGACCCCGCACACAATGTATGGGAAAAAATCATTCGGTTAAATTGAACGAAATTGAAAAAAGATAGATTTCTTCAGGACCTCAAGATCTATTTTTTTCCAAAGTTTCATTCAATTTGACCGGATGATTTTTTCCCATACATTGTGTGCGGGGTCCTTTGTTTACGAACAAAATTGTAGATTTTAAACTGTATACAAACATTCTTATCATGTAATGCAATCTCATGTGTACTAAATGATGCAACGATAGATACAACTCTTTTAGTAAAATACTAATAAAATTTATTGTCAGATTACAGACTTACTGAGAAACACAAGTCTTGTTGGTCTAATCCCACATTTGATTTGATCTTATAGTAGTAAAAATTTAACTAAATAGAATCGACTTATGGAATGAAACCTATATGTAAATATCTCAGATTGATGAAAAGGCAATATGAAATTTTCCTTGACTAAAAAGTAACTTAAAAATAGAAATTTATTTTGCTGTGTAAAAAAACGCACCATGATATTTACCGCAAGGTGGTGTGTAAATAATATCGACATGTTTTATAAAATATAGTGTTTTTTTACCTCTATCTGTTCAACTCAGAATTGTTTACTTCTCATTGTACTTTTAGAGGGAATAGTTTATGTAATAGTACAACAAATTAATCAAAGCTAAGTGCCAATGAATTGGCAGAGGTTTTTTTTCAAATATAAATTGGTTTTAGAGTTATAAATTAGAATTATTTATAAATTAATATATTCATTGTAAACACAACCAGTGAGCTTACCTGTAAAGTCGTGCAACTGTCGTTATGTTTACTTAAATCTTTTCTAGACCAATAATATGCTTAACCTATAAGATTCGTAACAGCTATGGTTTAGAGAAGTTTAAAATATATTTAATTAAATATTTTTTAATTTAGTAATCTTTAATGTTTAGAAGATTTGGAAAAATGAAGTTTGAAGATTGAATTTTGAATTTTGATTTCTTTTTATTTCTTTGAATTTTGAGTATGTGTACAGAGTTTGTAAAGCTAGGAAGCTGGTGTCAGTCTGTGCTGAGCAGCGCGCGTTCGGCTTATTTACATGCATTGCTCCCCCTATTCTTGAACAGCAAAACTGGGATATCGAATGATGTAGTTTTGGAATCTTGAGTCGACGAATAGCTGCATTGGGTTCTATTCCTCCTGTGTTAGGACTAGGCCCAATGATAGTAGATTTTTCTCCCTTTCTTTGATCCCGATGTAGGTTTTCCGGAGGTAACGTATGCCTTACCATACACGTGGGTCATCCCTACTCATGGTCCCTTTTCGGCAGCTCGTATCTTCCTTAAGGAGCGAGAGAGAACACTATATGTGTGAAAGAGAAAGAGAGATGAAAGAGACAGATGTCCTTCTCTCTCTTCTGAGTCAAAAACCGATCAGTTTTTCTGTTATTCATGAAAACTATTTAATATCGACGGTTTACATATTGTATAATATTTTATTTTATTTGATTTTCTTCTAAGATGACATTGCAAATTGAAATGGAAGTTCTCGGTCTATTATAACGGAAGTTAAACATATTACAAACTTTGTTAACTTAATTATGCATTTAATTAATAAAATTTCTTATGCAGACTTTATAAAAACATTAAATTGTTCACTCTAACTAAGAATTCAATTACTTTATTCAATTATTTTATTGATTTTATATAAATTCGTAGACTTTCTATTGTTTATTTAAAAGATTTGAAGATTAACTAACTGTTTAGAATAATGTTATGTCAAAATACATACTATTGCTTAGTTAGAATGTTTCTCGATACACACACACAGACACACACACACACAGACACACACACACACACACACACACACACACACACACACACACACACACACACACACACACACACACACACACACACACACACACACACACACACACACACACACATATACATTTCTCGAAAGGGGTTTATAAAGCCCGTTTTTTATATATAGGGGTTTGTTGAGCCCGATTTTGATTATGCAGCCCGGGCTTCATAATATTTCTAAATATAGGGGTTTATGCAGCCCGACCTAGAGTCTATAACCCCAGGGTCCATTATTTCTTTAGTCACTTGTCATAGGGAACTCCGGGCTGTAGGTACTAATATACAGTCTTGGGCTACATAAACCCCGATAAGTGTGTGTGTGTGTGTGTGTGTGTGTGTGTGTGTGTGTGTGTGTGTGTGTGTGTGTGTGTGTGTATATATATATATATATATATATATATATATATATATATATATATATTATAAACCTTGCATGAACAAATTGCAACTTCTTATTAATAATTGAAATATTTAATTATTGCTATTACAGGAACCGTGGTCTCCTGTTATAGGAGGCCAATCATCCTGCAGGAGGAGAATTTTACGTTTTATTACAAGAATATTATGTGTCAGTAATGGAGGAATGATATTTTGGGTCTTAGATCCCCAAAACTCTATTTTATAAATATCATTAATTTGCAGTGTAAGACAAGTTTTATTGATAACAGATGACACTAGGACTACTATATAAATATTTAAAAGAACTAAAGTCTTTCTATTCCATTCATGTATAACAATTTTATTTTTACATGAATTCTTTATTTATTTTTTTGTTAATAATTATTATATATACGGGAGGAATTCCTCTTATCGCGATACGATATTGTACCAAGCGGATATTTTTACTTCCATAGGAAGATATTCTCTTGGCCCTATTTTTAACTGAAAATCCTCCTCCGACAGGCAGATTCTTGTTGGTGCAGGAAGATTGTTTTCTGAGTGTGTACACTCAGAAAAACGATCCCTTCTGTCTTGAAGTAAAATTCTTCCCCAGAAAATCTTCGTGCGACAAAAAAGGATTCCTCTTACGCGAAAAAATTTCCTCCTGCGCGAAAAATCATCATCCCGCTACAGCAAGCTTGACTTCCTGTTGTAAGATAATTCCTCCTTCCATAGGAAGATATCCTCTTGGCTCTATTTTTAGCGGAAATCCTCTTCCGACAAGCAGATTCTCAATGATACAGAAAGATCGTTTTCTGAGTGTACTAATGGATCCTGTAATAAGTGGCGCGGCAATGGGGGAATCAAGCATATAGTCCGGCATTATCTGTAGCTAGCAGGAGGAAAATGATCGTTTTACGGATTGGAGTAACGAAGCCTGTATGGAAACATAACAGTCGAGCTACATCGAATAGACTAGTCTGGATAAAAGTTTTATAAAGCTGAAAGAGATCTGCCAAAAGTCTGTCGATTGTTTCGCTCCACACTTTTAACCAACTAAATCAATCCATCCATGTCGTTTAACCAACTCTACTGCTAGACCTTGACTCTCGGCAACACGAAGTCTTTCATTGCCCCATTATTAAAGTTCACACGACATTCATGTCCCGTGAATAAGATGCGCGCCGAGCATAAACGTGAAATGAACGCGTTTTTCAACACCCCCTATCCACACCTTCGCTTTCATCTTGCGCTCGCGCGCGCATTTGAATCCTGATAAGCTCTAAAACTTGCTCTAAAATATACACCTGCTTTTATGTGAAATTCGCTCACGCGTGAATACGTATGTATTATTCAAATAGGGACCAGAGCGCGGCGTGCCTGGGTGGGGGGCAAGCATTGCGCACGGTAAAACCATGTGTTGAAAATTTGATTTTCAAAGTTTTCTTTCCGCGCCCTCACCTCTCGGAGTATGGTCAATCTTTTTGTTACGAACTGTATGGGCGCGTTTTGCATTGGTGCACTCAGAAAAATGATCCTCCTGTATCAAGATGATATTCCTCCTGAAAAAATCCTCCTACAATCAAAAAGAATACCTCTTATATGGAGGAACCGTCATCTTGTTGCAGGAACCGTCGTCTCCTACCATGGGAGGGTTTTCCTCCCCTGAGCGGAGGATTTATAGATAATTTTCAGATAATAAGATAAGATAACAAGATAAGTAGATGAGATGATTAGGTAAGTGGGAGGATTATATGTTTTGATGCAGGAGGATTATATCTCTTGATAACGGAGGATTATTTGTTAAATATATTCCTTTTTTTTTGTATTGCTAGTCAAAGACTTCTGTAGTCGAGTGCACTGAGAAAAGTGATTCCTTGCTACAAAGAAATAATTCATTTATGACCCGAAAAACTTATATGTTTGGTACAAATTCCCCATTCATTAACAGTTAAGAAATATGACTTTCCGAGATGTAGCTAAAAAGGTAGGTTAGGCACGTTGCAATCACGATTAGTATTGAAATCTTCGTACTTTATTTAGTTGTATATATTTGAACTGGAATGTATTCTGTAAAACAATTTTATTTTGCATTCACAAGTTATGTGATTCACCTGAGGTACGAGTAGCATATTATTTAGAAGTACTGTAGAGCACTACACTATATGGATTTCAAATAACCATTTCTTAACTGTTAATGAATATTCAATTGACTATATCCCAAATGAATATTTCTTAACAGTTAATGAATGTCATTTGGCACAAAGAATCACTTTTCTCAGTGTGGTTAAGAGCTTGGCTTCTTACAATTAATCTAAAGGTTGTCTGTTCGATTCCCAGTCGCGGATTTTTCGAGTTTTCTATCATAAGGTTTTTGAAAGTTTATTTCAGGAACTGTGTAGTATTTCCGGAATTTATTTTTTCATATTAGCTTATAATTTAAAATATTTCGTGCAATTGCAAGTGTATACAAGCGTAATTGTATAATTAATATACTTTTTACATTAACGAGCTTTCCTTCTGATACCAAATAATAATACTGTTTACTGCAGGAGGAATTCCTCTTGATGCAATACAGCATGACACCGAGTAGATATTCCTCCCCTAACAGGAGGACATTCTCCAGGCGCTATTTTTAGCGGAAAATCCTCCTGCTACAGGCAGATTCTCTTTGAAGCAGGAGGATTATTTTCTGAGTGTATAACGTGTCATTTGGATTGTTTATTCAATCGGATTTATAGTTGGTGGTGAGATTATTAAAAATAGTTTTAATTTTTATAGAACAATGATATGAATGAATGAAAAATCAATAATGGTGCGGTTAAGAGAGTTCTATCGGTGAAAGAATTAACACACAGAATATTCTAAAATTTGGTGTACTATTCGAAATTGGTGCAAAAATGACCCAGTTAAAATTTTAGAAGTCGAACGAGCTTGTAAAAAATATATCGATGTTTTTATTTTTAGCTGATTAACCCGGGTTCTTATGGAAAATTGTAATTTCGCCGTATACATTTACTTATTATAAAGAAGTTAACACACAGATGTTTTTCAAAATATTTGTAATGCAAGACAAATATTCAACGAACATTTACAGCTTTCAACGACTATGATTGCGAGCATTTAAGCACTACAAAAAAATGAATGAATAGTAAAGTATTATGTTTCTCACGACTTGACCACCCGTTATGTCACGTGACAACGCCGCATTTTAAGGTTAGAATGCGCGTGTTTTAAAACGACCCCCACTTGAAAACTCGTTTACATGGCATTACTATTTTATCATTTTATGGAAATTAGATAAATAATTACCACAATAATAAATAAATAAGAAGTGCAAGGAAGAAATAGTATATTTCTGTAATATTCGTATTTGTCGTATTAATAAACAACAGGCTCCAGCGCATGCGCAGTGTGCCCTACCAGCACGCGGTGTTGTCACATCTCGTACCGAGTAAGTCAAGCAGAAACCGGAACTCAAATATTATCTAATATTACGATTTTTTTGAAGAATATTGTCGTTGTTGTTCGGATTTTAATTTTTAGCTTAAGAAATTTATTTTACAAGTCGACTGTTTATTAGTTTTGGGGGGGGGGGGGGGGATAATAATATATTGTGATATGTCTGGTATTTGAAACGTTAAAATGCAAAGAGATATTTTTCACGATCCAATAAAGTTATTTGAAAAATCTAAATTGTACTCAAATATTCATTTAAAAAAATATATCCACTCTTAAAAAAACGATAGCCGGATGTTGTGAAGCATTTAAAGATTGATTTTGATTGGTCTGTAAGGAATAGGCGCGAAGATCCGCTACTTCCGTTACATTTGAATTTTTGAAATTGAATTTTTATTCTCAACTATTTGAAACTAAATAATTAAATCAAAATATAATAGAAGATTAATTTTTTGTTTTGAAAAATTATCTGATTATACTGTCATTTGAACTAATTAAAATTAAATCATAATGAAACGTATATCGGCAAATCTATGATACTTTTAACTAATTGTGAGACTTTTTTTAGGTAATTTATGCCTGTTAATAGCATGGCTTGCGAAGCACATAAACGAGACTGAGTGTAAAATGTTCAATTTTTACGTAGAAAACCAGTCCTGTAGGATCTATATTAGTGTGCCACGCAGGCTGCAGCCTAGAGATGTATAAAACTTTCTAAAAAGTTCCACTTTTCGAGATTGACAAAAAGTGGACTATTTTGGAAATTTTTGTTCATTCCCAGCCTGCGGCCTGCGTGGCACACTAATATGATTTACAGGCCTGGTTTTCTACGTAAAAATTGGAGATTTTACACCCAGTCTCGTTTATGTGCTTCGCAGGCCATGCTAATAGTAGCTATAAATTACCTAAAAAAAAGTCACACAACAGTTATAAGTATTATGGATTTGCTCATATATATCCATTACCTCAAAAACAAAATAGTACGCGCACAACGCGTTTCGATTTCACTAGATCTATAAATATTGAACTATGACTTTATTGTCACCCATGATAACATAGTTCATCATTCTGTAAAGTTACAAGACAATATTTCAAATCGTTTAAGAATGGGGTTAGAACATAATTTTTAATTTTTTTCTTCAATTTTTTTTAACAAAATTAAAAACTAATTACACTCACTTATACATTTTTTAAAAATACTGTCACAATTTCAGAACACAATTATAAAAATATGAAAACTAAAATTGCTTACCTATAATCATAAACAATAAATTAGTGTCTTTCAAGTTCTCGTTTCTCATTTCCACTCGTAAATCGAAAAATCTATTTGTCAAAGGCACACACTCATCCAATTGAAGCAATGTCCACAAATTGACGAGATCCATTAATAAAGTGCTCATTTTCGAAAGTATCTCGAGAGCGCTCGCCTGGCAGCTATCTCTTACCAAGTTTACGAAACCAGTAACACTCGAGAAAACTCTACATTTTCAATCCATAGAAATCTTCGAGGTGAGTCGTGCATATCCATTGCTGTGTGTATCGTCGGCAACCCGCGAACTTTTTCCGATGCTACACGGTAATCTAGATGAAACTTTGGAGACTCAAAGATGGCACTTCCCTCGCGTTTTGGGGAACAAAAATCGATCCTATCGCCCACTTCTCGTCTCGAAACACTGTTTGCTCTCGTGAGTAGTGATCTGATATGTCGATGGAATGATGAGAATGTCAAGAAGTAGAAATTTTTGTTTCTTGTTGGAAACTTTTGCTTCCTGCTAGAGGAAGCTTTGTGATTGTAAATTTTTGAGTTGTTGTAAAAACATGTTATAATTGTGTTCCGAGGTGTTAGGAATCAGAATACATGGTTTTTGAAAAATGTCTGTATGGATGTGTGTGTGCGTGCGTGTGTGTGTGTGTGTGTGTGTGTGTGTGTGTGTGTGTGTGTGTGTGTGTGCGTGCGTGCGTGTGTGCGTGCGCGCGCGTGTGTGTGTGTGTGTGTGTATGTGTGTACGCCTGGATCTCAGCTTCTACTCGGTCGATTTTGACCGGACAGGTCTCATTTTTTTTGTTTTTTTTTGCGTGATGGCGGTAAAAAATCCGTTTTTTGATTGGGGCGATGCGTTTTTGTTTTTTTTCAAATTTTCGATTTTCTCAAAACTTTTTTGATTTTTTTTAATGACAGGATCGGGTTATTCGAATCTGATGGGTAGCGTTCGAAAGAGAATTAAAATACCTATATTTTCTAAAAAAAAAAAAGTTTCTAGCTATCACGGTTCTTTTGTTATTAACAAAAACGTGTTTTTTTTAGAAGCTTATAACTCCTAAACTTAACGGTCAATTTTTTGAGAAAAATCATGATAATACAGAATATAAATAGCTATAATCTGTTAAAATTTGAATACATTCTGTAGGGTAGATTTTGAGTAAAAAATTGAAAAATGAAAAAAATCAGTTTTATATGTCCAACGATTACAAGAGTAAAATTGACTTAATGGCTTAAAAATTCCTTTTAGAGGTAGATTTTTTATAGATAAATTTCAGAGATATTTGAGGTTAAAAATTTTTTGACATTTTTTAAAAATAGTAATTTCTCGAGAATGGCTTTATGTATCTGAATGGGGTGGGTGGCATTCGAAAAAGAATTAAAATACCTATATTTTCTAAAAAAAATTAATTTTCTATCTATTACGGTTCTTTAGTTATCATCAAAACAAAAACGTGTTTTTTTTTTTAAAACTCATAACTCCAATGATGTTATCATCAGTATATGTTTAAAAATTATATCTATTATAATCTATTATAATTATGAATTATGCATTATGAATGCATTATATTCTGCATTATTATAATTTATTTGTGAGTTATGAACTTTTTTAAAAAAACACGTTTTTGTTAATAACAAAAGAAAAATGATAGCTATAAATTTTTGTTTTCTTAAAAAATATGAATTATGAAATATAAAAAAAAACACGTTTTTGTTAATAACAAAACAACCGTGATAGCTATTTGTTTTATTATAAAATATAGATATTTTACTTCTATTTCAAATGATAACTTTATTTATCAGCTCAAAATTTATGTAAATTTGGTATAAATAAATAATAAATAAATAAATAAATTTAAAAATGAACAATTTTTAATATTCATAAATGAATTTAATTATAATTATGCAATAAATTTTTTAAAAAATTATAAATTTTGTTATTAAAAATTAATGAAAGAAATCAACAAATTACGGTTGAGGAAGTTACGGGCAAATTAATTGGTAGCGGTTTTTGTTTTGAATTTACATGGCAGATTCGAGCTTTTGAGCAATACGACAATGGTTCTGCGAATGCGACTTTTCTGCAATATAGAGATGTGAGGACTGGCAGACAAACCGTGAATATTTAAAAGGACCTAAAATCTCGGAAGAAATGTGAGCTCTATCTCTTACCTGCTGCCACCTTCAGAATATATTTTCGAAATTTTGATTTACATCCCTGCACATCATCTTACTTAAAGTGAAATTGCACCTCACTTGCGCTCGAATTCATAATAAAGTTTCGTCCTATAAATATCCTATATTTATAAAGTACGTAAAACTACAGCTCGAGCGACGACGCTTTCACCTATCAAAGTCAAAGGTCACTTCTGTAAGTGGATGATAATGGCTGAGCCAGTTAATTTTGCAGAAAAAAAGTGCAGCGAAAAATTGGAAAGTTCGTAATTATAAAGTTTACGAATTTACATGCCAAGTACAACTGCACGTTTTCTCTCACCGTGCGTCTGACCTGATCCGGGTACTTTCTACTTCGACATGCATATTCTTATCGGACGACTTCCGGAACTTATTTTAACTTTTGCTTCGGTTTTCAGAGGAAAGGGGGTATCTGAGGTTTCGTTATTTTACTTTATAATGCTTTAGGTAATTACATGACCTCATAAATAATTTATGCAGCTCAGAAACTTGATTTTTCAAACACTGTTAAGTCACGTATTATGAAAGGGTGCGAGAATGAAAGATTATTAGTAATTTATTTGTATTTACTCTTTAATTGCGACTTAATTATTAACTGATATTACTTTTTTCGTACATACTTTTTTGTACAACAGCCGCAACAGTACAATAACAGTTATTACAAACTTAGGTAATTAATACATGAGTGGTGTCATACTTCTGTTAGAGATTAATATTTTTACTTAGCGAAACAGTTCTCCTCCACCAACCTTCAGGATTGAATATAGCATTCATTATAGTATTTTAAAGGAATGAGTTTTTACATAGTAACAATGGCATATATCCATAGTGTGCCTATCAAGGATTTATACTATGTGACATGTTTATACCATACCGCATCAATAACAGACTACAATATATACAGCAATATCCACAATTCTGACGTCATTGATAGCAATAATAAATAATATGTAAATTAAAATAATAGCCAAAAATATTCTTTTAACATCTACAATGATTTTTAATTCCCGATGAACTTATCCCCCTATTTTGCAAATAATAAAAGATGATTGTTGTGGTCTGATATTCCTATTGTAATGCACTCTACCGAGCTACAACATTCACGACCGTAAAGATTTATTCCGAATTCACTTTCGATCGATCAAACAGCACTTATCCCCCACATCCTGCCTCTCTCTCTCCCCTTTCTGTTCCGCTACACTTCGACAAAACATGAAAAAAAAATCGTCACTCTGCTGTCCCACATTTCCATTTAAAAACGCCTCGTCCCGTTCCATCCACGATCTATCCTTCCTCCCCCCCCCTCTCTCTCTCTTCCCTTCCCTTCCCGCAAAGAGTACAAATACATCAATACGCGCGCGACTACGTTCGCACGCGGCGGAATCCACCCTTAAAAGGATTAACAACTATCTCTCGCTCCATATCCGAGCTCTCTCCCTGTCTCCTCTGCATGTTCATCCCTTATCTCTCTTTTCTCTCTCGTGTGCTCACCTCACTCACACACTCTCTGGATCTGTCAGAGCAAGCTCGTGAGGGAAACCGAATTACGCGTAATTGGGGCTTGACAGCGGAAGCTGCTTCTGCTCTTGCTAGCGTTGCAGCCCGCGGCTTCTGCTGCTGCCGTCATGCGAGAGCTGCACGTAGCATCGATCGGTGCCGATGCCACCTGGGCTCACCCTCCGAACACGTACTACGTGTGTCTGATGCAGGATCAGGGGTAGAGGGAGGAAGAGAGAAAGAGAGTGAGAGAGAGAGGAGTCGTGTGCCTGACCTTGGCGTTTGTGTGCACAGATGGTCTCTCCGGGCTTTTGTGTGGGTGTGTGTTATAGGGTCGAGTCTTTGAAGTCGTTTTTCGGTGGGAGAGATAGAGAGGGTTTTTCGGGCGCTGGAGATGGCTTGGCACACGCTGTTGCAGTGGCGTGTGAGGGTGTGAATTATCGCGCAGATGTCGAGTACGGGAGGAGGGTTTTTCGCGGGGAAAGCGTGCGTCAGTAGCGGATGGTATAGAAAAATTGGCTGTTGTCCGGTAGTTACTGAAATCTTTTTCTCGTAAGACTTGTTGGCCGCGGAAAAGTACTTTTAAGAGTATAGCGTAGTTTCAGGCTGAAGTGAGTTTATCTTTCGACAATGGTTTATTCGGAATTTAAAAAATTACCAAAATTATTAGAAAAAAGAAATGGAATAGTGCAATGTATACGTTTTCTTGCAATTAATGGATTAACCATTTTTTTTTCAAAATAAAATGACATGCTTGCATTTATCTTAAAGTTACCTTTTGGAAAAGTTAATAAGAGGAGGATAAGTGCGAAGCCTCTATTTTCTAACAGAAATATAAGAAGCTAACGTTGTTATATCGTTAGAATTATTAATCATATCGTTTTTTATTTTAATAAAAGTTAAACGTTTACTTTATGTAAACATTTCATCTAATCCTTTGTGTAACTACACTACCATCTTACTAGACATAATTAAGCAGAGCTTTATTTAACGAAGAAACAGCGAACACAGCGGCAGCATATGTTAGAACTTTCATAATAGACTCGCTGCACGCCTGCGCTTGCGTCTGCGTTTTACAAATTAAACGGGCGCAAGGAACAAATCCAATCTGAGCATTATATTCTTACAAATTCCTCCGTATTTTAGTTACACACAGTGAGAGAGAGAGAGAGAGAGAGAGAGAGAGAGAGAGAGAGAGAGAGAGAGAGAGAGAGAGAGAGAGAGAAAGTAAGAGGGAAAGAGAGACGGTAGTTCGCCAAGTTAGAAAACAATTCGAATCCACTTTTCCACTGAAGTTATGTCTTAGCGCGCTTTGCATACGTTACCTCCAAAATCTCCCAGAAAAATTGGATTTAAAAGTATACCCCCGCGCTTCTGCTGCTGAATCTGTAAATCCTTGGCGCGCGCATGCACACGCTCCAAATATTTAGAGCACATTACGAATTAACCTTGTATTACGCGCTAAATCGGAAAGAGAGACTACTGTCCCTGTGGTTGTTATACAGCGAGATTTATTTATTTTTTTCGAAAAGAGAAAGGAAGTTAAAATGCAAATTGAGCCTGCAAGTTATTTATAAAAGTTTAAAATACACACACACTCGGCACTCTTTGTATACGTGTACGAGTATGCCGTTAAATCGAGAAGACTGCGTGTGCCTTTTTATCATGAAAATCGATGTGGAATATGCATGAGATCGGTGGAGAGGTGTGCTCGTAAAAATGAAATGTTTTGCTTGTAATCCATAAAGCGCAGATGCGCAATTTGCGATTATAAAATCATGATGATCAATTTTCCACATTGTATATTTAATGGAGATTGCTATTTTTAAACTTTCAAAATGTCTCACCGTTGTTTACGTTAGCACAAAATTAATCTATAATGACTAAAACAATACACTTATATAAATAATTTCAACAATCATTCATCAGCTCACAACAGCATTGAACGACCCCATTAAATTTTCACGGCAATACACCCAATCCTTCTCAAAAAGAAAAAAACATAGAACCATCGATAAAACAAAATCACGTCACTCTAGCTGACCGAAACGAAACTAAACCCCGCACGAGAGTAGAAAAAATAACGACCCTCTCTTTGTTCCTCTTAACCCTTTGGAGGTACATTTTTTCCTCAAAAATCGATTTTTCAATTGATTGTTTATACCTACCAAAAAAACCGCTGCCAATTCATTGGCACGTAGCTTCCTCAAACTTGATTTACTGATTTCTTTAATTAATTTTTACTTCCAATATTTAAAATTTCATACTTTATTTTGTACGATGTAAACGGCTTAAAATCGTTTTTATAAGTCTAACAACTCGTCAGGAGTTGATTTTACACGAGAATATTAAATAGTAAAATTTTTTGTTTTAATATTATCCACAACTTTTGTATTTAACATTTTCGTGTAAAACTATCCAAAATCCACCTCTACGAGGAATTTTCAATGTTTACGTTTTTATTAATAACAAAAGAACCGTAATAGCTAGACAAATAATTTTTTTTAGAAAATATAGGTCTTGAAATTCTCTTTCGAATGCCGCCCACCCGATTCAAATACATAAAGCCGTTCTCGAGAAATTACGATTTAAAAAAAAAGTGAAAAAAATTTTAACCTCAAATATCTCCGAAATTTATGGATCAATCCTTTTGCCCAAAGAACTCAATCGATTGTGATACAAAATGTACCACTAAAAAAAGTTTCAAACTGATTAAGCCAATTTTACTCTAGTTATTGAACGACAAAAAAAACACTTTTTTTTATAAATTATTTTTTTTCTCCAAAAATAATGAATAAAAAAACCTAAAAATTTAGTAAGTTATAGTACTCAGTATTCTTTATAACCAAAAAATATTCATGTTAATATCTTTTTTTAATTTTGAAATATAACCTATTTACTAAAAATGACGTTTTCATGAATAACTTATGACGAAATATAGCTAACGGCTTTTTTTTTTTTTTTAAATTGTAGAAAATTTTATTCTGCATACAGAGAATTTATCGTATATAAATAATATTTGTTCTAAATATAAAAAAAATTGAAAATAAAAATTTTGAAAATTTAAAAATAGCGATAAAAAACAAAAAAATCGATTTTGACAAAAATAAAATATTGACCCCAATTGTTGAAGCAAAATCTGAAAAAATGATCACTCTCTCGTTAAAATCGGTTGAGTAGATCATGAGATATCAGAGTATACGGACATACATACACACACACACACATCCATACGGACATTTTCTAAAAATGGTGTATTTCGATTCCAAATTTTCTATACAACATTCCTAAGACATTATCTCACAAACTTTTTTTTTACTATCACAAAGCTTCCTCTAGGAGGAAGCAAAAAAAAACAAGTTGTGGTAATTTTTTGTAATGGTTGTGTAACTTAGTTATTTAAGAGTCTAAAAAACGCCTTTGTCCAGGTTAAAATTGTGAAACATTAAGGAAATGAAGAAAAAATGAATGTTAAATAGGTGGGAAGTATAATACTTTCCACTGCCCCTCAAAGGATTAAACCGTAAACACTCACCCCTCGCCCTGATACTCAGTATCACCGCCAGAGGGATCGAAAAGCGAAACGACGTGCGACGCTTGTTCGCGCGTCCCGCGAATAAAAAACGCGTGCTGCTGCTGGTGGTGTGTGAAAATCGAGGAGAGTGCGTGTCGCCGATTGATTATGCCGACGTGTGGCTCGTAAACGAGCAAACGGTTTACTGCATTTGCTGTATATTGAAAAACCTTTGAGTGAGCGAAGCTCTCAGTTGGCCACGCTACCAATTTGGACGACTGGTGGTGCCGTCGAAGACGGATAACATCCGGTAGGTGGCGCTCAGAACTGACAGAATATGGGGATTTGGACCCACTTTCTCCAGGATTCCAGGAATAGGAAAGGAGAGAGAAATGATAGTTGGGAGTAACAATAACAAGAGGTTTTTATTGAATGTCGGAGGAGTACAGTGGACACATGTCCACACGCTCTAACAATAAGACTCGAGCACTGACTGCGGCGCGCAGGCCGCTTCTCACCGAGCGCAACATGGTTGCTTTCCCCCACTCTTCGGAATTAGAGTGAGAGGGAAGATTGCAGTCCCTACAAGAAGACCTGATTTGGCTCAGCCTTGCTTCGAAAATTGAGCGAGACGCTGTGCGAAATGAGAGTAGCGCTGAACCGCCGCTATTGATATATCCGCTATCCCAGAAGTTTTTCAGTGTAGCTGCTGCTGCTATTGCTATTAGTGGGAGAGGGTTTTCGAGGTTTTTAAAGGTGAAAGAGGAGAGATGACGGTTACTTGTGGAGGTGGTGTGGAAATTAATTAAAAGTATCTAATATTAGGGAGTTAGAAAAGTTTGAATGAATTAATGCGTCTATGTGAATCAAAGAGTGTTGTTATAGTTACAGTTTTAGAGACGGAGGCGGATAACGCGACCTACATTCTTTCGTTTTATGCCCCATTTGGGTTACGAAACGTTCATTTTGATTAATTAGAGAGTGTATGACTTTGTGTTATGATTTTAACGATCTATTTTGAATCACGCTAATTAGTTTGACCGAACATTTCGTGTACGTGTCGATTAATAATCGTGAGCAAATCAATCTTCTAATGTGTAATTCATAAGTTAACGACGAGCAAAGTTCTCTCTCTCTCTCGCTCTCTCTCTCTCGTACCTCTGAGTAATTGCAGGAACTAAACGGCTCGTTAATGAAAGAAGAGACGTGTTGTGCCGTTCTCATACATTGGCATCCGCTCCTCTGCTTTTATCATTTCCACTTGTGGTTGACGTCACGGTGAGACGGGAGTATTCTCTTCATCATAAATTTTTCTTTCATTTGTTGGCGCATCTAATCCACCTTCAAAATACACACCTTACTTCCAACAAACGTATATCTACCAGGTCAATTGAATTAATGTGAAAAATTTGTTTTGATGAAAAAAGAGAAATGATTGCTTGATCGAAACTTTTTGTATGCTACATCACAATACTCTTATCATACGAGGAGGTTCGGTTGCTTTCGTTTGAAACGATATCGGGAACAGCTGCCTCTGTTTCTCAAATTTTCAGAAATTCGAGATAAAGAACGATGCTATTGGCAAATATTCCAATCGGAAATAAACTGCCATATCAGTTTCCAATTTAACGGATTTTCTTCGATTCTTTTATTACCCAGCCACTCGAACAAAAATTCACCGCTGCATTCATTACAGCCACTCCCCGAAAATCAATTAACAAGCCAAAAATATGTATATACACACAATCCCTGATTCGATCCGAATTTCTAATAACTGTTTACCCACAGTCTCTCGCACGGGCAAGCCCACCTAAACTTCGCAACCAATCGCAGGCGGGGAGCATTCAATTCGCATCGCGTACACAACAATAACCACACTCTCGTAAACTCGTGTTACACATTGTAAACACCTTAGGTAGCGTAAAGTTTTGCAACTCCACCGTGCGCGCGCACAGTGGAAGTAGCCTCGTATTTAGCCGGACACAACGGAAGTCCGTGGGATCTCTCTCTCCCTCTCTATCTCTCTCTCTCTCTCTAGATCTCGCCTCTCTAGGACTCTCCATCAACGCGGCGAAGACTCAAGCCTTGTGGATAGGCACACGAATCTTTATCAGTCGCCTAAAAAATCAGCAGCTACTCGAACTCCATCTTAACGGTGAGTCCATCAAATATTGCGACTCGATAAAGGTTCTCGATGTCATAATCGATAGCAAGCTCTATTGGTCAATGCACTGGAGACCTCTCGTAAGTGCTTCGCTGCCTTATCCAAATTAAGAAGATATAGTGACTCTCTACCACGCAGCATAAAGTTCTTACTAGTAAAGTCGCTTGTTTTCCCACACCTTGACTACTGCGCTGGGCTATTTCTAGACTTGTCGTCTAGAAATAAAATCAAGCTGGGAAGATGTAAAAACGCTGCCTTACGCTTCGCCACGGGGGTGAGAAAGTACGACCACATTACGCCGAGTTACACCGACAACTATATCGTACGCTATGGCGCCAGACGCGATTACGTCTGCCTGTGCCTGCTGGCCAAAATTCTGCATTCGTCTTCACCACGCTACCTAGTGGAAAAGTTCTTTCTCCGTCCAAGCGAAAACCCTGGCTCCAAACGCTGTTCAAACCTCGATTTGGACATAGAGTGGGTGCGGCTCGACTATTATAAATACTCGTATACCGCCCACGCGGTTCGTCTTTGGAACACTGTACCGCACAGTATTAGAAAGTTCTACAGAGAACCTCGTTTTAAATCTCTTCTTTTTAAGTATTTCTTGGCTAATTATCGTTGAATATCCGCAACCGCTACGGCGATCAAATTGTCAAATTATGTTTGTAAATCATGTTTTTATGTTTCCACGCGCGTACTCTATATGTAATTTTACATTTATCGTCGTATTTCATTGTTGTTCTTGCGTCTAACGTCCAATTTCTGTTATAATAAACTTCGGCGACACATTTCTTTTATTTCCGGCACTGTATGTACTTGCGTTCGCCAAACGTCGCATTTAACTGTATATTTAGCTGCACATATAAATTGTATATATTTTTTTTATTTATTTTTATTTTATTAGTTATCTTTTCTTTCTTTATCATGTACTCTTTTTCTCTGTGCGAATATGCGTTACCATGTACCTGACTAGTTACTTTGTACCCTACATCGATCAGGCTCTCACTGAACTATGTATTCTTTTTTTTTGTCACGACTATCATGGACCGCTAAGTCCCTAGTCGATAATAAATATTCTATTCTATTCTATTCTCTCTTTGTCTCTCCATTCGAGAAAAGCTGCCTCGCTGCCTGCGAGTGTTTGGAGAGACTTGGGCGTGCACCTTCGCGCGATCGCATGCCCTCGAAAAACTTTGCACTTCAAAGTGTGCGCGTGCCGATTTAAAACAAAAACAAAAAGGAAAAACAGCATCTCTCTCGAATGGAAGTCGAACTTTCCTCTCGACGCTTGCATAAATTGACGAGCGTCCTCGAGAGAAAGTCGTGGAACAAAGGGTTTGTGTGTGTGTGCCGGTGTGTGTGTGCCGATGTGTGTGCGCAGAAGTGTAGAGGTTTGAGTAAATATGCGTCTATATCTCTGTCCATATATGAGACAGTATTGTTGAAGAGGATAACGGTTTGAGAGGTTAAAGGTATGCTCTACGAGAGATAAAAGGTATCGTCTAAAAACTGAAGAGGATTCGATTATCTGCGATTAATTGTTAATCAAAGAGCTCGAAATAAATGTAATTTTGTTTTGAACTGAAATACTTACCACGAATAAAACGTTTAGAATTTCTCGAATACTTCTATTGTTATATATCTGCCATTCGGCACTCTAAACGTTTAAAATTATTACGTAACGTAAAAGTACGTTTAAATACTTTGTCGAATAAAAAAATCAAGACTTCATAATTGCTGAGCTACGAGCAAATTCTTCATGATTCAAATCAGAATTACACAGAAATTTCAGAGAAGAAAACCTTCATTCAGATACGATTTAATCATCTACAATTTTACGTGCACTGATCACACATACTCATGCTCTGCCACTTTCATCTTTTCCATTCCACTACTGCCCCCGTCACGCGACCCGTCACCTCCGCCCATAGACCGCGCATGCCATCGAGTGCCATCGCCCTCACGACCACGTAACATGGGCTTATTAAGCGGCTCGACGCGATTGTTGTGCGACGCGTTGCTACAAATCCCTCCGCTACACCGTCGCACGCGCGATTAGACAGTAGAACGCATCACATCGCGCGCGGCATTTCCGGCCTAGTTCGATTCAATTTGGCATATAGCCGTATCCGCGAACGCGTCGCTCTGCCTCCATCCCCTCACACAGTGCGTATATTACACGTCGCTTCGATCCCTCGCTGTCTCACGTGCGTCGCTCTGTCGCGCTTGCGGCGAAGTTTAATGGCGAATTTCGTGGACGGCGAGAGAGAGTGATGGTTAATGGTGGGTATAGGAAAAAGGATGATAATGAGGCAGGGTGAGGTAGAGAGATTATGATATTGGGGATAAGGGGGTTGAATTTTTTGGGGGTGGTTAAGGGGAGAATGTGGGGGATAGTAGCAGGTCGAATACGATTATTAATTTGGGGACACGGTTGCGGACGGGTTTAATGGATTGGTGAGGGGTGTAATGATGTGAAGATGATTTTTATGTTTTCTTTTTAGGGGGTTTAAAGTAAGTGAGGCGTGGTTATGTGAATCCTGAAATTTTTAAAATTTATTTTGATTAAAACGACTTTTAATTCAGTTCGATTTTAATTTAAAATTAGATTACTTAATCGAACAATTTACTCAATAAACCCTACTAGCGGAAATTAACGAATTTTTAATGAAAATTGCTCGTTTGGTCGGTAACATATTTCATTAAATACTTGATAATAACGAAAAGGCTGAATTGATTTAATCGATATTATATTCATTAAATTCTGAATTGTTTGAATTGCTGATTTTCACATAGTCAAAGTACACATTTAAAAAAAATATTCTTTAGTTCCATTCAGTATTTATATTAACATTTTAAACTATAGATGCACAGGTCGATACACATTGAAACAAGTTTATTTTTCGCTCGATGTCTGAATTAAATATTGATTTCCAATTTCGGAACTTTTTTCACTCTTTTCCGGCCGACGTCAAACTACTGTTCGAACGAGTCAGTGAACCGTCGAATAACTTGCCGATAATTTCTCTCGAAGAGGGAGAGATTTATTGTACTTAATAAAATGGACTTCCAGCCACGTCTCTCCCTCCCTCTCTCTGTTTCTCTCTCTCTCTCTCTCTCTCTCTCTCTCTCTCTCTCTCTCTCTCTCTCTCTCTCTCTCTCTCTCTCTCGCAGCTCCATTCTCGCGAATAATTTCATATTCGGGTTAGTCCATCTGGCTCTCTCCGACGTTCTACTTGCTTCAGTCTTATCTTCATCTACCTAATTGTCAGAGATTACCATGAATAAGCTGGAATAGCGTATGGTACAGCGCTTACACACTAACTCAAGTATGGAAACTATTAAAATTTCAGGTTCGAATAGATTTGGGAACGGGAGCTACGACCGCTGTGGCCGAATGGTCAGGATAAAGGTATAGAGAATTTGTGGAATATGGAATTTCGCGACGGCGGTCCGCGCACGCAGCGCCTGTTAATAACGAGCAATTTCACTGGGCGCGCCCGTCCGGTCGAGGTTTCAATTTTCCTAGTAGAACGCGCCCGCCCGCGCGCGCGAAATTGATTGCTTTTTGATGAGGCGGGTTTTTTTCGAGGCGGGGAACCAGGATATTTTGGCTTTTAAGTGAGGGGTTGAGTTGAATGAATATCGCGAGGGGGAGATGAATGTTAATGATGTGGAAGTTGTCGGTTGTAACGACCTTATTTAAATGGAAATGTAATAAGGGGGAAAAGCACGAGTGTGGGAATGGTTTCTTTAAATGAATAGTTTATGTGAAAATGAGGATCGTCACTTCTCATTGAATTTATCGTTAATATTCGAATGGCCATATTGTGCATTATCGGATATATCTGGAGAAGATGTAATGTAGGTTATCGTTATAAAGGATTCCTTTCTCCCGCGAATTATTCGAATGCCAATTGTGGGTAAATGGATAGATGAGCATTTGTATCAAATGAATAAAATTTTTCTTGTTTTCGTCAAAACAATGTAGAGATTGGTGCTGATTGAATACGATGACATCGATATTATAATGATAATTTATACAAAGCAAGGAATTTTACATATTTTACAATTTTTCATTCAAATGTAGTTAAAACCAATGATATAACATATTACTATTGAACGACACTGTTATAACTTCAAAATACAATGATCGAAATTTTTATTTATGGGATTGAAATATAATAATCTTTGTAACCAGTATTAATTGTAGTCATTTATAACCTCAAAATCACCACTTTGATATGATTTTTCACATTAAAGCACGTCGTCGCATTGTTTGAGTGTGTAAAGTTGAATTTTACGCATAGTATACGTAAAGCAAAGCTTTACGCACATTATGTGTGAAATTCAACTTTACGCACTGAAAACGATGCGAATCGACGTACTTTATGCATACTATGCAAAAAAGTAGTATTTCCATACGACTAATTAACATCATCTCATTCAAAATTATCACAATATTTAAAAGAAACTAAAGTGCTTTTAAAATAGTCCCCCGAAAACATAAACAACAAACAATTCAGTTTTACCGATGAATATTTTATATCTTAATAACATCATCGTAACGTAAACAGCTTGATAACACAGTAAGCAGCTTCGCTCTTCACCCCAGCGATCTCTCTTTCTCCGTCCCTCCTTAATATGGAGAATATCGCGGCGAAAACTAACATACGGAAATCACGCTGCTCTAGCATACCACCACCACCACCACCGCCATTACATTCCATCCGGTATTTATTGAGTCATCTCTCGGAATCGCCCCACTTCCCTCTACCATCCTGCGCTCTAACGAGATGTATAATGAGAATTCTACCGCTTGGGTTTTCAGCTGCTGCATCTTTCCATCTCTATTTTTCTCTGACTGTTTATACTTCAAAGCGCATGCATTATGCATCGTTCGGAGAGGCTCTTTTATTAAGCACGCTAATGCCCATCGCCTATTGATTCTTCAAATCCCTCTCCAGCTCATTTCGCACACGCGTTATTACGCCAGCGGAGTTGGCGTCGTCGTCGACGACGCTAGCACTACCTATCGAATCTTCTTACGCTGCATAGAGAGATAGAGAGAGAGAGAGAGAGAGAGAGAGAGAGAGAGAGAGAGAGAGCCTTATCTGACGTGCCATTACCTTAATGGATGTTTATTTACAAAGCCGACTTCTGCATTGCGCACTGCAGCAGCAGCAGCAGTAACAACCAAATGTATTTATGGTATCTTTCAGAGGGAGAGGCGAGGGTTTCTCTCCGCCGCGGCAATGGCTCGTATTTATATTTCCGTTTCGCGCGATGCGTTTAACGTGGCTCTGTACCTTCGCCCTCACACTCTGCATAAAGACGGGAGATGGAATTTTTTCACTCCTTCGGGAGGACGGGGAGTGCTCTCCCGTTTCAGATAAGATGCCGTTGTTGCGGCGCTGCTCGTAGTGGTGGTTTCTTCTCTTTTCTTTTTTTTTTTTTGTTGGAAATACAGTCGAAAGTTGTCTGTGACTGGAGGGTGTTGGAAGAGAGAGGTATTTACATGGAAATTCGTGACTACAGATGATAGATTCTTTATCGCGCGCGCGGGAGCGAGGATTTAATTTAGGGGTGGGGTAAACGTTTGGATTAAATTTCCTGCGAATGAAGAATGGTAGTTGAGATTTGTATTTGTTCGGTGGGTTTGTTTATGTTGAGATGCGTATCTTTTTCGTAATATTTAATGAGAGGATGAAGTATTTAGGTGGACCGGTCGAGATAATTTGGATAACGGCGTTTTTCTTTTGAACCATTAATACAGCGTTCGATTAAACAGTTTGGTTGGGAAGGATATTGTGCAAACGAACTGCGATTGCTCGTCGTCGGCGAGTAAAATGAAGCTTTTATTAGTATACGATCTGACAAACTGCAATCAGACTATGCAAAAACAGTAAAACACAGTCGTACATCCTTCCATCAGCGCACACGCCGAGCAGTTATTATGTCATAGAAATAAACTAACGTGACCGACACCTCCGAGAGAGAGAGAGAGAGAGAGAGAGAGAGAGAGAGAGAGAGAGAGAGAGAGAGAGAGAGAGAGAGAGAGAGAGAGAGAGAGAGAGAGAGAGAGAGAGAGAGAGAGAGAGAGAGAGAGAGAGAGAGAGAGAGAGAGAGAGAGAGCATTACAATTTGTAAGCGTTTATAAGTCATTGGTAAAACAAATAACTCGTGATTTTAATTGTATTATTCATCGAGGTTTGGCGCGTACAATTGTGCATGCATCCTCGTCCGTTGAATCACAATACCGCGAGAAATGCGCTTGCGCGCTTCGTTTGCGCGGCGTCTGTAATTTCCCCTATTTTCTGTGAAATCAGTAGAATGGATGTAGGTCTCTCTCTAATACTAACTTGCAACGCATTCATGTTGCTGCGTCCCCCAGGTACAAATAAATTGGAAACTCGCGTGTTGTTTAAATGTAGCGAAATGTTGTCATAAATGTGTATGCAGTATTATAATGGCGTGATATATTAGTCATTAATAACGAATTCGAATGAATATATTCCGCTGTAGAGTTATTGTGATATGCGTCGAATAATGATTATTGCGCGGCATTTTTTCGCTTTTACGCGCGGTTGATTATGAACTTATGAACTTTTTGACCCATTCACTGAAAGAGAGAGAGAGAGAGAGAGAGAGAGAGAGAGAGAGAGAGAGAGAGAGAGAGAGAGAGAGAGAGAGAGAGAGAGAGAGAGCAAAGTTTTTCACAACGCAGAAATAATAAACTTTAATTACCGTTCTTATACAACTGCGCTGTCAAGAATAAACTTTCTTCCGCGGACGAGAGACAGAAAGAAAATGGCAATGAGTTTTTGCGTTTAGCGCTGTTGCTGCTGCAGCTGAATGCCTACGGGCCGCACAACAAAGTTCAACTTCCACAAGCTTCAACAATTGAAACTTTGCAAAGCTCTGCCTCCACCCTTTCTCTCTTCCCTCGAAAGATGTTTTTGAGCTGCAATTTAATGGAAAACTCAAAATCCCGAATTCCCCAACAAATTCGATGCGACCCCGAAGGAAAATGTGCAAAAAAATCCACGAGAGAGGGAGAGCTAATCCGATCTTGCCGGTCAGCTATCCCGCTCTATTTACCCACATTAACGAATTTCCCCCGTGTAAACAACGTTGTCCGCTGCATCGAAAATCTGTACTGCCCGTGCAGGAGACACTCAATAGCACACTTGAATTCAAAACGGTAATCGTCCGAAAACACACATACAGAGAGAGAGAGAGAGAGAGAGAGAGAGAGAGAGAGAGAGAGAGAGAGAGCGAGAGAGAGAGAGAGAGAGAGCGCTGAAAATAGATTAAAAAAAACATGTGTGGAGGTAGGGATAATTGGCTACCGCAGGAATGGGAGGGGGGGGGGTAATTAAACGGAAGCCCGCGCAGAATGTCAATTATTTCTGGTCTGTACTGGTGATGGACAAGTTCGCATTTTCAATAACGCAAACTTAACGCCGGTTATCATGTATCTTGCGCCCTTTTCTTGTTCAACACGTTAACATTTGACGCACGCGAAGCTGCAAAGTGCGCACTGAAAAATGGTTAGCGCGTAAGATGTCCTCTAGCTGATACGTGCTGCTCTAAACGGCTTTGCTGCATTTAGCACGTATACTGTCCGCTTTTAGGAAAGCACTCGCGCGACCGTAACGCATGCGTAGTTCCGTATATTGTTGCGGGTTCATTTTAGGACGTATGTTGCGCTAAAATCAAAGCAACATCTACTCAAAACCCGAGCGCAGCTGTTTACACACACGTGGCGCTTGCAGCGCCCCCTTTTTCAGTGCGTGCGTGCGTGTGTGCGTGCGTGCGCGTGTGCATGCATGTGTGTATGTGTCACCATTCACACGCGCCCGGCGCCTCTGCGTACATACCAGTGTGGACACACGTACACTGGTTTATAAATAGGTAGGCTCGTACACGCGGGCTGTCTCCTGCCTAACAGCTAAGTGCTATCTCCACAAACACAATAGAGGTAGGTGTAAGGAGACTCAATGAGAGACTTTCTTTCAGCTGTCCATTCTCTCCGACAGTATAATTAATGAACTGATCGTGAAAAAGGTGCGCGAGCATCATCCCGGCGTTACCCACGACGACGACAACAACAACTCACGACGACGACAACAACAACCCCATTCTCTCCCTCTCTCTGTCTCTCTTTTATTTTTCCCCGACTCACGGTTGATAATTACTTTTTTCTACTCTCCTCCCATCCTCTTCACTTTTCCCAACTAGCCAGCAACAGCAGCAGCAGCAGCAGCACGGCCGTAATAACTTATTTTCCGCCGCGGGCTTTTCTTCATTTCATAATTTACGTCGGGCTAACCTCGCTCGCGCGAAATGAGGCGCGATAAGCGAGCGGGAGCCGCTTTGTGTAACATCATTTGCCCGGCTCATCTTTTCCGGGCTTGATTGCACTCACCCGCGCACGATGAGCGGGCAAGAGTTTCGGAGACGGAGGTGGAAGATTTTTGAAGACTGGCGGGAGGGGGAGAATGAAATTTTGATGGGATGATAATTTTTGGAGGGGGGGAGAGTAGAAGAGATGAGAGCTATTGTTGCGTTTTTATTAGGTCTTTTTGGGGAGGAAGTGGAGGGGGTGTGCTTGAATTTGTGGAATTAGGGTAATGGATTTTTCAGGAGGAGCGGAGGATTGATAGGGTTTGGTGAAATGTATTATTAACGAGTGATGAGGTAGGATAATGGGAAAGATTGCTTTTTATGTTTTAACGTGTTGAATAATAATGTTTGAAAAAAGGTTATTAGTCTCATTGTAATACAAAATAAAGTCTAAGCCTAATCGAAAGGAGGATACTTACAGTGATCGTGTTCAATTTTGGAAAAGTAACTCATGAAACTTGTACAATCATGTGGACTATATGAAACCATGAAATTTAAAAATAGTTTATCAGGTTATTAGATGTAAAAGTTGCAGAATCCACTAATTATTTGCCGGATCATTTCTTTACTGGAAGTAGTATAAGTCGATTCTAGTCAGACATTAATTTTTAACTGACGTTTTTTATTGGGTATACAAATAAGTTTCCACCGTTTTCAAGAGATGGCTCCACCGACAAGATTACTTTGAAATCGTCAGATGTAAAATGTCACATAGAAAGTTTGGACACCTGGCAACAACATAACCTTAAAATACTATTGACTTTGTATTGGCAGTATATATATTTTTTTGTTCGAAAATGTCGAGTTTTGTACCGAATAAGCGTCATTTGCGGGAAGTTTTGATTTATTTATTTCATTTAAAGAAATCTGCTGCTGAGGCGCATCGGTTGCTTGTAGAAGTTTACGGCGATGCTGCTTTAAGTGAGAGAAGTTGTCGTGAGTGGTTTCAAAAGTTTAAAAACGGCGAGTTTGACGTGGAAGATAAAGAATGCGAAGGAAGGCCAGTCAAGTTTGAAGACGCTGAGTTAGAGGCATTATTGGACCAAGACTCATGCCAAACTGAAGAGCAGCTCGCAGAAAGCTTGGAAGTGACTCAACAAGCGATTTCACACCGTCTCAAGACCATTGGTATGGTACAAAAGCAAGGAAATTGGGTTCCGCATGAACTGAAACCCAGAGACGTCGAGCGCCGTCTTTTCACGTGCGAACAACTTCTCCAAAGACAAAGTCGAAAGGGTTTTTTGCATCGAATAGTGACGGGGGATGAAAAGTGGATCTACTATGACAACCCAAAGCATGGGAAATCATGGGGTAAGCCCGGCCATGTACCAACTTCAACGGCCAAACCGAATATTTATGATAAAAAGTTAATGTTGTAATCTATTACGAGCTACTCCAGCCTAACGAAACTATCACTGGAGAACGTTATCAACAGCAACTGTTGCAATTGAGCAGAAAATTGAAGCTTAAACGCCCCCAATATTCCAAAAGACATGACAAAGTGATTTTTCAGAACGACAACGCTCGGCCACATGTTGCAAAAGTCGTCAAGGATACTTTGGAAGCTTTACAATGGGATGTCTTACGCCACCCGCCGTATTCACCAGACATTGCTCCTTCGGACTACCACTTGTTCCGGTCGATGGCTCACGCCCTGGTCAAGCAGCACTTCACTTCTTACGAAGAAGCCAAAAATTGGGTCGATTCATGGGTAGCCTCAAAAGATGAAGAGTTTTTTCGACGTGGCATCCGAATGCTGCCAGAAAGATGGCAAAAAGTAGTAGCCAATGAAGGACAATATTTTGAATAAAATGTAACGTATATTTTTTTTACAATAAATTGATAATTTTTATAAAAAAACGGCGGAAACTTATTTGTATTTACAATATTATCTTTACTGAGTTGTTAGTTTGTTTATCTAATTTTCTAGTATAGATTGCGTAGAGAATCGAACTTAAGATACTACCCTGCGGTAAACCCTTATTGATAATCTTTTCTATTATTTCGGTGACATATGCTCCTTTTACATCAAGGAAGAAAGCAGATACTGACTCTTTTTGATAAAAATCTTTTTGAATATCTGATGTTAATATGCTAAGATTATCAATACAGGATTTCCCTTTTCGAAACCCCATTTGAGTATCCGCGAGAATATCGCTTTTTTCACACCATCATTTCAGTCTTTCATTAATCAGTCTTTCCATAACTTTGAGGATACAGGATGCTAATGATATCGGTCGTATTTTATCCGAATTTGATTTAGGAATAACATTTACGAGATAATTTTTCCATTGTTCAGGAAAAACCTCATTGTGAAAAATATCATTGTATAAGTCTAATAATACTCTCTTATAATATACTGGTAATTTTGATATATGTCATAATTAATTTTATGAAGCTCTGGAGCCGATTTAAGGTTAAGGTTATTTATACAAAAACCGAGTTCTTCGTAGGAGAAAGGAGTATCAAAAAAGGTAGAATTTTCGTTTTCTTCATCCATGTTATTTACGTTTTTTAATATTTCATCTGTTTTCCTTTTTGGAGAACATAATTTATCAGTAGTAGATTTAATACTTGTTTCTTGTTTTTTATTGCCTTCCACGTCAGAAGGTTTATTTATGCTATTTTTTAAAATTTTTATTCTTTTCCAAAATTGAGACGTATTAGTATTTGGATTTACAGATTCTCAGAAATTTAAGAAACATTTTTTTTTTCATCATTTACGGTTTTCTTAGCTAGTGCTTCTGTTCTTTTGACTTCTATAAATTTATCTAATGCATATCCATACTTAATAGATTTTGAGCTGCTTTTCTCAAACGGATGGCTTTATTACATTCATCATTCCGCCATACAATTTTTGGTTTTCGAATTGAACTATCGCTCTTGAGATTAATATTCTTTGAATTGGTAGGTTCAATTCTATCTTTTGGGTATGAGTTTATAATAGTTTCATCAATAAAATCAATAAATTTATTATATCTAGAAATAGTATTCATGTTCAAAAATTCTAAACTGTTAAAGTAATTTTTATTTTTTTCTAAACTATTATAAAAATTCTCCCAATTAACTATGTTAAGTCTGTATTTATAGTTTGCTTTTTGTTTAAATGTAGGGTTTACATTAATTTCAAGAGTTATAGGAAAGTTATCACTTCTCCACCTGTCATCTGTGACAGACCATTCACACATTAATGCTAAAGCTCGAGAGACAAAAGTTAAATCAATATTAGAGTAAGAGCATCCAGCGTCTGAGATTGTAAGATGAGTTGGACATTTTTTATTAAGTAAAATGAAGTTATCATAATCTAAATTATCCGTTATAATATGACCATTTGAACAATATTTAGCACTACCCCAAAAGGGATGGTGTGCATTTAAATCTCCTGCTACGATAAAATGTTTTGCTTCAAATTTCTTAACTGAATCCATAAAACGACACCATTCTAGCTTTGAAATATTATTATTAGTTATAGGAGATCTATAGCATGCAGTCAATAAAATTTCACTTAAGTTTGATTTTATGGATATTGTACCTGATTCTAAAACTTTATTATTAAATGCCAAATCGACTTTTTTGAAAATAATACTTTTTTTTATGCTTATGGCTATTCCCCCTGCTTTATTAAAATCTCTGTCAAACCGAACAGTGTCAAAACCTTTTAGGTTAAAATGATCTAACTCATTCAACCATGTTTCAATTAATAATATTATATCACACTCGCCTGCTATATATTGAAAATCATATGTATTCTTAATGCTACGGCCATTCCATTTTGAGTACTATAATTTTCTAAATTTTCATGTTCTTTTATTGATTATCTTTTTAGAAAAAAAGTGATTTTTTTGTCGTTGCATAATTAGAGTAAAATTTACTTAATCGCTTTGAAATTCGGTGTAAGGGTAGATTTTGTATACGAATCGAGTGCTTTCTTTGGGCAAAAGGATTGGTTCATAAATTTCAGAGATATTTGAGGTTAAAATGTTGTTAACTTTTTCTTTAAATCGTAATTTCTCGAGAACAGATCGACGGATTATCCTGAAATTTATAGACGAATTTGCATTTAAGATAGGCAATATGTGTGAAAAATTTGATCATGATTGATTGATTATTTTCAAAGATATTTAAGATTGAAAATTTTCAAAATTTTTTGAACACTTTTTTGAAATTGCAATTTATTGAGAACGGTTTGTTTTTATATACAATTTAAATATTTTAATTATTCTTACGTGTGGATTATTTTATTTTAATTATATATTGGGCAAATTTTAGAAGTAAAAAGTTTGATTATTATGCATTAATTATTATCTATTTCTTCTAAAAATATAACATAAAATTCTATAACATTATAAATAGGTGCATTAATTTTCAAATTTGGCTTTAAAAATTAATTAAATGAATCAATAAATTAATTTTGAGGAAGCCACGTGCCAATGAATTGGCAGCGGTTTTTGGCATAAAAATTAGACAAAAATGAATTATTTTATAATATATAGGATATTACCGACATATCGGTAACGTAGGGATTTTCACTTCAGTTTCACATGGCCTTAATGTAAAATTGAGTGATCAGGAGCGATAAATATAGCGAATTATGAAAATTTTACTAAGAACTCGAAGGATATAGAAATACATTATCACTATGTTCATGAAAGCGTGAAAGAAAAGGAAATTGAAATAATTAAAATTGATTCGAATGATAATATTGCGGATATATTTACAAAAGCGTTGTGTAGAGATAAGTTTGAAAAGTTCAGAAAATTATTGAACATAATGTAATAAATGAAAGTGTACAATATATGTGTAAGGAGGCGTGTTGAAAATGGTGTACATCTATATTGTACGTAGGAAGAAATGTATATTATGTGCGAGCGCGCGACAGTATCGAGAGGGCGCATGTAAGAGTCCGAACGCACACATGACACATGTAAGTCTCCCCTCTCTATAGTGTGTTCGTGAGTATGTAAGTCGAGTAGCAGCGAATGGCGCGCTGTGCTCTCTTCTACCGCTGTACGTTGAACAGTGAGCACCTTGTGCGTGGCATGATGAAGCGCCGTATAGACCTTATTGTATCTTAGCTTTAGTAAACCAGTACTTTATATTTAAAGCTGTCTCTTCTCCTTTTATTGACTATTCCACATCTCAACAGCCAGACTACGTATACCTTATACGCTGTCGCGCTTGAATAACAAATCCCCGAACAATTGACGTGCAGCGCGAGTTTCAATTTCGTTTCAAGTTCGTGAAGGCAAATATATACGCAGCTCGTGTAAAGCCGACTGATTGGCGCGCATTAGCATTCGTCACGCTCACGAGAGAGAAAATGCAAGAGGGAAAAAAGAAGGGAGAAAGGGTGGGATTGTATAGTGGCGGAAAAATTTGCTAATTATGCTCGCTATTATGCAAAGTTATGTTGCGGGTTTTGGTGAGAGGAGAGAGAGAGAAAAGAGAGGGCGTCGTTTGCATGTATAATTCGGTAATGATTCCGCGCGGCTGTAATGGACTTTTCAAGCTTACAGTTATTTTTAGCGTTCGGTTAATTAGTTAGGAGGATGCTTATGTAGATGGTTGGAAAAAACAGCCAGTAATGGATTTTATATGTAGGATATGAAGATTTTATCTTGTAAAATATGAACAAGTGATGAGGGTTTTCGAAACTCTTTTGTACTGTGTTTTAACGAGTACATCAGGGAGATTTTGCTCGACTATGAACCTCGCGATTCATCGAAATATTGCACAGTTTTCTCTGGTATATTACGACTGAAATTCAAAACTCGAGAAATTCTGACTTTTGATATTTTGATAATTTAATTTCCAGCCATTACGGTTAATAAAGTACTTCAGTAACTCTCTGCATTTGCGGAAACGCAATTAACTGATGTTAAACAGTTTATAATAGAATCCTAACAGCAACTAAAATTGCAAATGTTTACTTTCGAAGCAAGTTGGTAAAATATTTTAACATGGTTCGCGTGTTCTTCCTTGTGATTTTACGGTATCAAAACTGTTATCTGAGCCAGAAAAGTCAAAAGTCTAGGATGAAAGGCCCAACTGATGAAAGATTTTGTAAGATTTGGCAGCTTTCATTTATAGCAAACTTCATAATATACGTTTCTTAATACTTTGTGTATTCTCAATTAAACGTACGAGAAAAATTACAAGTTTGATCAAAATCAATGAAGTTGGAGAATTTTAATTTGAATATTTGTCACACCTTTACCAGAATTTTTATTACAGGTAACATTAAATATTCAACAGTTTTTAATGTTTCTTAATATTTAAAACAAATTAGTTCTTTTATACAGGAATGTGGACCTCATTGATGCATGTGGTATGATAAAACACTGTCTGCGGCTGGCTCTTTATGCAGAACCGTAAAATTAACATGATTTTAGTTGGTTATAAAATTATATGTGGAAAATGAAACATCAAAAGCTTTTTGAGTATATTCCTGAGTATTAAAGTAAAGCATACTTTATATAAAATACACACTTTCTCCATAATATCAAAAATACTCACACATTATTAACAGTCGTATATTTTCATTACTTTAATTTCATCGCTGTAAAAATCAAAATTCAATATATTCCCACCTTCATTTCTCTCTACTCGAATAAAATTTTACCCCTTTCATTTACTAACGTTAACTACCCATCTACCGTTCCCTCGTCTCATTCTTCGCCTCCTTCGCTCTGTCACCTCATCTAACCGGGTGCGCAAATCCAAACCGACGCACGCGAACGAACGAATGCAGCTATAGTCCCCAAGACGAGAACGCGCGTGCGCTCACTTCTCTAGATACCGTCTCCGAAATTGAGATTGAGAGAGATCTCCTCCTCCTTCCCCTTTGCGCCGGCCAAGTTTCGGGTTACACCTTCGGAATCTGCTGTTGCAGAGCTAATGAACGAGCGAGCGAGCGTGCGCCTAACTCGTTTGCTCCCTCGCATTCATCGTTTCTATCTACCTATCTACTACTCCGTTTTGACTAATTCGCGATACTTGAGCGTTATCGGTCGTCGGCGGCGAGGCAGAGGGAAAGAAGTTTGCTCTCGCTCGCGGGCGAGTGTTAATTATACGGCGAGCGAAACAATGCCGCGACGTTTATGCGCGCCGCGCTGCTGCAGTTTAAAATTTTCATTGTATATGCGGCGTGGCGGTTGTTTGTGGAGGATGAAGAGATGAGGGCGAGAGAGAGAGAGAGAGAGAGAGAGAGAGAGAGAGAGAGAGAGAGAGAGAGAGAGAGAGAGAGAGAGAGAGAGAGAGAGAAAGTCAAAAGGTCGCCGGGACAGGTTGCGGCGCTCGCGCTACTGACGGATGGTGAGTTTTATGGGCGAGAGAGCGAGCACGGCACGCGAGTGATGGTATTATAAATGGGGACGGTCGAGGGCTCAAGGTTAATTTTGATAAGCTGGAAATTATTTAGCCATTGATGAGCGGGATGGAGATAGCTTGTCGGGGTGTATAAAGTGGGATTATTGTTTGTAAATGTTGAATATTTCATCTTCAATTTTAAGTAGACTGATAAAATTTGTTTGGAAAAAGTGTGAAATTTTTTAAAATATTTTTGTAAGAGATATCTTAAAAGCGATGGACTTAAAAAATCAAACTAATCGCGATTTGAGTAGTTGACTTTAGTCACATGACTACACGTGTATTTAGATAAAATTAAAGTGTACGTGAGTGGAACATGTGCCGTTAACCTTAGTAATAGTAAGACGAATGTACAATAAATTCTCAAACTTTATACGGGAATATCAATTTAAAATTTAAAGAAAAGTAAACAACTGTTGTTGTTATTGTTATGAAACTCGAAAGAACCGTAGAAATACTCTTTCTAATTAGAAATTTCTATTAGTGGAATGTTTCTACGGTAACTCAATATTTTGCGTACGAAAACAGAGGAAAGCCGAATGTTGAAGCAAAATAAATGACATCTTGTTTTGAGAAAACTCCTCTACAGTGGCAGAACTTTAAAGGGTAGAAGAAGAAGGAAGACGCGAGCATTTACATTAACGTCTGTATTTGCCCCTACTTTTACAATCGCATTTGCGTTTGCGTTTGCCTTAGTGCACTTCGAGAAAATAACTAAACTTTAACGTTTGGCGTTAATGCCTTTTTGAAGTACCGAAACGCAGCGCCGCTTTCCTATTTCTCCGCTATATTTTAGAGTAAGTACTCGAAAAATATGGCCTCAAGTTTCTCCTCTCCATGCAAGGGAGGCGTACTTAGGTGAAAATTTAATGCGATTTTTTTTAATACTGTGGACTTTTGTTTAAAATTCAAGAGCCCGAGAAAAGAACAACAGAACTGGAAGATATCCGGAGATTCTTTTATAAAAAGATTTTTATCTAGAGATATCGCTGGTTAAAATCGGTCGAGTAGATCATGAGATATCCACGTATCCGAGCACACACACACACACACACACACACGCATGCACGCACGCACACACACACACACATCCATGCGGACATTTTCTAAAAATAGTGTATTTCGATTCCAAATGTGCTAAACAACATTCCTAACACATTTTCTCCAAAACTTTTTTTTACTATCACACAGCTTCCTCTAGGAAGAAGCAAAACAAACCGTTCTCAATAAATTTCAATTTCAAAAAACTGTTAAAAAATTTTTGAAAATTTTCAATTTTAAATATCTTTGAAAATAATCGATCAATCATGATCAAATTTTTCACACATATTGCCTATCTCAAATGCAAATTCGTCTATAAATTTCAGGATAATCCATCGACCTGTTCTCGAGAAATTACGATTTAAAGAAAAAGTTAAAAACATTTTAACCTCAAATATCTCTGAAATTTATGGACCAATCCTTTTGCCCAAAGAAAACACTTGATTCGTATACAAAATCTACCCCTTCACGGAATTTCAAAGTGATTAAGTAAATTGTACTCTAGTTATGCAACGACGAAAAAAATCACTTTTATTAAATTATTTGAGGTTAAAATTTTTTTAACCTTTTTTTCAAATCGTAATTTCTCGAGAACGGCTCCATGTATCAGCTCCAAATTTATAGAAAATTTTGTATGTGATATAGATAATATGTGTGCGAATTTTTATCAAGATCGTACAATTACTTTTTGAGATATTTGATTTTGAAAATGTTCGTATTTTACAAAGTTATTTTCTTTGTTGTATGATAACTAGAGAAAACAAAAATTGATTTAATCATATTGAAATTTTGTGGAGATGTAGAGTCTATATATTATCGTATAAGTTCTTTAGGTAAAAGAATTGTCTCATGATTTTTAGAGATATTTAATTTAAAATTCTTTTACGGGTTTCTTCAAAATCGTAATTTCTCTATGACGACTGCATGTATCAGCTTGAAATTTATAGACTATTTTGTATGTAATATAGGCAATACCTGTGTAAAATTTCATCCAGATTATATCGTCATTTTTTGAGATGTTTGATATTTAAAATTTTAATCTTTTTGAAAATGACTTTCTTTGTTATCGCACAATATAACTGCATTAAAATTGTTTTAATTTCTTTGAAATTTGGTGGAGATGTAGAGTTTGTATATTATTTATTAGAAAAGTTCTTATGGTAAAATAATTCGTTTATGAATTTCAGAGGTATTTGAGGTTAAAACTATTTTAGCCCTTTTTTAAAATCGTAATTATTCGGGAACGCATTTATGTATACTAGAAAATGGAAATGACATGCGCTATGCGCTATGCGCCGATGCGCGCGTGTTGTATACCTGCTTTTGTTTTGTAATAGCCATTTATTATTTTTAAGGTTAGAACCTTTTTCTTCATCAGAAATTCCAGAAAGAGCACACAAATACGGACAGGCATACTACAAGAGACAATTACCCTATGTGTGAAATTTCACAAAGAAAATATAATTTGAAGTAAAGGTTATTTAGGAATTTTAAAAGATTTTGACGATAATATTACAATCAATTATTTTATTTATTTTTCACACATAATTAAAAAAAAAAATCATACCTATTATTTTATTCATATTTTATACATAATTTAAAAATTAATAATTTTTAATCTTCATAAATGAATTTAATTATAATTATGTCATAAATTGTTGCAAAAATTGTAAATTTTGTTATTAAAAATTCATTAAAGGAATAAGCAAATTAAGTTTGAGGAAGCTACGGGCCAATGAATTGGCAGCGGTTTTTTTTACTATCACAAAGCTTCCTCCTCCTCACAACTCCATCTGCTACTGCTGACCCATCCGAACCCTGTTCATAAACCTTCAAAAAATTCTCTCCATCAATCTTCACGTCCCTAAATTTCAATATGCCGGCCATAAATATCGTCCAACATTTGTGCGCAAAAAGCAAAAACCTTCGGTGCACCCGAACCACCCGTAAATCAAGCTACCAGCGTCACCAGCACCGTTACTACTACCAACCTAAAACGCACTTACAGCCCCGCAAAAGTTCGCACGCGGCAACGCCTGCGCAACAAATCGCAAAACTCGACGATAGTCGTGTAGTCGTCGGGCGGTTATGAAAAATCGATGGAGCATAAATTAATTTGACGACGGCGTCGTACATCCTGCGTGGTAATATCATTTTCGCGCGCCCGCGCTCGTATACGAGCCTGCCAATGGCACGTAGGAGGAGGAAGGCGCGAGACAGGAAGAAAAACACCCCTGCGTGCTTTGTGCTCTCTCTCTCACACATACACACACACACACCCACCCACACCCACCCACACACACATACACACACACACACCCACCCACACCCACACACCCACACACACACACACACACGGTGCTGCACGGCGAGAAATGCTCTGGTAATAATGTCGAAGGTGATGGATCGGAAGACGCTGGTTTTTAGGCATTTGGAATCGGAGTTCTTTTTTTACGCGGCAGGAGTGATGTTCGCGTTGGAAAATTTTGCATTTGTAGAAAAGGAAATTTGTGATGGTGAAAAGAAATCTATAGCCTTGTCACAGAGTAACACGTTTAAATTATAATCTATACTAATTTAAATTTAAGGTTAAGTTTATGTTTTAGCATTTCATTAAGGGGGTGTCGCACTATACTAAAACTGTTTTATCGGCGGAACATGTAAAAGTAGTTAATATAAATAAAAGGATAATGATTTACGCCTTGAACAAATTCAGTTGCCAGTGTGTGTGTGTGTGTGTGCGCGTGCGTGTGCGTGCGTGCGTGCGTGCGTGCGCGTGTGGTGTGTGTATGTGTGTGTGTGTGTGTGTGTGTGTGTGTGTGTGTTACGTATAATGCTGTAACTTTTTCAAATTTTAACCAATCGTTCTCGGACAGTGCTTAAAATTTTTCTTTTTTTTCAAGGTTTTTGGAAAATAATAATAAATTTATGTAGTTTTTTGGTTAATTTTTTTTTATATCGATTTTTCACTTTTTGAAAAACTATTATTCATTTTTTTTAATGATAGGAGTGAAATATTTGAATCTGACAAGTGCCAGTTCAAAGAGTATAAAAATACCTATATAGGTATTTTTATACTCAAAAAAAAAGAAACTTTACACTATTTATTACGGTTCTTTTATTTTTAAGAATAACGTATTTTTTTTTTTTAAAGTTTATAACACAAAGTAAGTGGTAAAATGCTTTGAGAAAAATCATGATAATGCAGAATGTAAATAGCTATAGGCTGCAAATATTTTAATCCATTCTGTCGACTAGTTTTTAAGTAAAAAATTGAAAACCGAATAAATGAGTTTTGTATGGCACACGATAACTGGAGTAAAATTGGCTTAATCGCTTTGAAATTGTTTTCAAGGGTAGCTTTTGGATAGCTTTCGGCTAAGTTCTTTGAGCAAAATAATTGGTCCTTAAATTTCAGAGATATTTGAGATTAAAATTTTTTTAACCTTTTCATCAAATCGTTATTTCTCGAGGACGGACGGCTCGATATATCAGCTCTAAATTTATACACAATTTTGTATGTGATATAAATAATATGTGTGTGCATTTTCGTAAAGATCGTTCGATTACTTTTTGAGATATTTAATATTTAAAATTTTGGTATTTCTAAAAATGTCTTTCTTTGTCACACAATAGCTGGAGTAAAATTGTTTTAATTGCTTTGAAATTTGGAGGAGATGTAGAGTTTGTACATTATTTATTATATTATTTCCTGGGGTAAAAGAATTCGTCTCAGAATTCGTTTATGAATTTCAGAGATATTTGAGGTTAAAATTGTTTTAGCCCTCTTTTCATATCGTAATTTCATGTTGTATATTTGATTTTGTTTTTTATTGAGGTTAATTTACAGCGCGCTTCGCCTAAACATGAAATTAGCCAGATGCGTTAGCCAATTAATTACATGCCGAGAAATACAGTGCAACCCCGTAATAAGCGCACCTAGACCCGTAAGGGGAAGAATTTTTTACATAAACGTATACCCCCCTTCACGCACTTTCCCCTCGAGTATCTAGCGCGCTCTCTCTCTCTCTCTCTCTCTCTCTCTCTCTCTCTCTCTCTCTCTCTCTCTCTCTCTCTCTCTCTCTCTGTCTCTCTCTCTCTCTCTCTCTCTCTCTCTCTTCGGCGCGTGACCTCTCAATAAGCGTTCTGACGATCGTCAGTTTGTTGACACCATTGAAGTGCACGTAATACAACGTTTTGAGAGTGAATATTGTTTGCAGTATAGGAAATTGTGCTGTGCATAAAAATTTATACTTTTAAGAATATTTAAGTGTACGTGTGTTGATTAAAATGAAATTTTTCTATTAAAAAGTCTCTTCTAAACTCTGTTTTGCTTGGCGCGCTTATTGAGAGGACAGGTTGTGAAGTCTAACTCGAGCTGGTAGTTTGAGTCGGAGCGGGGATACCCTGTTCCTAGAATTGAGCGAGAAACTAGGGAAACGCGCTTATTGCGAGAGCGCTTATTCCGGGGTTGCATTGTACATTTAACAATACTTTTGACTTTACTTCGATATAATCACGTTCTCTCTTTTATAAATGGAAACATGAAATTTATAAACAATGTTGTGTGTGATATAGGCAATATATGTGTATCAAGAAACATAATTTATGATACAGAATATTGTACCACAATGATTGTGAGGTAATAGGAATGTAAAAAAGTGGTTATTATAGATGGTGTAGTGCATGTGTGTTAGTTGCGCTTCGGGTAGGTAGGTTTTTTTTTATTTTTAATATCTAAACATAATAATTATGTGTTGTCATAATGTCACGTAATGTATGGCCCTGAAATATTTTTTAAGCTTTTAAGCTTTATAAACATTCGAATACTCGTAGAATGTATTATATAATGTTGTATAACATTTTCGAAGTAAAATATTTAAAGACAAAAGATTTGGCAGGTTGAAGTGGAAAAAATAATTAAAAAATTTCTGGTAAAAAATTGCGTTTTTGTTAAATAACTCAAAAACGAAAACAGCTCGAGACATACTTTCAATGCAAAAAAGATGCCCTATTGAATTCTCTACAAGAATCAATGGTCAAAATCCATATGCGAGCTGAGTCCCGAAAATTCTATCTAGTGTGCGAGGGCTTTGAGCCGTGTTCGAGCGCTCGGCGAGTTATCAAATCCAGACGCTTAATTTTTCGCTCGTTAGCGACGTCCCTGTGCTATATAGTTATAATTAATTCGGTGATCATTTTTCAAATTCATTCTGTATACGAGCATTCTTGAAGGCAATTCAATTAATGACATGAATAATTTTTTAGAATTGATTCTGGTAGTTGTGGTTTCTGAATGCCACTGCACTATTGAAATTTTTAGATTTCCTTTTGAGAAATATTTAACAAACTACTGCACATAATATTATATTTGCATCTCGATTTGCATTACATAATACATTATATAATAAGTAATGCTAACAACGTGTTAAAAAATCTATACAAAATTACTTTGTTATTTTGACGCTTATATCAGCATAACAAAATTGATGACTTGCACTTTTTAACATTTCAAGATACACAGACATGATTCAGCTTATCAAAATGTCTAATTGAGTCTTATTGAGCTTTGGTTCTGCAAACATTTTTTATTCTCAAGAGGATTATATAATATTAAATTGTTTTCTTTGTATTTTGTATCGTATTTAATATAGTAGTGAATGTTAAAGTAGTTCAATTACGTTCTTTTCGAGAAAAAATTTAATTTTTTTTTGTCATCAATTAAGGGGACAAGCCATGGTTAAAACTGAAAAAAATAAGAATACATAATTTGATTAATAATAAATTCCAGGTGTAATCTTTGAACTTAATATTTTTCCTACTAATAAGTAGTGTTATTACCTACAATTTCCGCCTGTAGTTAGCTGATAATATACATCTGGCTCTTGCGTACATTTTATTAATGATTTAACTCTGATTTATTGATTGCCGTAGGTTTACTTTTCAACAACTAAATAAAATGACTTGAAATTCATGGCTTGATCTTTGTTTTACATCAGTTACCAGTTTTCTGTGCTACTTTTCCTAAAAAAATTTTTTTAATATTTATTTTTTATGAAAAATCTCAATTTTTTGTATATTTTATCAAAAGTTCTATAATTTTATTTTTTTTTATTTTTTTCTGAAGCTTTTTTCAAAAAAGTAGCGCATATTCCTTGTGGCTAATGTAAAAAGGAATGCTCACCTAAAATTTCAAGTCATTTCGTTCACTTGGTGAAAAATAAACTTACGGCAATGACCCTGTAAACACAAAAAACAAGTTTTTCAGAAATCATGTTTGAAACTTGAGTTTCTTATAACTTATGGTAAGCTTTTCAAAACTACTTACAAAAATCTTTTTCACAATTCTGTATAATATACTTTGATTAAACATGAAAAATGGAATATCCATATGACAGTTATTTTGGCACGGACACTCTAATCATCTCATGTCTAGTCTCATTAAATATCTGTAAAAAAAGGTTTAATTAGCTTAATGACATCTTTATATTATTTAGAATAATACATTATTGTAGCTCTTATCTTTTTTTTCGTATTAGACTAAAATATTTTTATTCCTTGATGCTGCAGTCTATAACCTACAAAAATCATCTATTCCGGGTGACAGATCCAATCACAAATTAACTAAAAAGAAAAACAATAAATATTAACTATTTTTATACGTATAAGTAACAAAAAAATCTTTTAATTACTTACTCTAGTAAGAACCTGGTTCATATGACTCTTCTGGTAACTGAAGTCGTACTCTCCTTCTTTTTCTTCTACTTTCTAAGGTATTTTCCTCAGCATTCCTTTCAGCATAGAATAATCTTTTATCATTGCTCTTCTTCACCCACTCAATTGCAGCTACTCCAGGTTTGATGTCAAAGGCATCCATTATTTCCAAGAAACCAATTCTTCCATCATTGAAATAAGTGATAGCAATGTATACACCTGTATTGAGTACATGCACACCACTAAAAGATGTCTTGGTAACGAGCTTCCAAACTATCTGATTGAAGCTTTCATTGCTGTTCTGTGTAAAACCACCAAGACACCTTTCAAGCAGTTCCTGTCGAGAGAGATCTTCATAAATTGGTTTTAACTGCTCCATCACTACTGTTGGAATACTACCTGTATGATGGAAGCCTTTCAGTTTTTTCTGGGCTTTCGCTTTTTGCCACTTGCACCAACTATTTTCTCCTTTCGGACACAAATGATGTTGAGGTGATTTATCTGTGGAGATTTTGTGGTAATAAGTGGCCCATATCGCATTGCTCATATCTTTCACTGAGTTCGCATTGCCCCTGATGGCATTACCATAGTAGGTGGTGAGCTGATCAATAACTTTACCAGTCAAGCCTCCCTGTCCTCCAATGGATTTTCCATCAGCTAACTTCTTCTTGCCAGAATTCTTCTTTAGATTTCTCAGCCTTGTACCCATTCGCTTTTGAACATGTCCAACACACTCCTTTTTTCTACTATCAGTTCATCTCCATATGGTTTAACTTTACACAAATCACAGAAAACTTTTGAATCACCATCTCCAATGTAGCGATGATACTTTACACCATATTTTTCCATGGAACTTTTGAAAATTTCAATAATTCCATCCACTTCCATCTTTCCGGCACTTCCTTCGTGGTTTGCTGAGCAATTGTCTTGATGGTCCGTGTACCAGTCTTCATATTCTTCTGTGCCCTCTTTATTTTCCCATTTCATGCAAGCTTTGCAGAAACTATTCTTGATAGAGATGTCAAGAATTTGTTGGGAACGCAAACCAATCAAGCTTGTGATTCCTTGTAAAGAAGAGAATCCTCTCTTTCTCCAGGACCCGTCACCAGACACATCGAGCCCTACACTTCCAGCTGGTGTCAATTGTTTTTCTTTTTCCACTGCTTTTTGCATGGAGATAACTGCCACTTTTTCACATGCCTTACTTAACTCCTCATTGATATGGTCATAAAAACTGTGTGCCACTGGCGATGGTAGGTCCATGATACCACAGAAAGTCTCCAATCCTGCATGTTCTTGTCCAAGTGCACGCATAGCAAGGACACTACGTCTATTTACTTCATAAGCATTCCCACTACTTCCAACTTGTTTACTTGTATTGATGAGATTCATGCCATTGCAGTTTTTGCATACAATATTAATTTTTGCACCCAATCCTCTAATGTCTCCTTCCGTCATTCGGATTTTTCCATGACACTTAGCACAAACAATTAACTTTTCAAGTTCATGAAACAAAATATCAATATCTATTATTCTGTTTCTTGTTGTTGCTGGACTTCTAGATATATCTGATTCTGAAATTTTGCTTGCAGATGTGCTTCTTTTTCTCTTTAGTGGTGGGGCATTTTCTACTTTTCTTCTAAATCCTTTATGTTTCTTTTTTCTTCCAAACGTTCTCTTCTTTGTAGATGGTCCTGGTGTTCGACCTCTCTTGTCTGTATTCATGATTTTTCACAAATCACTACTTTACGTATCAAAATTAAATTGATACACAAAAGTCACTCCGAAAAAAACACTTAAAAATATAGCAAGTTTTAATTGCACAATGTAGCTAACCTACAGGCCAAATTTTAAAAAATTTTCCACACACTGCTCTAGAGCGTATAATAGCTTATAATCAGGAAAAAATGTTTGTTTACTAAATAAATTGCATTGAAAAATGCAGATTCAATTACATTCAAAATAATTCAGTTTAAATTCCAGCGACCGTGGCGCTGAAACAACATAAACATGCAGCTGGGGTTTTGAACCACCTATGAGTATTTTACGTATAATACCTTTCTATAAGGAGAGTAATCTTTATTCGTGCAAGAGCCCTAAGAGTAAAATACACGAGATTTATACCTCAAGTTAAGTTTTTCTACAATGTTAATGTACATTACGTTATACATTTAGTATTGTATCGTGTATGCTGTGAAGTATAAAATAATATAAGATTAACAATAGTATTAATATCTAAAAGTGATATTTGGAGTAAATCACTAAATATGCAAAAAAGTAACTTCACGGTTTTAGCTGTATTTTCTAAACGAAATCGAATTTCGAAATGCGGTTGGAAGTATCGTATTCAGCGGAAAATTTGCTATCAAAATATTAAATAAAAAAAAATCGATTTTTCGACCCCCTAATCATGGCTTGTCCCCTTAAGTTATGTTTTAGTACGAATAAAATTCATTTTATAAAAATATATCATTGCGTCAATTGTTAATAATTGTAAATATTGCTCATTAATACAATCAATTTATAATATCAATTTTTTTCAACTGTATCCCCATCTCAAAACTAGACTTCAATCGGTGGTCCAAATATTTATAGTATTGTTCAGTATTATTTTTGGTGATAACATGATCACAAAATAACTGTCAATTCATTAACGCATTCAATTTATTCCGTATATGATTTTTTTTTTTAATTTCTACTCATTTCATATACAAATTCATAAGTTCACCTTGCATAAAACATGAGATTACTAATAAAATAATAATAAATAAAATATTTAACGTTTTATCACTTCATTAGTGCAGCTGCGTGTATAAAAATATCCAGCAGCTATTACGTTCATCGCGAACAAATGATAATAAATGAAATATTATAATGCATTTCACTTATAGCTATATGTTTTTTAAACGATAACTTATACAACTTCTCGCTCGCTTTTCGAATAGATCTTCTTTAAAAGTTGTTCTGCTCTATGGGAACGATGGTGATTTCGGGTACGAGGACGTGTGGCTTGGTGCCGATTGCATAGACAATCGCGTCGGCCACGTCGTCGGCGTTGAGACCTTTAAAGCTCTCGGCGAACGACGGATCTACCCCCGCCGCATCGAGGAACTCGGTTTTCACGGCGCCAGGGCTGATGTGCTGTAAAAAAAAACATTGCTCGGTTATAGATGCGAGTTACGGTGTGCTTGAACAGGTGTACTCACCGTGACGCGGATCTTCAGTTTTTCGTTGCTAAGCTCGTTTTGCAGAGTTTTCGAGAGTGCACGAATCGCGAACTTCGTCGCCGGGTAGATATTTAAGGGGAAGGCCGGGATATTCAATACCTTGTGGCCCAGGATACTGGAAAGTATTGATTAAGCGATTTAGTGGGTGAGGTATGTTATTTCGAAAGGGTGATATACAGAATCCTTATCCTGCAGAATATTAAAAATAAAATAAATGTACCCGACTGGCAAAAACGCTCATTTTCGAGAGCTTTAAAAACAAAGAAAATGACTAACAGAATATGAAATTACAGATATTTGTTTGAAGAATCAATTTAGTTAATATGCGCAACAGTAGAAATCTAAAAATCAGAAATGTAAAAAGTAGAAAGTACATTTTAGAGGGGAGAACAGCAAGATAATACAAAACATAACATGGACAAAACATATAAATACATATTGATTTATTATAATTTCATTTTTCTAAAAGGCATAGCACGAATGCCAATAACAGAATGCATATGGCACGAATGCCAGAATAACAGAATGCATATAGCACGAATGCCAGATCAACAAAATATGCATGATTCAAATGACTCTTACCTGCTTTCGGGCGCACGTACAAACAGCGCAAATTAAAAAAACCGCTGCCAATTCATTGACAATTATAAGCTTCCTTAAACTAAAGTTATTGTTCTAGTCATTCATTGCTCAAATCAGTATATAGGTAAATAATTGTTATTTATCAACGTGCATGATGTTTTATATATTTTATTTTTTCAAATTTATCTTACAAAATTAACTTTAATTTTTTACTTTTTCCAAATTTCTTTTTCTTCGTGTTATTTCTTGAAGTATATAAACGTATAATTTATACAATGTTGTACTCGATAAGTGTAAAAAGTGGTTAAAATTTTGAGTCGATAAATAAAATATTGTCTTACAAAAAGCTATTGGTAAATATGAATGAAAAATGTTCAACCTCGAATATCTTTGGTCCTGACGATTGGATTTCTTTTGAATAATACGTTATTTTGAAAAAATAAAATATATAAAACACCATGCACGTTGATAAATAACAATTATTTACCTATATACTGATTTGAACAATGAATGTACTAGAACAATATCTTTAGTTTGAGGAAGCTGATTGCCAATGAATTGGCAGCGGTTTTTTTAATTTGCGCTGTTTGTACGTGCGCCCGAAAGCAGGTATGAGTCATTCGAATCATGCATATTCTGTTGATCTGGCATTCGTGATATGTGCATTATGTTATTCTGGCATTTGTGCTATATGCATTCTGTTATTCTGGCATTTATTCGTGCTATGCATTTTCGAAAAACGGAATTATAATGAATCAATATTTATTTATATGTTTCGTGCATGTTATGTTTTCTATTATCTTGTTGTTCTCTCCTCTAAAATGTGCTTTCTACTTCTTACATTTCTGATTTTGAGATTTCTACTGTTGCGCATATTAACTAAATTGATTCTTCAAACAAATATCTATAATTTCATATTCTGTTAGTCTTTCTCTTTGTTTTTAATGCTCTCGAAAATGAGCGCTTTTGCCGGTCCGGAACATTTATTCTATTTTTAATATTCTGCAGGATAAAGATTCTGTATATCATCCTTTCGAAATAACATACCTCACCCGATTTAGTTTTTGAGAAAATCAATCAAAGTATGTAATTCAGCAAAAGTATATGATAGAAGGATTAAACCTATTTAAGAATTTGTATGCGAAATTTTACTTGCGCGGTTAAATGTATGCGCATTTATTAGCGCATACGCGTGGATCCACCGATCAAGGGCAAGATAATAGATGTTATGTTATGAACGTTATTCATTTTTTTGAAGATAAAATTGCTTTCCTTTTAAAAATATGTCAGTTTAGGTATTTTAAATTTGCGTTACAAAAATCTATAGATCGTTCATCATTCAAAAATTATTGATGATATTATGCGATTCGATTCTATAACTCGATATAATATTTCTCCATTAGCTTACCTGCCAACGTTTACGATGTGACCTTCGTGTTTTCCCTCTTTCATTATGTCAACTGCCTGCCGTGTGCAATACAGCACTCCAAGGATATTTACATTTACTACTTGCTCTAGCTGATCCACTTTTGCCACTGAAGAAACCGAAAAAATGTAAATTATAATTTAATCAAACGTTTTGATGAGTTTCATTTGAGTCCATATTATGTTTTCATAAATAAAAATTGTTCATACCTGCTAGTCCGCCTAAGATTGTCCTACCGGCGTTATTCACTAAAACGTGAACGCTTCCAAATTTGTTCTTAATTAATTTAAAAGCTTCAATTACACTACTCTTCTTCGTCACATCGCATTAAATTGCATGGAATTTTCCTTTTCCCTTGACGTCCTTCATGCCTTCCTAAATTAACATAATCACAATGACGTTGCAATAATTATGGGAAAACATTACGTACTTTGAAAATATCTCTGAACAAATCTTTCTTAACACTTTGAAGCTAATTATTTGTCGTATTCAATTTAACTTCATCATTTTACAACAAAAATAAAAAATCAAAACACACTAATTAATTTTCGCATACCTCCATCTTTGCCTTGCGCCTCGCTAATCCAACGACAATCATGCCTTGTTCAACCAAAGCCTTAGCCGTAAACAAGCCGATCCCAGCCGACGCGCCAGTTACTACCGCAACTTTTCCGACCCATCTTTCCATTTTCACTTTTCTTTTAACGACAAGAACAACTTTAGTTAAAAAATAATACTGCGTGATCTGCGGTCCGCTCTCTGGCTCTCATCTATTTGAACTTTCTCTTCACTCGCCGCAGCCAGTTCATATATAGGAGTGGTAGCAAGGAATGGTGGGGATAGCGTTGATTATCGTTTCTCGCTGTCGTGCGCAACTCAACATTGCGAAGATTGTCAGTGATTCACTATATTCGGATTGATGCTCACTATTCTATGGGTTGTTTATCTCACTTTAACACTTAAATGTCGATTCCAATGTTTAAATAAATTTAGATATTCCACATTAAGGGGGTGTCAAACTCAATTCTGCGATTTGACCGACCCATAGGTCGGTAAGGTAGGAAGTACATACTATTGATGAAATATGACACAAGCGCCATCTCTGGAAAATCGTAATAGATTTTAACATAGATGGCGCTACATATTTCAAAAATATTAAAGATACGCGTTTTTTTATTACAAACAATTGTACATATTTCGCGTATACGTATTTCTTTTTATAATTAATTATGCGTATTTTGCGTATACGCATTTTTATTGTTAATAATAGTGCGTATTTCACATATATACGCATATTTATTACAAATAATTCTGCGCATTTCGCTTATACGCATTTTATAATAAATAATTATGCGTATTTCGCTTATACGCACTTTTCAGTGTTATTAATTGTGCGCATTTTGCCTATACGCATTTTATAATAAATAATTTTGTGTATTTCGCCTATACACATGTTTTATTATAAATAATTATGCGTATTTCGCTTATACGCACTTCTCAGTGTTATTAATCGTGTGCATTTTGCCTACACGCATTTTATAATAAATAATTTTGTGTATTTCGACTATACACATGTTCTATATAAATAAATGTGCGCATTTCGCCTATACAAATTTCTTATAATAATGAGATGCAGATTCGTCACTTTATTATATAGTCTCAGTTATTATTGACGTTTCAAAATTCAGGACGTCGCCTCGCATGATTGCAACTGTTTTCTTAAAAATGGTAGTGCGTTTCGTAGGTTTTTGTGTCCCGGTGAAGGGACAGATCGGATGCGAGGTCTAGGTGTTTAGATGGCCGATGATGGAGTCCGGGTTATGCGCTCCATAGGTTTTTGTACTCAGGTGTCGAGACAGCTCGATTACGAGGTCTAGCTGTTCCAGGTGGCCGGTGATAGAGTGTAAGTGATGCGCTCCGAAGATTTTTGTGTCCAGATGTCGGGACAGATCGTATGCGAGGTCTGAGCGTTCCAGGTGGACGATGATGGAGTTTACGTGATACGCTCCGTAGGTTTTGTGTCCAGAGACCAAGACAAATCGAATGCGAGGTCTAGGTGTTACAGATGGCCGATGATGGAGTCCGGGTAGTGCGCTTCGTAGGTTTTTGAGTCTTGGTGTCGGGACAGCTCGAATACGAGGTCTAGCTGTTCCAGGCGGCTGATGATACGCTTCGTAGACTTCGGTGTCCAGGTGTTTTGACAGATCGGATGCGAGGTCTAGGTGTTCCAGGCGGCCGATGATGGAGTTCGGGTAGTACGCTCCGTAGGTTTTTGTGTCCAGGTGAAGGGACAGGTCGGATGCGAGGTCTAGGTGTTGCAGATGGCCGATGATGTAATCCGGGTGATGCGCTCTGAAGATTTTTGTGTCCAGGTGTCGGGACAGATCGGATGCGAGGTTTAGGCGTTCCAGGTAGCCGATGATGGAGTTTACGTGACGCGCTCCGTAGGTTTTTGTGTCCAGAGGCCAGGACAAATCGAATGCGAGGTCTAGGTGTTCCAGATGGTCGATGAGTCCGGGTAGTGCGCTCCGTAGGTTTTTGTGTCCAGGTGAAGGGACAGGTCGGATGCGAGGTCTAGGTGTTTAGATGGCCGATGATGGAGTCCAATTTAATATTATGATTTTCAAAATATTACCTGTATCTGAAATTTTGTGGCACTGTACTGCACTTTTTGTACATATTCTGGATGTAGTTTACAAAATTTCTACCAAGAGATAGTTTAGATTTGGTTTTTATTTTTTTGGTTGAGGGTTTAATTGTTCATTGAAATTTAAACAAATTTCAATGTTTTTTTTTTTTATTCAATCTAACCATAAAAAAAATGTCAATATGAAATCAAGTTATCTTTTGGTAGATTTTAAGTATTTGCTGCTAAAAATATATTGGATATTTCAGGTGAAGTCAGCAGCTCAAAATTTTAAAATCGCTCAAAACTCGTTTTCTTTTAGTTTTTTATGAACAAAAAATGTTTCTCAAATTTTAAATCGATATTTGCAAAAATAAAAAAACTATGCAACATTGAAAATTCAATTTTTGCAATTTTTGGTTAAAATCCAAGTTTATTCATTTTTTAACTCAAAATCTTGAAACTTTTTGTATAGTACATTGATTGGCAAAAGGTTTGCATTTTTCTGTAGAATGTGCCAGTATTTATTTTATAACTCTTTTTGAAAGTCTCTGATTGGCTGCTTCTTAGTATACCTTCATCAAAGGATATTGAGGCTGCGGCCAAATATTCTTTATTCGACAAATTTTTTTTGTATTCTTCTTCGAAAACCCTTCAAAATGCTTTTTTTGATCAATACTGGCCGAGCAAAGGGAAAAAAGTGGATTTTTGAAATATCAAGAAAAATCCATAATTTCAATTATTGATAACATGATTAATGAAACTGAACATTATTCATACATCTTATGGCATGGACCGTACCACTGAATTTTGTTAGAACATCAAGTAGAACATTATAAATATCTATTTTCAATAATATTAGGCTTACACAATAACCAATACCTAATTATGAATTAATAATAAATTAAGCTATAGAGGTTAATTACTATAAAGCTGTCAAAATGAAATCAGGCAACAGACTGATAATTTCATTCATAATTAGGTATCGCTTATTGTGTAAGCCTAATATTATTGAAAATAGATATTTCTAATGTTCTATTTGATGCTCTAACAAAATTCAGTGGTACGGTCCATGCCATAAGATGTATGAATAATATTCAGTTTCATTAATCATGTTATCAAAAATTGAAATTATGGATTTTTCTTGATATTTAAAAAAATTGTAACTTTTTTCCCTATGCTCGGCCAGTATTGATAAAAAAGCATTTTGAAGGGTTTTCGAAGAAGAATACAAAAAAATTTGTCGAATAAAGAATATTTGGCCGCAGCCTCAATATCCTTTGATGAAGGTATACTAAAAACAGCCAATCAGAGACTTTCAAAAAGGGTCATAAAATAAATACTGGCACATTCTACAGAAAAATTCAAACCTTTTGCCAATCAATGTACTATACAAAAGTTTCAAGATTTTCAGTTAAAAAATGAATAAACTTGGATTTTAACAAAAATTGCAACAAATTAAATTTGCAATATTGCATAGCTTTTTTATTTTTGCAAATATCGACCTAAAATTTGAGGAACATTTTTTGTTCATAAAAACTAAAAGAAAACGAGTTTTGAGGGATTTTAAAATTTTGAGCTGCTGACTTCACGTGAAATATCCCATATACGTGAAACAACAGGAGGGTGTAACAAAATTTGAGACCAAGGGTTGAACTTCAAATGAACCTGAGTATGGTATATAAGTTGATCCGCATTTTAAAATATACACCTTCCATCATATAAACGCATAACTGCAAATTGAACATTTTAACAAAATTTGTATTATTAGAAGTATTGTCATTAATAATTACTTTGCATTATACTTGTCATGCTACTGAATGATTGGCAAAAGTAGAGCTACTATAATTTCATTGAGCTAGGCTCATAAGTTTCTTTAGCTTCTTTTCAAATTTTATGAGTTTTGTTGAAAAAAACGGAAAAGAATTAATTTTATGTCAAGACATCTAGTTTCTTATAAATAGATAACTAAATAAACTCATGTAATTGTAATTCTTTTCTGTTATAATTAAATATGTTCGCCCATACACCTTTCCTTATAACTAATAATTGTGCGTATTTCGTCTATACGCATTTTTGCATTATAAACAACTGTGCGTATTTCGTTTATACATATTTTTGATATTATAAATAATTGTGCGTATTTCGCTTGTACGAATTTTTTATTATAAATAATTGTGCGTATTTCGCCTATACGCATTTTTGTATGATAAATAATTGTGCGCATTTCGCATATACGCATTATTTATTATGAATAATTGTGCGTATTTCGCCTATACGCATTTTAATATTTACTATTTTTTTTATTACAAACACATGTCAATTTGAACGTAATTACGTTCGAATAAGTATTTATTTATAATCACGATTTTTACTTATAGTATAAAATTACGTGATTAGTAATACTTTAAGTTTTGACATGTCCAACACCTATTAGCCAAAAACTACGGAGCCCAGCACCTAAATATCGTCACCGGCTGTCCCGAACACCTGGACCACGTATTAGATACGCCCTGATATCCAAACGCAAAAGACTACAAAGCGCACCACCTAGACCTCGTCATCGGCTACCCTGAACACCTGCGTATTAGATGCGCCCTGATATTTTAATGCAAAAAACCTAGACTCCATCATCGGCTACCACAAAGACCTAAACCACGCATTTGATACGTTCCAACATCTAGAGACAAAAAACTACGGAGCGCACGACCTAGACATCATCATCGGCTACCCCGAACACTTTGACTACGTATTAGATGCGTCCTGGGATCTAAACGCAAAAAACTTCGGAGCGCATCACCTCGACTCCATCATTGACCACCTCAAAGACCTAGACGACGCATTCGATGCTTTCAATTATCGATAAGTAACACTTCCTTATAATAGTTGTCATTTCCGTATTAGCAGGTAGCAACCGTTACCGCTATAGTATTTCTCCCTTACAATTGAAGGTGGAAGCAATGTATACTAAAATCGTGTAACGCTGTTACGTCGGTATATGCCGCTGATCCAACGATCGTATAATTGTGTAATTGTTGTAGTATGAAAAGCAACATACCGTAAAAGTATGGGTCCCTTACTAAGATTGCTAAAACCACCTTACTTATATAGTAAAGGAACTCCTATACTCCACGAGTAAGCCGTTTTAACTGTAGCAGTAAGAGTTTTCTTTCCGTGTGCACCCGCAGAAAACTGTTACTTTTTGGGGAGATATAATTCGTACCTAAAAATCAGGTGTGCCCTAAATACTGACATTAGTCTAGGCACCAGGGGGTTTCCGTGGCCGATGGATGTCCACGCCTCCACCAAAGCTTTTCTTACGTATTTTTGTCTGCTCATTCTGAATTTCCAAGGTGGACATTCGCCAGAATGTTAGTTTTTGTTATTAACAATTTAATTGTTTAAACTGCGGCCAAATCAATATGATTAATTATAACTGAATCCTAACTGTCTAAAACTGTAGTAAATTGATCTAGAATTATGCACGTTTGCGCTCGAATTCGCGACTTATTGCACTAAATTTGCAATAATTCGGGTTCTAATCAAAATTTTTCAATTCTGAAAAAACGAGCATATTCTAGATCAATTTACTACAGTTTTAGGCAGTTAGGATTCAGTTATAATTAATCATATTGATTTGGCAGCAATTTAAACAATTAAATTGTTAATAACAAAAAACTAACAGTCTGGCGACGTTCCACCTTCGAAATTCAGAATCAGCAGTCAAAAATACGTAAGAAAAGCTTTGGTGGAAGTGTGGACATCCATCGGCCACGGAACCCCCCTGGCGCCTAGACTACATCTCGAGTCTGTCGCGGGAGCACAGACATTCAAGTATACCTTCGTCGTCCCTTCTCCGTCGTGTCCGCCTAGGTGATGTCCTCGGGAAGTGGTAGTTGCGTTGGCTGCCCTCGAGGAGAGTAGAATGATATGAAGACCTGTTGTCTTCTGCAGGAGCTCTTCGCCTAGAGCAAAACAAAATATATTAATAATGTTTTAGGCAGTAGGGATGAGGAGAGCAGTATCAAACTGCCAGGAACAGAGGAGTAGACAGATGGAAAGTTGGAGGCTAGGTTCGGCTATACTACAGGATAAAGTCCAAATCCGAAGTGAAGTACTTACTCGAGTGTCACGGAAGCGCGAACTACATTCAACTACACCTTCGCCCTCCCTTCTCCGTTGTGTTCGCCTAGGTGATGTCCTCGGGAAGTGGTAGTTGCGTTGGCTGTCCTCGAGAAGAGTAGAATTATATGAAGACTTGTTGTCTTCTACAGGAGCTCTTCACCTAGGACAATACGAAATATATTAATAATGTATTAAGGAGTAGGGATGAGGATAGCAGTATCGAACTGCCAGGAACAGAGGAGTAGACCGATGGAAAGTTGGAGACTAGGTTCGGCTGTACTACAAGATAAAGTCCAAATCCGAAGTGAAATACTTACTCGAGTCTGGCACAGGAGATCAAACTATATTTATATACACCTTCGCTCTCACTTCTACGATATGTTTGTCTAGCTGATGTCTTCAGGACGTGGTAGTTGTGTTGGCTGCCCTGGAGGAGAGTAGAATTATATGAAGACGTGTTGTCTTCTGCAGGAGCTCTTCGCCTAGGGCAAAACAGAATATATTAATAAAGTGTTAAGCAGTATAGGAATGAGGATAGCAGTATCGACCTGCCAGAAACAGAGGGAGTAGATAGATGGAAAGTTAAGATATCTGTAGAAAATGGAAAGGGTCTTTGGAATGAAAAGTCGAAAAAGTGCATGTGCATTTCCAACTAAGACCTCATCACCCTCGCTTAAAGTTTACCAGAATGTTAACACACAATCCAATACATGTTGAGGCATTGTATATTAAATTTTAGATCTTTTCAATCAGCCAGTGTAGGCGGAATAACTTTTTTCTTGAACATTTCTTAAAAAGAGCATACAAATTGCAATATCTCCACACTTGCTAATTATTTAGATTTGAAACTTGATAAACAATATCCCTCAGCATGTATTACATAGTGTGTGTAAAGTTTGAAATATTTGTAGAGAATGGAAAGGGATCTTTGAAATGAAAAGTCGAAAAAGCGCGTGTGCATTTCCAATGTAGACCTCCTCACCCTCGCTTAAAGTTTATGAGAATGTTTACACACAATCCAGTACATGCTGAGGCATTGTATATTAGGTTTCAGATCTACTCAATCAGCCAGTTTGGAGGAAATTACTTTTCTTTCTTAAAAATTTCCTGAAAAAGCACAAAAATTGCAATATCTCCAGATTTGCTATTTATGTAGATCTGTAACTTGATAAACTGTCCCTCAGCATATATTGCACGGTGTGTGTAAAGTTTAAGATATGTTGAGAGAATGGAAAGGGATCTTTGGACTGAAAAGTCGAAAAAGCGCAAGTGCATTTCCAACTAAGACCTCCTGACCATTGCTTAAAGCTTACCAGAATGTTAACACGCAATCCAATACATGTTAAGGCATTGTATATTAAATTTTAGATCTTTTCAATCAGCCAGTGTACGGGAAATAACTTTTTTTCTTGAACATTTCTTAAAAAGAGCATACAAATTGCAATATCTCCACACTTGCTAATTATTTAGATCTGAAAGGTGATAAACAATACCTCAGCATGTGTTACATAGTGTGTGTATAGTTTGAAATATTTGTAGAGAATGGAAAGGGATCTTTGAAATGAAAAGTCGAAAAAGCGCGTGTGCATTTCCAATGTAGACCTCCTCACCCTCGCTTAAAGTGTGTGAGAATGTTTACACACAATCCAGTACATACTGAGGCATTGTATATTAGGTTTCAGATCTATTCAATCAGCCAGTTTGGAGGAAATTACTTTTCTTTCTTAAAAATTTCCTGAAAAAGCACAAAAATTGCAATATCTCCAGACTTGCTAACTATGTAGATCTGAAACTTGATAAACAGTCCCTCAGCATGTATGCCATTATGTATGGAAAGTTTAAGATACTTGTAGGGAATGGAACGGGATCTTTGGAACGAATTGTCGAAAAGCCGCATGTGCATTTGCGACAAAAACCTCCTCACACTTTCTCATAGTTTACCAGAATGTTCTCACACAATGCAATGCATGCTGAGGCATTGCATATTGAGTTTCAGATATACTCCATCAGCCAGTTTGAAGGAAATGACTTTTCTTTCTTAAAAATTTCCTGAAAAAGCACAAAAATTGCAATATCTCCAGATTTGCTATTTATGTAGATCTGAAACTTGATAAACTGTCCCTCAGCATATATTGCACGGTGTGTGTAAAGTTTAAGATATGTTGAGAGAATGGAAAGGGATCTTTGGACTGAAAAGTCGAAAAAGCGCAAGTGCATTTCCAACTAAGACCTCCTGACCATTGCTCAAAGCTTACCAGAATGTTAACACGCAATCCAATACATGTTAAGGCATTGTATATTAAATTTTAGATCTTTTCAATCAGCCAGTGTACGGGAAATAACTTTTTTCTTGAACATTTCTTAAAAAGAGCATACAAATTGCAATATCTCCACACTTGCTAATTATTTAGATCTGAAAGTTGATAAACAATACCTCAGCATGTGTTACATAGTGTGTGTAAAGTTTGAAATATTTGTAGAGAATGGAAAGGGATCTTTGAAATGAAAAGTCGAAAAAGCGCGTGTGCATTTCCAATGTAGACCTCCTCACCCTCGCTTAAAGTGTGTGAGAATGTTTACACACAATCCAGTACATACTGAGGCATTGTATATTAGGTTTCAGATCTATTCAATCAGCCAGTTTGGAGGAAATTACTTTTCTTTCTTAAAAATTTCCTGAAAAAGCACAAAAATTGCAATATCTCCAGACTTACTAATTATGTAGATCTGAAACTTGATAAACTGTCCCTCAGCATGTATTCCATTATGTATGGAAAGTTTAAGATACTTGTAGGGAATGGAAAGGGATCTTTGGAACGAAATGTCAAAAAGCCGCATGTGCATTTGCGACAAAAACCTCCTCACTCTTTCTCATAGTTTACCAGAATGTTAACACGCAATCCAATACATGTTAAGGCATTGTATATTAAATTTTAGATCTTTTCAATCAGCCAGTGTACGGGAAATAACTTTTTTTCTTGAACATTTCTTAAAAAGAGCATACAAATTGCAATATCTCCACACTTGCTAATTATTTAGATCTGAAACTTGATAAACAATACCTCAGCATGTGTTACATAGTGTGTGTAAAGTTTGAAATATTTGTAGAGAATGGAAAGGGATCTTTGAAATGAAAAGTCGAAAAAGCGCGTGTGCATTTCCAATGTAGACCTCCTCACCCTCGCTTAAAGTGTGTGAGAATGTTTACACACAATCCAGTACATACTGAGGCATTGTATATTAGGTTTCAGATCTATTCAATCAGCCAGTTTGGAGGAAATTACTTTTCTTTCTTAAAAATTTCCTGAAAAAGCACAAAAATTGCAATATCTCCAGACTTACTAATTATGTAGATCTGAAACTTGATAAACTGTCCCTCAGCATGTATTCCATTATGTATGGAAAGTTTAAGATACTTGTAGGGAATGGAAAGGGATCTTTGGAACGAAATGTCAAAAAGCCGCATGTGCATTTGCGACAAAAACCTCCTCACTCTTTCTCATAGTTTACCAGAATGTTAACACGCAATCCAATACATGTTAAGGCATTGTATATTAAATTTTAGATCTTTTCAATCAGCCAGTGTACGGGAAATAACTTTTTTCTTGAACATTTCTTAAAAAGAGCATACAAATTGCAATATCTCCACACTTGCTAATTATTTAGATCTGAAACTTGATAAACAATACCTCAGCATGTGTTACATAGTGTGTGTAAAGTTTGAAATATTTGTAGAGAATGGAAAGGGATCTTTGAAATGAAAAGTCGAAAAAGCGCGTGTCATTTCCAATGTAGACCTCCTCACCCTCGCTTAAAGTGTGTGAGAATGTTTACACACAATCCAGTACATACTGAGGCATTGTATATTAGGTTTCAGATCTATTCAATCAGCCAGTTTGGAGGAAATTACTTTTCTTTCTTAAAAATTTCCTGAAAAAGCACAAAAATTGCAATATCTCCAGACTTACTAATTATGTAGATCTGAAACTTGATAAACTGTCCCTCAGCATGTATTCCATTATGTATGGAAAGTTTAAGATACTTGTAGGGAATGGAAAGGGATCTTTGGAACGAAATGTCAAAAAGCCGCATGTGCATTTGCGACAAAAACCTCCTCACTCTTTCTCATAGTTTACCAGAATGTTCTCACACAATGCAATGCATGCTGAGGCACTGTATATTAAATTTAGATCTTTTCAATCAGCCAGTGTAGGGGAAATAACTTTTTACTTGAACATTTCTTAAAAAGAGCATACAAATTGCAATATCTCCTCACTTGCTAATTATTTAGATCTTAAACTTGATAAACAGTCCCTCAGCATGTATTACATAGTGTGTGTAAAGTTTGAAATATTTGTAGAGAATGGAAAGGGATCTTTGAAATGAAAAGTCGAAAAAGCGCGTGTGCATTTCCAAGGTAGACCTCCTCATCCTCGCTTAAAGTTTATGAGAATGTTTACATACAATCCAGTACATGGTGAGGCATTGTATATTAGATTTCAGATCTACTCAATCAGCCAGTTTGGAGGAAATGACTTTTCTTGAAAATATTTTGAAAAATACAGAGAAAATGCAGTATCTCCACACTTGCTGATTATTTAGATCTGTAATCTTTGGAATGAAAAGTCGAAAAAGCGCATCAAATCTATAGTTGGCCGTTGTTATTTATACGCCAGATTGCTAGATAGGTATACCTATATATACGTAAAACCTAACCTTAAATTTTCTTTAGCCGAAGAATTGACGCTTGGTTAAAGAAAAAAATAGGCAAGGATTGACGCTTGACTAAAGAAATAATAGTCCCTTCCATCTCAGACTTTCAAAACAGTGATTTTTACACGTTTCTAAGTGGGTTATAGGTTATTTGTACGACAGATCTGTCGTACAAATAACAACGCCGTAAAATAAATAAATTCTTGAATGACTTACTTTTCTGTCTTACGGCGGGGCTAAGTCCAAGCGGCACGGTCCGTTGGGTGTGCACGCACACGGTGCGGTACGGACGCTACGGTCTGCGAGGTGGGCGGCTGATGCGGCGCTCCAGGCTGCGCCGTCTGCGAGCGGTCCAGGCGGCAGGCACACCGATGACACGTCGATTAGCAATGGATAGAGAAGGGCACAGGTGGCGAAGGTGGCGGCGGAGGTGGTGGCGGCAACACGGGACCGCCTCCCGGAGGGCCTAGGCCCAGGCATCGGCGATGGACTGATGGCTCAGCTGTGCTGCAGCCAGCAGCGCATGCGCGTACACACATACGGGGCACGGGCAAGGCCGCGCCGCTGGCCGCTGCCGTCGCTGCCGTCGCTGCCGTCGCCGACTCGCGAATCTCGCGATGCTACATATTACCCATATGGTACAATAATCTATTTTTTTTTTTTTAATATTATGCATAATCATGAGTGCATTGCCCTCCGTAATGACATTATGAATCATTCTGCAAAGTTTCACGTCGATATTTTAAGGCATCTGAGAATGGCATTTGAACGAAATTTTCGTTCAAATGCCATTCTTAGACGCTTTTGAATATTGACTTGGCATTTTGCAGAATGATTAATAATGTAATTACGGAGGGCAATGCACTCATTATTTTTCATATATCGTTATATTTTTTTTTTTCTATTAAAAACAATATATTTTTTGCTCGGTCGGTAAAAATTGAGTTTGACACCCCCTTAATATTATTAGTAAATAAAATTGATAAATATCCATTAAATAAAATAAAGAAACTATGATCGTGCAAATTTCGTGATATTTTTAGTTTGTGAAAACATATTTTTTACGATCAATAGATATGAAGGTTTCATTATGTTATTTTATAGCACAGTGTGGCCTAAGCCCGCACTTAAGTCACGCCTATCCGTGCGATAAGTAGCCCATTATCGCACCGTGTATATCCCACTCGCTACGCTCGTGCGCTAACCTCACGGTGCAAAAAAGGACTGCTTAGCGCACGGATAGGCGTGACAGCGGGCTTAGGTTAGGCTATGCTATAAAATATTGTACGATACTAGAGTCTTAAGTAGCCCATTACACGGCGTGATAGGACCCTCGCTGCGCTCGGGCCCTAACTTCACGCCGTGCAACAATATCGAAAGACTATGATTCGCCACTGTATCTCATTTCAACTGCTGGACAATTTAGTGACATGTTATGTGTAACCGTGTAACCGTTAAAAAAAGTCCAAGTCATGTTGTTACGTTATTTTACAAATTTCGATTTTAAAGATATCGCAATGAAATTTCGCGTGGTCATTCCGATTCGCGTATTGTTTTCGGTGAGATATGGATTTCATGTACTCTGTTTAGTATGTGATATCTTGAAGCTTTATTGCCCGACTTACTTCTTGAAGATCATCATTCATTTGATCGTGCGAAGCTACCGCGTTCTTACGTTGGAAAAACTTGAATGTTACGCTCTTTTTTTTATATTTTCCTGCGCTTGAAAGACAAGTATTTTTAAAAAATGAATATGAGAACAAATTTGAGCTCGCCGCCAGAAGTGTCCCGTGCATGAAGATATTTCTGTGGAAATGGTACATGTACTTGGGAGAATCGGAGGTAATACCAGAACGATCAGCTTCCGCTTTGAAAGAAAATGTAGAAATAGTAGGAATTTTTAGAAAAATATTCCTGATGTTTGTAAAAGTATTATTATTATTGACATTCAGGGTGGGTCTAGAAAGATAGAAAAAGCGGTAGAATGCCTTACCATTCAGAAAATTAAAAATAGAATATTTGCGCCTCATTAGCAGATGCACATGACTATCCCAATGTGTTTCGATCAGAAAGTACAATTACTAAAGAATACAAGTATAGAAAAACATTTACAGAATTGATTTAATATTACAATACGATAACCGAAATGTAGAAGTTAGAAATAATAAAAAAAGTATATCTCAGAATCTAGAAACCAATCAAAATCAAAAAAAGAACCAAGAAAACATATAGTACGAAAGACACATTTATAGAAAATACATAAGATGAACACTTTAAATATAGAAGAAACTATAGTTTCTTCTATATTTTTTGGTATGATTTTCTATACGCGTGGCATTTTTCTTATGTATTATGTTTTCTTATAGTTTCGTTTGTTGATTTTTATTGGTTTCTAGATTCTGAGATATACTTTCTACTTTTATTATTTCTAACTTCTATATTTCAGTTATCGTATTGTAATATTAAATCAATTCTGTAAATGTTTTTCTATATTTGTATTCTCTAGTAATTGTAATTTCTGATCGAAACGCATTGGGATTGACGTGCATCTGCTAATGAGGCGCAAACGTTCTATTTTTAATTTTCTGAATGGTAAGGCGTCTGTCTATCGCTTTCTCTATCTTTCTAGACCCATCCATTATATAAAGCAAAGGATAAATAGAAGCTCGAAACATTGTAATAATATCTAAAGAAGTTGATTCCCTTTGGAGGAAGAAAAGTTACAGAAAATACATTTGTTTGTGTTTCTTGTTTGTAGTAAACGAAAACAAAACAAGCTCATAGGCAGTTGTTATTATCCGAAACTTCTTGAAAACTTATAGCACATAATATTACTCTAGGGTAAACTGTGAAATCAAGACAAGTTAAGAAACTAGATTATATTGAATAACTAACGAGCGAAAACGGAAGTTGACAAACTAGTTTGGAAACTAATACTGACCTTATTTTAAGTAAAAATCGCAAAGATATACAGTTAGTTCATAATAAAATGCTTGCTGAATCCAATGGTAGCGATGAAATTGCTATCGAAACTTGAAATTCAACATAATATAAATATCGGAATATTTTCTAAAATAATATTTATATACTTACGTTATGCTTAAAAACAATATCTTCCATATTAATACCCTTTTACTTAAAACTATTTTGAATTCGGAGCTGAATGTCCCTTGTCGTTAGTATTAAAAAGGAATATTGGTTCTTACTGGGTTGTTTTCTCCTTAAATACGCAATAATTAATGCGTGCTAAGTGAATATTGCACAACGAATAACGCATACTGTTATGTGTATAAAACCCACTAGTATTAAAAACCACATAAATATCGCGTTCACTCAACGCTACATAAACATTCAACCCATACATTAACCGCAAAAAATCATTCGTATTATCCCTCCGCGTACCTCACGCGAGAGCTCTCGGCACCCTTCTCGACTTTTACAATTTCAAAACGTCGCCGCGAACCCCCTGAATATTGCCTTATCTGCCGTCCTCCCACGCGCGCAGAAGAAGGGGGGGGGCTGACGCTATTATCTCACGTACTAAATGGTTCCGAAACAAAGAGCGCGCATACGCACAACTTCGCGCCGAGAGATAAGTCGCGCCGCCGGACGTTAAAGTGCGCAAGGAGATAAAAGGCATCGCCACGGCGTTGGCTCAGCGCGAGTGGCGTGTCCGGGAGCGTAAAAGAACGGTTTATTGGCCCATTACTCGGCGTGCGGCGTCGTCGATACTGACAAATGTATCGATGGGGTGGGCGGAGAGGAGGAAGAAGAGGAGGTGATGAGGGTATGACGAGGTAAAGTAAGTGGTTATTTATAAGGTTTAAGTGTGGCCTATCGGCGTTGCAGTAGGTGTAGTGTTCGCTGTTAGATTGGTTGAGCTGCGGAGGAGAATCAAATTTCAGTTTAGTTGTGGGTAAAGGGGGCGGAGGGCGTCGATGATTTAAATGTTTTTTTTTTTTTAAATGGTTTTATATAAACTTTATATACCATATAAAATTTCTATAAAGTCTGTATATTATACGATATATGGTAATTTATTTATTTGAAATATAGTTGAAGGTAGATATAAATTTTTTAGCAATGAAATATTTTTTTTTTTTATTGCAAATTTTGTACAACAAAATCATTATTATTTTCAATTAATTAAAATACTTTATTTAACATTAAGAACTGATTTTGTTAATTTAAATAATGAATTACAATATAACCAAGACGAACTAAACATAGGAGTAAGACTTTAATAATCCGAGGTTCTTCTTTGCGTTTAGCAAACCCTTGTCTTTTCGTTCAATAGTTTTTTGCCGCATACTCACGATAACACCTCGGTCGTCGTCAGCCGCCCACTTATGTTTCCTAGCATAGCGACGTATGCATAAGCTCTAAAATTCGAGATATAATTATAACGTTTCTAGTATAGTTTATATATTATATTTTTAAATAAACTTGTGTTTATCCAATATGATAGTCCTTTGGCATTGGCTTTCTTTCCTCTAACTGAGTACTTGCTAAGAGCTTCTTCCGTAAAGACATAATCAAGCAAAGCTCTTGGTAATAAAGTATATGTCTATTACAAGTATTTTTGATACTGTGCAGCATTACTGACGAAGACGTTTGATCCAGATACCAATTCTCTTTTCTATTACGAAAAAAAATGTAATTTATTAAACCACAGACAATAAAAACACACACACACGCACACACACAGAAATACATGTATATTCATTACATACTTTTCATTGCTTGCTTTTGTGTACTTTAGAGTCCAAATTCCGGAACTATCATATCTCTCACTGAAATTTACAATTTTCTTTCGCCCATCTATAACTGTAACCGTGTTACAGATTAAAAAATAAGTTATTATTAATACTGTTATTAATTAAATAATTACCAATTCGTTAGTATGTATGTACAAAGGTTAACATAAAATTTTATTTTATTACCGCAGAGCTGATGAAGATTTGGTCTTCGTCTTCCGATTCTGAAAAATAATTACGCTTGCCCTGTGTTTGTTGTAACTTAAGGTAGAAGATAACGGAGACATCTCCGGAGATAGACAAGCCTATGAAATATAAAAATGAAATATTAAAAAAGAAATATATTTAAATATTTTAGTAAATAAAAGAATAATATTTAAGAAAATATAATTTTTTTGCGCGATGTAGATCGATTTTCTTTGTCAACGCTATCTAATAAAATCATGCCACATGATCGCTGCTGAATATTTCATGCTTTATTTAAGATAAATGCATTTTCTTCAACCGATTCAAAAAGAGATTCTGGTTCGTACATATTCTCAAGACAGCTTTTTCATTATTAAAAGAAATATTTTGAAAATCCTTTGATCTCTGTAACAAATGCGCGTATCATTTATACACTATTATTGTTTAAAAACTGTCGAATTGTATACAAAATACAAAATATTCTTTAATATAAACAACTACATTAATATGAACAGTGTATAGTGAATTAAGTAAGTACCACAATAATACAAAATTACACAATTACAAAGGCTGACATAAAATAGTACTCGCAAAGCACCATTGAAATATGAGGATCGTCGCTCAGAATTTGAAGATTTTTCAATAACTGGTAACGATGATAATTCCATCTCTTCGGATTAATCCGTGTCATGCAATGAGGTCTTTTCCTCTATTGGGGAAATATTTTTTTTAATAGTTTAATATTGACTTTTATTGTAATTTTTTTTCCCACGATTTTTCAACCTCGGGAACGTGCCAAAAAAATTATTTTAAATATTATTATTTTGATGTTTGATGAGATAAATGACAGTGACGTGTATTAATGTTGGAAAGATGATAGGAATGGCCCAGCTGTCGAAGTGGTTTAAAATGAAATGGTCCTTTGGACGTGTTCTTGTTTATGCACATACTGATTGTGCACATATTAATTGTGCACACTTTAACATTGGTATATATCTATATATATATATAGATCTGTACCAATGCTATCTGTGCACAATAAATATGTGCACAATCCTTATGTGCACAAACAAGAACATGCCGTCCTTTGACTGGCAGTTGTCGCTGCGTAGAGCACATTTCAAAAAATGTAATCTAGCCTAGAGAAGAGGGGAATAAAAATGCCCGAAACGTCGGCAACAAAACAACTGGTTTATTCATTTTAAACCACTTCGACAGCTGGACCATTCCTATCATCTTTCCAATATCATTTTTTTATTTTTTTAAATCGACCTTAAAACGCTCTGCTATTGGCTGACACATCCGTGACGTTAGAGCATAAGAAATTTCATGCTTTAGCATTTGCATATGCAGTGAATTACGAAAAAGAAACGTAAAAAAGCACTCTAGTTACATAAAAAAAGTCTTTTCACATATTTAATAATATAATTAAAAACTTTTAATTAAAATATTAAAGCTGCTATTGATTATTTCTAAAAAAAAGATTTTGAGGTGCCGGTAACGTTGTTTATAACCTCAATTTTGATACCGGTGTGCTACACCGGTGTGTTTTTTAAAATATTTAATTATATAATTATTGTTTTCAATAAAAAGTTTGATTCAAATGATCATAAATAATTAATTTTAAGCAGCAGGTAAGATTGCATAACCTCTTCCATTTATTGTATACATATACGTTTGTGTGGGTTTGATGTATCAAAACATTTCATTATTATTTAAGAGTGCTCTCTACCCCGATTGGAACGCCACCTACTGTCAAAAGTGTTTTTTGTTAATTAAAACAATTTGGGGCAATATTAACGTAAAAATAAAGTTTTTCCACGTGTAATTAGTATTAAAGACACGATTACAAGAGTTTTCCCAAATTAAATTCCATTAATAAATCTGTATTTTGTAGAGAAAAATTTGGAGTCATTTTCAGAAATGTCCACTGAACGTTTGAATTTTCTCTACAAAATACAAGTTCATTTATTCATGTAAATTCATGAAACTTGTTTAAAAGTGATCCTTATTAACTTTTACACGTGGGAAAACTGAGTTATGATTAATTTAAAATTTATAAGTACACTTAAATTAATGAAAATACGTAAATGAAGTCATGGGGGCGCTGCGATCTATTCCGAAGTTGGGGTTTAGGTAGAGAGCACTCCGAATTGTTTTTTTAGTATAAACTTGTGCAAAAATTAATAGTACATTTCGACACGGGTGGGGAAGTCTCGCTTCGCTCGTGCAAAAAGTCACACCAGCTAAATAATCGACTTACGCACTAGTTTCGAACGGTATTTTATACTACGAGCGCCGAAAAATCATATCAAAGTTGTGATTTTAAGGTTAGAGTGGTATAAAAATATTAAATCATTGGAGCAGTTAACATCAAGTCTACATTCATCAGACAAAGATGTAGAGCTCGAAAAAAGACCAAAAATTTCATATAAATCATGCTTTGTACCACTGCGTAAAAATTCATCTGTCAAGAATCCAAGCAAAATTGTTTTTAATATACATAAAAATATGGAAATAAGAAAAAAGTGGTTTGCCGTTGCTCATCGAAAGGATCAACATCAACCTACAAACTCTACTATTTCTTGCTGCGAAGATCATTTTGATGTAATTTCTTTTATTTGTTATCAGTATTTACCCATCAATATTGTACATAAATAATATTTTTTCTGTTTAGTTGGAGTTCGATATGGAAAATTATCTTTGTTTTAAAATGTTTGGTGGCTATAAATTCTTGCGACCAGATGTGTTGCCCTATAAGTTTGCTTGCCAACCAAATCGCATTTCAGTGAGTAAAGTTCTTGATCGACCAGCTTTGAAAAAAATTAATAGAAAGAGGGAAATAGAAGATATATTTTCAGAAGATAGAATAAAAAATCAACCATCACTTTTAAAAGAGAATTCATCTGAAAATGTGAAAAATTTCAATGTATCAGCAGTAGAAAGTGTTGAGAGCTTCTTTGGAAAATACTAGAGCTTCTTTGGAAATATTGAAATGACTAGAGATTCTTTGGAAATGTTGAAAATCATGTTGGCTGTGAGCCGATGAAATTTGGAGAAGGAATGGGTCTTAATGCATTATATGTTGAAAAAATGAAAAATATGACAAATGTATGTGTTCAAGTTAAAGTACGCTATCATTAACGCAGCAAATCAGTAATGTGCAAACCTTCATGTAGTGATTTGATGTGCAATGTGAAACCAGAAATAGTAAATGTGGCTTGTTCGACAAGATCAATCTCATTTTCTTCGTCAACTCAATCTAGTAAAACATCAAACAATACAAATAATTTAAGTGTCAGTGGTAAAAGTGACAGTTCGTTTGTGCCAAGTTCAGGTGGAAGCAAGTTTAGTTTTAGCGATGAATTACTGGAAGAAAACATGAAAAATACTGCTCTAAAAGTCACACTTAATTTTATATCAAATCAACCTAAGCAACACATTGAGGTGATTCCAGGATGTGAATGGATTGTTGATTTACTCAAAAAATCCATAGGTCTTATTAAAAACCATATTTTATTAACTTTAATGAAAATCAAGTTAAATGATTCTCATGAGCGATTGGCACAACAGTTTGGACTATCTGTTCCACAAATCAGTAAAATATTCAGAAAAAGTGTTCCAGTTTTCTAGCACATTTTCTAAAAACATTAATATTTGTTCCAACCAAGAATGAAGTGAAACAAATTTGCCTCTACCTTTTCGAGCATTTTACAATGACATTTATGGCATTGTTGATGCCTTTGGAATTCAAATCAAGAAATCTGCAGATCCGGAAAGTCAATCAGCTACATGGTCAGAATACAAAAAAGGGAACACTATTAAATATATTGTTCTTTGTATACCAGATGGAAGTACTATTTTTGTATCAAAAAGATACGGAGGAAGAGTTAGTGATGTTACATTATTCCAGGACTCTAAAATTATGGATGTATTACCCAAAAATATTAAAATAATGACTCACAGAGGATTAGAAATATTATATGGATTTTATAGAAATTTTATATGGTGTATAAAATATCTATCTAAAAAAGCTTTTTACAAAAGTTTAAACTAAGGCAAGTATTAGTCTCTCTCTCCCTCCCCCTCTCTCCCTCCTTTTCTCTCTCTCCCTCCCTCTCTTTCTCCCCTGTCTCTCTCGACCTCTCTCTCTTTCCCTCCCCTCTCTCTCCCTCGCGCCCATAACATCTGCCAAACTGAGTAACAAAAACTTTAATGAGAGCTTAAATATTTTGTTAAAACAATGAACACGTTTTTTAAAAGCTATTTTTTAAGTACGTTTTAATAACAATTTGTCTAGTCCTTTTAATTCTTCTAGTCTCATCTATTCAATAAGCACTCTCTACAAATGGTAATAATTTTTTCATGACTGTACAAATAATCTTAATAACTGAAAACTTTCTTTTCGAAAAAATTAATTACAAAAAAAAAAACAAGAAGAAAAATGAAAAGTTCATGCAAAACTTATATGCTAACAAAACTAAATTATTTTTACTATTTCTCTAAACCACTGTTAAGTTGCTTTGTAAAAAAAATCCCCACCCCCTATCTCTCTCGTCTATTTTTACTTAACAACTATGTATAATAACTCCATGAAAAATGTTGAATCTTCTTTTACACCAGCCCTCAAGACATTCTGTACAAGAATAATACAATAACAAACTTTATTTTGAAATATCTACGGAATCTTCGAAAAATGTTTTCTTTAAAAAGAAAGCATTAATATTTTTCCTCGAAAGTATTTAATTTATAAATTTCTTTAAATTAAAGTAGAAATAACTTTAATGAGAGCTTAAATATTTTTTTTAAAACAATCAACACGTTTTTTAAAATCTAATTTCTTAAGTACGTTTTAACAATACAATTTTTCTAGTCCTTTTAATTCTTCTAGTCTAATCTATTCAATAAGCTCTCTATACAAATGATAATAATTTTTTCATGACTACAAATAATAATTTTTGTTAGTATAAAACTTTCTACGAAAGTATAAAATAAGGCAAGTATAAACATTTTTCCTTTATAATCTACTCTCCCTCCCACTCTTCGCCCGCCCTCTCTCGCCCTCTACCCCCCCCTCTCTCGCTCTCTCTCTCTCTCTCTCTCTCTCTCTCTCTCTCTCTCTCTCTCTCTCCCCCTCTCTCTCAATATCCGTCAAACTCTGTATCAAAAACTTTAATGAGAGCTTAAATATTTTTTAATACAATTAACACGTTTAAAAAAAATTCTTTTGAAGTACGTTTTAACAACACAATTTTTGTTTAGTCTTTTTATTTCTTCCAATCTCATCTATTCAATAAGCACTCTCTGCAAATGATAATAATTTTTTTCATGACTGTACAAATAATAATATTGTTAATATAAAACTTTCTACGAAAGTATAAAATAAGGCAAGTATAGACGTTTTTTCTGTATAATATCTATTAAATAATAATATTTATGATTTTGTAAAAGAAATAAAAAAAATACCAGTGAAAAAGTCTTTTACTTCTTTGAGTCATTGTATAATGAACAAATTATATGTAAGTAAGTACATTCAAATTGTTCACTGCAAATCAGACAAATGAAAGTTGTGAAATCAATTATCGATAGTCAAGTAATGCAAACCACTCTCGGAAACTACTGTATGACTGTTCTCAGAAATGTATTCAAATTTGTTAATCTTTCTGTACAAATTAAACACAAGAAAGTACTGAAATCAATTTATTGTAGTCAAGTACCCATAAGTTAACTTGACTGACATAATACAACTTTTCGTACCTACTCATCAAACATATTCAGCCAGCGAGCATAAATTACTACTTAACGCCCAAGGGGCGTAATAGCTCATATATACAGCTCTTACAAAACTTTATAGAACCTACGCACTTTACGTCCATGTGGGAAAAATTATTTGAATTGTATAATATTATATATAAGTACATTCAAATTATTCATTGTAAATCAAACAAACGAAAGTTGTGAAATCAATTACCGATAGTCAAGTAATGCAAACAACTCTGCGAAACAATTGTATAACTGTTCTCAGAAATGTATTCAAATTTGTTCATTCTTCTATACAAATTAAACACAAGGAAGTTCTGGAATCAGTTTATTGTAGTCAAGTACCCATAGGTTAACTTGACTGACATAATACAACTTTTAGTACCTACTCATCAAACATATTCAGCCAGCGAGGATAAAGTACTACTTAACGCTTAACAGGCGCAATAGCTCACATACTCCTACGAAACTTTATAGAACCTACGCACTTTACGCCCATATGGGCGAAAATTATTTTAATCATATAACTACTATGCCTTCTTTTTATTTCTAAAATTCATAAGAATTCAGATATTTACGAAAAGTCAAAGCCTATATAAAAAAATTACATAGTTACCACCATATCACCATTTTTCATTATTCTTTCTCAATTTTGAAATTTCTATAATATTACGCATCTTGGGAGGGCAATAGAAGTCTATAGAGCTGCTCTAGCAGGGGTGGTCTTCCAATCTCCCATACATACTTGGCGGGCCCGACGGTTTGCAGTTTAAGGTGTAGACATGATCATTTTCATATAAATATTCATATGTTTACAGATCAGATAAAATGAATAAATAGGTTGCTTCTACATATTAAATACTAATACGTATTGAATGTATTACTCTGTTTTTAAATAGAAAGTGCAAACCCGCATGAAAATATCATATGAGATCTCATATAAGATCTCATGAGATCCCATAATATATAAAATTGCAGATGACATCACATATATCATACCTCATATGAGATCTGATGTCTGAAATACTCATATAAAATCTCACATGATATTTACACGTTGGAAAAGGATAAAAAATTAGTGGCTTATACAATGATTAGTAAAATCTAAAGCACTTTTGAGTAGACTATAAATTTGATGTATTTTTTATATCAGATTCCCGCTTAAAAAAAACGGACACAAGGAAAAATATTTTGGGTAATGGAAGTACATCATGAGATTTTGCACATGTAGGGATATTATATTTAAACGGTATCAATTCAAAATTAGAGCCAATGTAATTATTTATAGTGGACTTATAAGTATAAACATTGTTAATGAATTTATGCAATAATATAGTATTCTACATTTACAAAGCCCACCGGTAAACTGCAAACCGTCGGGCCCGCCAAGTATGTATGGGAGATTGGAAGACCACCCCTGCTAGAGCAGCTCTATAGACTTCTATTGCCCTCCCAAGATGCGTAATATTATAGAAATTTCAAAATTGAGAAAGAATAATGAAAAATGGTGATATGGTGGTAACTATGTAATTTTTTTATATAGGCTTTGACTTTTCGTAAATATCTGAATTCTTATGAATTTTAGAAATAAAAAGAAGGCATAGTAGTTATATGATTAAAATAATTTTCGCCCATATGGGCGTAAAGTGCGTAGGTTCTATAAAGTTTTGTAGGAGTATGTGAGCTATTGCGCCTGTTAAGCGTTAAGTAGTACTTTATCCTCGCTGGCTGAATATGTTTGATGAGTAGGTACTAAAAGTTGTATTATGTCAGTCAAGTTAACCTATGGGTACTTGACTACAATAAACTGATTCCAGAACTTCCTTGTGTTTAATTTGTATAGAAGAATGAACAAATTTGAATACATTTCTGAGAACAGTTATACAATTGTTTCGCAGAGTTGTTTGCATTACTTGACTATCGGTAATTGATTTCACAACTTTCGTTTGTTTGATTTACAATGAATAATTTGAATGTACTTATATATAATATTATACAATTCAAATAATTTTTCCCACATGGACGTAAAGTGCGTAGGTTCTATAAAGTTTTGTAAGAGCTGTATATATGAGCTATTACGCCCCTTGGGCGTTAAGTAGTAATTTATGCTCGCTGGCTGAATATGTTTGATGAGTAGGTACGAAAAGTTGTATTATGTCAGTCAAGTTAACTTATGGGTACTTGACTACAATAAATTGATTTCAGTACTTTCTTGTGTTTAATTTGTACAGAAAGATTAACAAATTTGAATACATTTCTGAGAACAGTCATACAGTAGTTTCCGAGAGTGGTTTGCATTACTTGACTATCGATAATTGATTTCACAACTTTCATTTGTCTGATTTGCAGTGAACAATTTGAATGTACTTACTTACATATAATTTGTTCATTACAATGACTCAAAGAAGTAAAAGACTTTTTCACTGGTATTTTTTTATTTCTTTTACAAAATCATAAATATTATTATTTAATAGATATTATACAGAAAAAACGTCTATACTTGCCTTATTTTATACTTTCGTAGAAAGTTTTATATTAACAATATTATTATTTGTACAGTCATGAAAAAAATTATTATCATTTGCAGAGAGTGCTTATTGAATAGATGAGATTGGAAGAAATAAAAAGACTAAACAAAAATTGTGTTGTTAAAACGTACTTAAAAAAGAATTTTTTTTTTAAACGTGTTAATTGTAATAAAAAAATATTTACCCTCTCTTTAAAGTTTTTGATACAGAGTTTGACGGATATTGAGAGAGAGGGGGAGAGAGAGAGAGAGAGAGAGAGAGAGAGAGGGGGGGGGGGGGTAGAGGGCGAGAGAGGGCGGGCGAAGAGTGGGAGGGAGAGTAGATTATAAAGGAAAAATGTTTATACTTGCCTTATTTTATACTTTCGTAGAAAGTTTTATACTAACAAAAATTATTATTTGTAGTCATGAAAAAAATTATTATCATTTGTATAGAGAGCTTATTGAATAGATTAGACTAGAAGAATTAAAAGGACTAGAAAAATTGTATTGTTAAAACGTACTTAAGAAATTAGATTTTAAAAAACGTGTTGATTGTTTTAAAAAAATATTTAAGCTCTCATTAAAGTTATTTCTACTTTAATTTAAAGAAATTTATAAATTAAATACTTTCGAGGAAAAATATTAATGCTTTCTTTTTAAAGAAAACATTTTTCGAAGATTCCGTAGATATTTCAAAATAAAGTTTGTTATTGTATTATTCTTGTACAGAATGTCTTGAGGGCTGTTTTAAAAAAATATTCAACATTTTTCATGGAGTTATTATACATAGTTGTTAAGTAAAAATAGACGAGAGAGATAGGGGTGGGGATTTTTTTACAAAGCAACTTAACAGTGGTTTAGAGAAATAGTAAAATTATTTTAGTTTTGTTAGCATATAAGTTTTGCATGAACTTTTCATTTTTCTTCTTGTTTTTTTTTTTTGTAATTAATTTTTTCGAAAAGAAAGTTTTCAGTTATTAAGATTATTTGTACAGTCATGAAAAAATTATTACCATTTGTAGAGAGTGCTTATTGAATAGATGAGACTAGAAGAATTAAAAGGACTAGACAAATTGTTATTAAAACGTACTTAAAAAATAGCTTTTAAAAAACGTGTTCATTGTTTTAACAAAATATTTAAGCTCTCATTAAAGTTTTTGTTACTCAGTTTGGCAGATGTTATGGGCGCGAGGGAGAGAGAGGGGAGGGAAAGAGAGAGAGGTCGAGAGAGACAGGGGAGAAAGAGAGGGAGGGAGAGAGAGAAAAGGAGGAGAGAGGGGAGGGAGAGAGAGACTAATACTTGCCTTAGTTTAAACTTTTGTAAAAAGCTTTTTTAGATAGATTTCACAATTTTTGAAGAGAAAATAATAATTACATAGTGTGATAACGTTACGAGAGTTTATTATAGTATATTTTTAATATCATTATTTTAAATGGTATTATTTATTTGTACAGTCATGAAAAAAATTATGACCATTTGTACAGAGTGCTTATTGAATAGATGAGACTAGAATAATTAGAAGGACTAGACAAATTGTTCTTAGAACGTACTTAAAAAATTAGCTTTTAAAAAACGTGTTGATTCGTTTAAAAAAATATTTAAGCTCTCATTAAAGTTTTTGGTACTTTATTCCTTACATTCATAATATTGCACAATCTATTCCTTGCAAAATAGGAGCTTTCAAGATATTCGTCTACTGATATACTGTTTATATGATACATAAATTAATTTTGAAATCACTTCTTTTGTTTTCTTTAATTAGTCAAAATAGTCTATAATATACTTTTACTTCCATAAAAGTCGACAAATATATTTCACTGAAAAACCTCATGGCTTTTATATTACAAAAACAAGTCATTTCATACATAGCCGATATTTCCTTCTATCTGTAATCTGTATACTAAAAAAATTTCCATTGTTTATTTTACACTTTTCTTATATCTTCTTTCTTCATTGTTTGTATATTATACAACCAGTTTATGAACTGACAATCACTAAAAACTTTCTTGATATTCTTGTATGGATCAAACTTTTGACGTCTTCCACCCTGGGAAAATCATACACGAGAATAACTGAGCACTTTTATTTTTTGAAATTTTCACAATATAACACATCCTTTTCGCTTTTCCCAGTTGATATAATCTTTTAGTTTCTGTATACTAAAAAAATTTCCATTGTTTATTTTTCACTTTTTTTACATCTTCTTTTTTCATTGTTTGTATATTATACAATCAGTTTATGAACTGAGAATCACTAAAAACTTTCTTGATATTCTTGAATAGATCAAACTCTTGACGTCTTCCACCCTGGGAAAATCATACACGAGAATAACTGAGCACTTTTATTTTTTGAAATTTTCACAATATAACACATCCTTTTCGCTTTTCCCATTTGATATAATCTTTTAGTTTCTGTATACTAAAAAATTTCCATTGTTTATTTTACACTTTTTTTACATCTTCTTTCTTCATTGTTTGTATATCATACAACCAGTTTATGAACTGAGAATCACTAAAAGCTTTCTTGATATTCTTGAATAGATCAAACTCTTGACGTCTTCCACCCTGGGAAAATCATACACGAGAATAACTGAGCACTTTTATTTTTTGAAATTTTCACAATATAACACACCCTTTTCGCTTTTCGCTTTTCCCATTTGACATAATCTCTTAGTTTCTGTATACTAAAAAAATTTCCATTGTTTATTTTACACTTTTTTTACATCTTCTTTCTTCATTGTTTGTATATCATACAACCAGTTTATGAACTGAGAATCACTAAAAGCTTTCTTGATATTCTTGTATAGATCAAACTTTTGACGTCTTCCACCCTGGGAAAATCAAACACGAGAATAACTGAGCACTTTTATTTTTTGAAATTTTCATAATATAACACATCCTTTTCGCTTTTCTCATTTGACATAATCTTTTAGTTTCTGTATACTAAAAAAATTTCCATTGTTTTTAACACTTTTTTTACATCTTCTTTGTTCATTGTTTATATTATTAAAATTCTTGGTCATTCTTTGATGCATTGATATGCAATGAACTTCATCATTTTTTAGTGTGTTTTTATCTATCTATTCCATCTTCTAAAAGTCTATCTAATAATTGTATTACTTGTAGTCTATGAAGACTTAGTCAAAATGTAATGAGAAGTTACTGGCATTACTCCTGGTGCTGCTCCTTCGATAAAAATCTGTTCCAGAGCTCAAAGGCTGTGAAAAAATTCTATAATCTGCAAATGAAAAAAATTTTTACAAAGTATCTATTCTTTATCTTTATTTTTTTCAAGTTATATTATAAATATAATACTTATCTATGTATAAAAGTATGCTTATGCCATCAGCTGATTGAAATTCATATTTTTTTTTTTTAACCTAATTACGTAGTATATTTAAAATACGTATTATGTTTATATTTAAAAATTAAAAATATCATATACAACATAAGATATTTTGAGGCTATTGTAGAGTCACAGTTTTAACACATCCTTTTCGCTTTTCCCATTTGACATAATCTTTTAGTTTCTGTATACTAAAAACATTTCCATGGTTTTTTTACACTTTTTTTACATCTTCTTTCTTGATTGTTTATATTATTAAAATTCTTGGTCATTCTTTGATGCATTGATATGCAATGAACTTCATCATTTTTTAGTGTGTTTTTATCTATCTATTCCATCTTCTAAAAGTCTATCTAATAATTGTATTACTTGTAGTCTATGAAGACTTTGTCAATGTAATGAGAAGTTGCTGGCATTACTCCTGGTGCTGCTCCTTCGATAAAAATCTGTTCCAGAGCTCAAAGTCTGTGAAAAATTCTATAATCTGCAAATGAAAAAATTTTTTACAAAGTATCTATTCTTTACTTTATTTTTTTCAAGTTATAATTATTATTATATAATACTTATCTATGTATAAAAGTATGCTCATGCCATCAGCTGATTGAAATTCATATCTTTTTTTTAACCTAATTACGTAGTATATTTAAAAAATACGTATTATGTTTATATTTAAAAATTAAAAATATCATATACGACATACGATATTTTGAGGCTATTGTAGAGTCGCAGTTTTGTTGCTGTTATCTATATATATATATAGTTACAGAGCAGTGGTCGGAACAAAACAGCTGATCGAGGAGAGAAAAGAAGAAGAAGAAAAATTTTGGAGGATAAGAAAAACAGCCCTCGGAATATATAAACTAGATATACATCAAAACGACATAATATTTTTAATTGAAATTTTTTATACATGTAGTATATCAAAAAAGCTATCCAGTGATATATTTAAATATAAGATAAAACATAACACAAAGTCGTAAAAAATAAGTGAAATTCTCGCACACCCATTTCAAAGTATATGTAGCGCGGTCGTCCCTCAGGCTTCTTCTACATTGGACAGATACTTGCCTTCGGAGCGCTCCCGCGCTCCTTGATTTATAGAACCATTTATTTATTGAGAAATAAACAGGATTTTTTTTTATATAGGGTTTTGTAGAAAGGGATTCATGGGAACTATTTTTGACGTTTTTTTATATTTCATAAAATTGATACCGTTACAATATTTAAGAGACAACAGCCATCAAAAAGAAAAAAAAAGGTTTTCACCACAGAATCAACGTTTTTGTATAATATTTCAAATACTTCATCTCGCTATGAAGGTAGTGGAACCAGTTTTCGATAGCATTAGACGCAAGGTAACGTTTTGTTCCAAAAACCAATATTTTTATTGAAGAAAACAATTATTTTTTTTATAAAGTTATAGAACAAGTTCAAATACAGTAAATGAAAAAAAAAGTTCAGATTTAATAAATATTAATGGAGAAAATAATTTTTAAAAATATAATGTCGCGAGTTGTCGATAGGTTGTGAAATGTGAACACAAAATTGAGGTTAGAAACTAAAAGTTACAATTGTTTTACTATTCTAAAATAATAAAACAGTAAATTTATAAGATTTTCGCATTACTTATTTATGAATAGAACTGGTCACAATATAAATAAATTAATACAATAATTTATTATAAAAAATCCACATTTCTAAGTACTTAATATATATGCTGGGTGACTTTATCGCAGGACATATTTGGACTCGATGGATCAAATGACTAGTTCATATTTGATATGATTCTTTGTGACTGTAATGGTTATAATAAGTATGTTTTTGAAAACAAATTATTGTAAAATAGTGTCTTTAGCTACAATTTACACACAATGAAAGTCGATTTTGGTCCTCTCGTATAAGACATCTACATATTATACATAAATCTAAATATTTCCTACACTACAGACACTCAAGTCTTAAATCTATAAACGAGCAAGTGAATTGTGGATCTCCTATTCAAAGGGACCAAAATCAACTTTCCAGATGTGATAATTATAGTTAAATAGTACCTATAAGTATACAATATTTACTATATAACAAAATAAATAAATATATTTAAAAAATTTTCAAATAGTATAATGTACATTACACTACAACAGTAAGTGGTGTACAAACAAATTCAATTATAATAAATAATAATGAATGCACATACAATTTATTTAAAAATCTATTAAAATTAATAAACTAATAATAAATTTTAAATCTATCAAAGGCTTACAGTAAACAAATTGACTATCGAAAATTGCGTTACGCATGTCTATTTGAGAGGAGTCTTTGATAACTCAATTAAAAAGGTTAAAAGTAAATAAATTACATTTTAACTTTTTGATCTTAGACATGATATCCTTCTTTTGCTATTTAGGGGTTAAAGCGACCTAAAAAATGCATTAATTGTATAATAAACTCTTCTTTTGCAAAGTCATTTTTTTAACAGTACGGTTAAGAGAGCAACGGAAATGGCGTCGAATATGAGGTTAACTCATGATATTCCGATGTTCTAATAGATAGAGTTATGTAAGCGAACGTAATATACAATAATAACATTTAACAATGCTTAGTAAATTTTAGAAATTTGTTTTCAGTGCTAATACTTGTCGGAAATTAATTTAAATTGATATTCAAACGAAAGCTATCGAAAATTAGGTGCCTATCCAAAACCGGTTCCCCTACCTTAAATACATTTGGTTTCTAAATAACACGTAATTCTTCGACCAGTACGTTTTAGAGCCACTTAATTCTGAAAGCATAAAGCACTCTATAGCATCAATTGATTCATAATACCACAATATTCCGACCAAAGTATATCCCAATTCACGAGAAAGAAATATGAGAAACCAATCGTTTTCCACGTAAACCGCGTTCGGTCACCTGATATTAAAAAAAAAATAAAAACATCAGCGCCAATACCTTTATTAACCCTGTATCAAATCGCACCACTCGCCTTGCATTCTTCTAATAGCCCCTCTACCGTTCATCATTGTGTCGCTGGTGCGCACAAAAGGGCAAATTAACGCACCGGTCTGGATATACCTATGCATATATCAAGACTCTCGCGCGTGCGCGTGTGATATTTCGAAATCCGCGATACCTCGTTACGCGGCTCGTCCGCGCTATTTATGCGCCTCGCTCGCTATGCTGGTCCTTCGTACGTCGATGGGGGAATTATGCAATTTTCGGTATTGAGAGAGAGGCGGGGTGGGATTGTGGAAATGCGCGCACTTGCGCGGGAATCGGAAATCCGTTCGAGCGACTGGGAAGTCCTTCTCTGGTAAGGAGGAGAGAGGGAGACAGAGGATTGTCGGTGGGTTATTGAAGTGGGTCGATATGGCTACGAGGGTAAATTCTTATGCGCAATCACGTTTTTTTCGGAGTTGTGCGGTGTGGAGGCCTTTTTTCGATGAAAGGAGGGGAGGAGGATTTTTGCCGGGTGTGTACACGTGCTCGCGTTAATTAATAAAATTCGTGTTATAAAGTGCGCGCGCGATTGAAATAATAATTTCATTGCAGCGAGCGTTTAAACAAATGAATATTCAGGTATATGGAAATGCGCCGGGAGCTTTCTTTTGTCAAACATACTGTACATGGGGTAAAAAGTGCACACGGTGTTACGTTTATACGATGAAAGCATTTTTTTGAATGAATGATTTTAGGTTTCACATTCTTTGAGAAATATCAGTAAAATATTAGCAGCCCTTATAACAATTTGTCCCTTGTATACTGTTATATTGAATTTTTCTTTCGAGATTTATACTCGGACTTATATTGAGCTGAGGTAATCGGTGCAAATTATATTAACGAAAGTTTTAAATCTTCCGAACTCTAATTGCCCACAGTAACTTAAGGATCCAATAAATTTGAACGTGCCTGGGGCTTTAAAATTTTAACGATATTAATTTTAAGCTAACAAGATTAAATCGGAATTGTGATCGCGCCAGGCAGTGTACACTCCGTAATTGCTCCTGTGTAAAACTACAAAAAAATGCTTGAACTAATTCTGGTATACTCTTATACGTAACGTGATCCTCGTGAATATTTCGTTCCTTTTTTAAAACTTCTTTATTTGGCAATCTCAATTCAAGAGTATTTCACGTCTTCATTCAATGCTATTCGTATAATTCCTTTTCACGATTGGATAAAATACAAAACATGTTTATTTACTTCTTAAAGTAACAGTATAACCTGTTTTTCTCATTTATAAGTTTAAATCTAATTGAAATTTCGTTTCGACTAGTGCTTTTATTTAAATCCTAAAACATCCTACACGTCTCTTTTATTTATCAAAAAAATAAGGTTTAAAATCGACTTTCAGATAATGAATCTTAAATTCGATTAAAATTAATGGATGTTAAAGTCGATGTCGTCAATGTTGTTCAATTAGAAATTCCTTTTTAACATAAAAACCCTTCAAAGGCGCGTATGTACTCAACCCTCTCAATAACGAATTCATCTCCAGACCCTGCTAAGAGCTCTTAAATAATACCGGCATTATTTAGCGATTCGTACCTTGTTCGCTCAACCCCGACGATCAATACAAATTTCGGCCAAATTTCATCGGGTATTCGGGAACGTTATATTAAGTCAATTTAAATTCATGATAAAGTGGCCCCCCTCTCCCCCCACCGCGTTTCACCGTCCTCCTCTAATTGAAAGAACTCGTAGGAAAAGGAAACATGCGTCATAACCTCTCTCGCTCTCTCGTATAACAAAGCTGTTTTCCTTTAATTCGCCCGCAGTGAAGACAACAAACGAGCCGCCATTTCTCTACCTACTACTACGCAGGGGTCGCACTAAACTCACAAGTCTCTCTCTCTCTCTCTCTCTCTCTCTCTCTCTCTCTCTCTCTCTCTCTCTCTCTCTCTCTCTCTCTCTCTCTCTCTCTCTCTCTCTCTCTCTCTCTCTCTCTCTCTCTCTCTCTCTCTCTCTCTCTCTCTCTCTCTCTCTCTCTCTCTCTCTCTCTCTCTCTCTCTCTCTCTCTCTCTCTCTCCCTTCGTTTGTGTTAGCCTCCGCGCGGTTTAACGATGAAACAAGCGAGGGGAAGCTTTGCTCCGCTACGCTATGTGCGTGTACGCGGCAGCCGTACGCCGCTGCTCTTAAATCGCATGTATATAGGGTGTATACACACTGGCGTCGCCGGGGTAAATATGTATACGTAGCCTCACCTGCGCGCACGCGAGTCGGGCGGCTCTTCCGCTGAGGAAATTCAGCTAAATAAGACGCCGCCGTTCTCAAATTGCGTGGGGGTACAGAAAGAGGGGGGAACTCTGCGGCGGAGAGCCGTAATTTCGAAATGTCGTTAAGTCGAAACGATTGTCTTGAGTGGCTCGGCGCAGTTGCGCGGAGCATCGGTGGTAGGGGAGGCTTAAAGTAGAAGAGGAGGGTGGTATCGGAGGTTTCGCTGCTGGGGATTTTGGCGTGATTTTCTTTCTTTGGGTGGAGGGAAATGAGAGAATTGGGTTGCGAAGGGATTGTGGATTTAGAGTTGGAGTACATTAGTTATGCTAGGAATAAGATAATACGGCTGTGCACTGAGAAAAGGATATGATTACAGTTAACATATATTGTAACTGTTAACATACGTATTTTTAATTATGGAGAATTGTACATACGTTAACAAATAATGTATGAGCTATTACGACAATCGTGCGCGTATGTTAATATCAAAATGTCATATTGTAACAGTTACAATATAAAAAATTTGCCCACAAATGTATATCTTGTAACTGTTATAGTATTCTTTGAAATATAGTATTTTTAATAATGTGACTACGGGCAGATCTAATACGTGGTTTAGGAGTTTGGGGTAGCCGATGACGATGTATATGAGGTGCGCTCCCTAGTTTTTTGCCTCTAGGTGTTGAAACGCATCGAATGCGTGGTCTGGGTCTTTCAGGTCGCCGATAATGAAGTCTAGGTGGTACGCTCCGTAGCTTTTTGGATTTAGATATCAGGGCGTATCTAATACGTGGTCCAGGTGTTCGGGGTAGCCGATGACGATGTCTAGGAGGTGCGCTCCGTAGTTTTTGGCCTCTAGGTGTTGGAACGCATCTAATGCGTGGTTTAGGTCTTTAAGATGGCCGATGACGATGTCTAGGAGGTAGGCCCCGTAGTTTTTGGCCTGCAGGTGTCAAAACGCATCGAATATATGCGTGATCTAGGTTTTTCGGGTGGCCGATGATGAAGTCCAGATGGTGCGCTCCGTAGCTTTTTGCGTTTAGATATCAGGGCGTATCTAATACGCGGCCCAGATGTTCAGGGCAGCCGATGAGGAAGTCTAGGTGGTGCACTCCGTAGTTTTTGGCCTCTAGGTGTTGGAACCTATCGAAAAGGTCGTGAACGATGAAAACTACGGAGCGTAAATCCTAGACTCCGTCATCGGCTACACCGAACACCTAGACCATGCATGAATGCAGTGCAATACCTAAGCGTAAAAACTATGGAGCGCACGACCTGGACTCCATCATCGTCCACCCCGAACACCTAGACGATGCGTTGAATGATTTCCAATACCTAGAGCCAAAAACCTACGGTGCGCACTACCTAGACTCCATCATCGGCTACACCGAACATCTAGACCATGCATTGAATGCAGTGTAATACCTAGACGCAAACACTACGGAGCGCATCACCTAGGCTCCATCATCGTCCACCCCGAACACCTAGACGATGCGTTGAATACTTTCCAACGCCTAGAGCCAAAAACCTACGGTGCGCACTACCTAGACTCCGTCATCGGCTACACCGAACACCTAGACCATGCATTGAATGCATTGCAATATCTAGAAGCAAAAAACTACGGAGTGCACCACCTGGACTCCATCATCGTCCACCCCGAACACCTAGACGATGCATTGGATGATTTCCAACACTAGAGCCAAAAACCTACGGTGCGCACTACCTAGACTCCGTCATCGGCTATGCTGAACACCTAGATCATGCATTATGCGTGTCCTGAGGCCAAAACGCAAAAAGCGACGAAGAGCACCATATTACCAGGTCATCGGTTATCCCGAGCAACTCTCGCTCTACTACACCCACTTATTCAAATGTCATATTGTCATATTGTAACTGTTATGATATCGACGTTTATTATAAAGCTGCCATAACTTTCACACAACTGACTTTGGTAAGATTGATCCTATCGTACGTATATGTTACTATTAACTATATTCTTTTCTCAGTGTGTGTTGTATTAACTAATTATTATTGTACTATTGTAATGAAGATTGAAGGTGTGTGTGTGTGTGTGTGTGTGTGTGTGTGTGTGTTTGTGTGTGTGTGTGTGTGTGTCTGTGTGTGTGTAATTTGTATTGTTGAAAGGCAAAGTTAACAATTTTTGTAAAAGAATGATTTTTAATGTATTTTACTAGTTAAAATTTGTTTACTTCCTTGAAATTTTAAGAATTTTAATATCTCAACTTAATTTCGTTATTAAAATAAATACTTATAAAATAACAAAACTTTTTTTAATACCTTGAAAAAAAAATGTTTTTCAGTTTACTGAAAATTCGAAAAATGGAATTATCCAATTTAAAAAAAATAATCTCGCGTAATTATTAAAAGAAATTTGTTTGATTCCGTTTGAAGATGTCATGTCTCATACTGAAGTAATGGCACATCCTGTACATCTCCTTATACAGAAATAGATATCTAGTCTAGTAAAACACATTTCAATAGCGTCCGATTTGAATCTCAAAAATTTCAATAGGTCCTTTCAGCGCAGTATGCAAGTTTCTGTGGAAATCAAAATACACGTACTTTAGACGATACTATTTCCTGCAAAAGTCGCTATATTTAAAAAAATTTCTCCTGATAATTCAATTAATAAGAATAAAAAGAATAGGTATAATAATTTTGATAAATTTCGCTCGTATTCCTTTGATTAATTGAATTTCCTAAAAAAGTTCGTGTATTATGTTCATCATTTTTCAAACAAGTCAGTTGATTCAAATAAGTCCAGAAGGATTTTCAATCCATATATACGTATATTAGGTATATCTTTGTATTTACCGATCAAAATGAATAAAATATTTGAGTGCATAATTAAACTTTACATCCACAATATTTCGAACAGTATATCGAAATGCCCGTGCAGTCGCAAGAACCAATATCATCGACAAATTCCCTTCATCGCCGGCCGCAACAAATCCATTCTTTATTGATTACAGTACTAAGAAGGCGATCCGGGTGCACCGGCGGCTGCCCGTAAAAGAAATAATTAGTCGACAAACGGCAAGCAGTTTTTTCTAATTAAAAACTTTACGCGAGCGCGCACGGGGGACAGCCACCGCCGCCGCCGCCGCGTCCAACCATGAAGGAATAAAATATAATTACAAAAAGAGGAGGCGAGAGACTTCGTTCAAGAAGCACAGGAGAAATTGCGAGAAAGGGAAACGTCTCTTTTCCCCGGGAGAGACGCAAAAGAAATTTGTTTTTCTTCCTGTACTCCCGTCACCCTCCTCTTTATATACATTTTTCTTTCGCCTCGCGCTTAATTATACCGCGGCGACGCGCATTTCGCCGTCGTACCCTGCGAAAAAATTGAAAGTATGGGCAATATATTTCATATATGTTGGATATACAAATTAGCAATATATTACAAATATACTGGCTATGCGATTGCCAATATATTAGTAACATATCTGCGATTGTACATCCTCCAATATATTACTCATATATTGACAGTATAAAATGTATATGAATAAATTTCAAAACGTATTACGGATAAGTATAGCCGGAATAGAGTATCGCTATACTTCAATAAGTTATTTTTATATAATACAAAATCAAAATTATTTCACGCAAATATTGCGGAAATTTTTGAGATCCTATTGTACATTAGTACAAGAGGGAATAACAAAAACAAGGCAAGCCTTCGTAAAGAGTCGTTCGAACCAAGAAAGAAAGAAGGGATGGTGGGGGCCCCCTCCGTCGCCCCCTACCAGTGAGGTACAGCCTGCCCGGATCACCGTCCAGGAGCCACTTACGTAGAAATGAATCCACGTAGGAAGAGCCTGGGCGATTCCAGATACCTCTCCTTGAAGAAGGAAATCAGAAAAGAGGAAGTTGTGCGTTGCCCTGTGAGGGCATTTCCACACTATCAGAAGATATAGAACAAAAACGGTTGTATGGCTGAACTACTATGTGGAGTGTAGAATGGGGAAAAACCTCGCAAGGAGTAAAAACCCATATCGTTCGAACCGATGAATTACACGGCTTATATACTCTCGGCCTTCCAATGCGTTTAAAGGAGCCACTACCGGCGCGCCGCATAGCGGTGGCAAACGGGAACTTTTGATGGGCGGCGCTCGATAAGCAAGCTTCAGCTATTCATCCGCTATGCGGCGCGCCGGTAGTGACTTCTTTAAACGCATTGGAAAACCGAGAGTATATAAGCCGCGTAATGCATTCGTTCGAACGACTCTTTATACGAAGAGTTCGAAATACAAGGCTTGCCTTGTTTTTGTTATCCCCTCTTGTACTAATGTACAATAGGGTCTCAAAATTTCCGCAATATTTGCGTGAAATGATTTTGTATTATATAAAAATAACTTATTGAAGTAGCAACACTTTATTCCGGCTATACTTATTCGTAATACGTTTTAAAATTTATTCTTATACATTTTATACTGTCAATATATGAGTAATATATTGGAGGATGTACAATCGCAGATATGTTACTAATATATTGGCAATCGCATAGCCAGTATATTTGTAATATATTGCTAATTTGTATATCCAACATATATGAAATATATTGCCCATACTTTCAATTTTTTCGCGGGTACACCTCCCCTTCCACCTCCCTTTGAATAAATTAAAATTCATATTGCTCATTTGGCCGCGCGAGCAAGTTATATTCGTTTGCTGCCGATTTCTTCGTCTGCGCTACCTTTTTCCCAGAGAGTTTATACAAGACTAGTATTGTGAAGACATGCACTTTTCGTTTGTTTAGTTCTCCTAACGACACTTTTTGCGACAATGCATGCAAATTCTGCGTACGTATAGTCGCGCAATGCGAGAGCCAGGACTGTGTGTGTGCTGGAGGCGGAAGGCTAACTCCGGTAGGTCGTAAACTCGTGGGCGTGCGTTTTATTTTTTATTAGGACAATCAGGGACGTTTGAGGGCTTGTTTCTCGCTCATGCTCTAGGCGCACTATTACCGGATAAACAGTTCCCGTCTAGTATGTTTTTGTTGTTTGATCGGAAGTAATTTTCCGTTGAATTTGAAATTATCATATGTATGGGATAGGTAATTTATATTTCTAATGACCGTGAATATAAAATAGAATACTTAGTTTTACTGGTTAAATTAAGCTTATTAAATAAAGCGATAAATTATTGTTCTAAAAATTGAAAGTGATTTAAAAGCGAATCAACGAGAATTATGCAAATGATTCTTCAGTACCTTTTGCAAAATTTATTCATAATCATTTCTAATATAATAATCTTCCATTGAATATTCTATAAGATAACATTTTCACAGCGGGCTCAAAATTTGTGCTCTGAAATCGCTCAAAATTCATTCGTATAATCGAAAAGAAAATCAATTCACCTCGCGGCGCTTTTAGGTCATGTTTGCCCGAACCAATACTCGAAAATCTTCCCGAAAGCACCTGTTGAATTGGAAAATGCAATTATAAAGAGTGTCCGCGCATATGCGCCCCTCCATCTTCTTTATTACGCAATCATTTTTGCGCGGACACGCGCCCATAAACATCCTCTTTCCCGAGAACCGGAACCTGATAAATATGGAAATCGGGCGCGCGCGCGGATCGAAAGCATTCCACCGCGCAGCGCGCAAATTTCGGCCTTATACGCGAAAGATGTCCTTATTAGTTTGACGAAAAATGCCCTCGTGTGTCGGCTCTGGGATTCACGTTTCATTCAAAGGTAAAGTACCCGAATGGGGGATAATCTGAAAATGGAACCGACATCGGGACAGCAGTAAAATAACTACTATAAAATGTTCATGGCATTACTTTGTTAGCATTATTTATGATATTAACTATGTATTCACGACAATGTTGTCTTAATTTACTCTTTGAATTGATTGTAAACGGCATAAAAACTTTTCGAGGTTATATTTCAGTAGCGTGAGTAGTGAAATCTTTGTAGGACTTTAGACGTTTCATAGTTTCCTATACCCGAAAGCGGGACACATTTAAAAGTATTGTCCCGATATAGAGTTCGACTAACGTCCCGATTTAGGTCCCAGCTCGACATAGGGTGTCCAGGAATAGCAGTCGTACACATGTTTTTTCAAACTTATTAATTTATTATAAAGGAGTATTTAAATAGGTTTATTTTTGCATAGATTACTAAGATAGATTGTACATCAATGATGAGATTAAAAAGCTTTTAAAAATTTCGTTTGACGGTTGTGAAAATACCGTTTGTTTATGGTTGTACTCGAAACGTGTCCCGCTTTCGGGTACTTTACCTAATTATTTCCGTGTTAGCATGAGCTCGACGATAGTAGCAATGTTCTTTTTTCCCTCTTTTTCGCCGGATGGAGTTTATAGAGGGGATGCGTTGTGCACAGCGACGTGTTTATTGAAAATAAAATAATTAGATAATCTTGCTTTTACGAAAAGTTAATGCGATTTTTTGCAATTAATTTCGTGTTACGAGGATGTCTGTTTTTTAATTGATAATTTCAGGGAATTTTGTAACAAAAAAATATGTTTTTCAAACGTCACGAGAGTTTAAAAATAGAAATCAATATTAAAATTAATTTACCGAAATTTGATAATACGTTTCGTCGAGCTTTTGTTTGTCAATTAAAAATTTCTACAGAACCACATAGCTTTTCATTACTGCGCGGGAAATGTAAACAATAATTAATTAGTGTTGCGCGGCATTCACCAAAGGCAAATTAATTAATCGTCGGTTTTCCAGTTCCGGACTTGAGTACCCCGCACCCTTTCGAAACTTAGTGAGACAATTAGTTCTCGCGGCATCAATTAATTTCCTTCCCTGATGAGATAATTTGTAAAATATAAACCAAGACAAAGCACGCATAAACTAACCTCTTTATGTACAATTATATTAGTCTACATCTCACAATTAACCTAACTCCATTGTCGTACACCCCATACGTCACAATTAAACAATTCATTCTGTACCCAGACCACCTGCTCATTCCTCATACAAATTCGAACGGCTTCGACGGCTCAATCTAAAACTTAATTAAAACCCAAAAGAAAAATCACGTCTTTCAACCCGCCATTCAATTACCCTTCGGACCCGATCGGCCGCGCGAAAAGATAAAGAAAGTATCCCCGCAAAGAAGAGAGAAAGCGAGTGAGAGAAACTCAGCTCTGCCCGGGCTAAACCGCTTGAAAGTCGATCAATCATCAGCTCGGTCGGTAATCAATCTCAAACCTCTCTCTCTATCTCTCTCTCTGCCTGCTCTCTCTCCCTCCCTCGTCCTCTCCCTTTCGCGCACAAACAGTCAAACAGTGAATGGTACACCCGCGCGTTCGCAATTCCCTTAACCTCCGCTAACGAGGCGTAGGTGAATATATGCGCGGGTATCCAGAAAGAGAGAGAGAGACAGAGAGAGAGAGAGAGAGAGAGAGAGAGAGAGAGAGAGAGAGAGAGAGAGAGAGAGAGAGAGAGAGAGAGAGGAAGAGAGAGGAAAGTGGAACTTTGCCATGGTAACTTATACAGAACTCGTCGACGTCAGCGTATGGAGAGCGAGAGCTATTCCTCTCTCTCTCTCTCTCCCCCTCTCTCTGGCGCTTCTATCTCTCTGTGCGCGCACGTTCTACGTACACGATCGTTCGCTCGTTGGAAAGTTCGCGAAAAAATATATACCCGTTATTAATGGAATTGTTGAATTCGATATGAAAACAAATTTTAATCAATTTCGACACTGCGTTCTGGTACCGGATACGTATTATAGATGTACAATGCACGAATACAAATCGTCTTACGTTAATATCGTGGGAAATACATTGATCATCACCTGACGTGATGTAAAAATAGTGGACCGAAATACAAGTTAATGAAAACTGTTTGGGACACACCGTACATATATACATAAGAACACAATCTAAATTCGCATTTTACAAGAGTTCTCTAATTTCCCTTTTTATTTTTTTCTCCCTCCGCGCAGATACCCAAAAGCCCTCGCTGAAAGTTTCATTAAAAGAGCACACTTCACTCGTGCTACAAACGGAGGCTATTAAATAAATAATTAAACATCCCCGAAAATATACCTTTGACCTCCCCTTTTCACCTACGCGCAGCACACATACACATACCCTCACGTACATATCCTACCTAAGAGTTGGTTCCCCGTTGTCAGACTAACAAACTTATTCGAGCCGACTATTAATTTCTTCCCGCGCGTGTATACCGTCCACTCGTCCGGTCATCTCTCGGTCTCTCCCCTTTTATTTTTCGACTCTCCGCCAGAGCAGCAGCAAAAGGAATAGAGAGATATGCGCGCAGTAACACAGACACACACAGCTATACGCCGGGTCGGGCCTCATTAGCTGCGCACAGCTGAAAGCGAGTAAAGCTTTCTGCTGGACCAAGAGAGTGAGCGAGAGAGAGAGAGAGAGAGAGAGAAAGAGAGAGAGAGAGAGAGAGAGAGAGAGAGAGAGAGAGAGAGAGAGAGAGAGAGAGAGAGAGAGAGAGAGAGAGAGAGAGAGAGAGAGAGAGAGAGAGAGAGAGAGAGAGAGAGAGAGAGAGAGCGCGAGAGAGAGATAAAATAAGATGAAAACGAGAAAAGAAAGAGAGCAGTGGCAGTAGCAGCAGCGGGTGGCACGGTAAAAAAACGGGGGAAAACGAACGGACGCGCGCGTGTACACAGGGTCAGGAGAGGAGACGAAAGGGCGAAACCGGCGCACGGGAAAGCTAGAATTTTCATCGGCGCGAGCGTGCGCGCTTGAGCTTTCCGTTCCTCGGCATCCTTCCTCCTTTTTCTTGGTCCGAGGAGACTCGACGCATGATGAACGGATATTACGAAGTTTCTCTAGTACTCTATCCTCTCGTTGGCCTGATGAATCGTTGATAACACTTCTACATAGCGTTTTCCTTTTTTCCTTATTTCTTTTTTTTTCTTTCTAAAAACACGAAGGACTGAATTTTCGTTACCTGTTCATTCTGAAAGACGAGTCGGAGCTCGCGCATTAAGGTCAAATCGTCGACTGGCAGTAAAAAGCTATGCGCGCGGGAGGAGGTAAAACGTGCTGCTATGAAAATTATTGCGCCGCGAGGGCGACATGTCACTTCAAAGCTGAAATTTGGCTTTTGAAACCTGAAACTCATACACTCGCGCTTACTTATACGTACGTGAGCGTTTCGAAGGAAGGTATTTTCCGAGAAAATTACGATGTGCAGTTTTGCAGTGGTAGCGTAATGGCCGTGGTGGCGAAAAAAGGGAATATTTCGTTGTCGTTGTTGTACGGATAGCGTTGTCACTTGGGACTTTAAAAATTATCTTACGAGAGGATCATCGTGAACTAATTTCAAAATATTTTAGTGAAGTTTTATAAATGTAGCTTGTGAGGTTAGTACTCATTGATTAATAAAGAAAATTGAGAAGAAATTTATTTGTTCGGGACCGTCAAAATACACATAAGATTTGTTTGTACATTATTCCGCTTCTCATAATTAAATAATAAAATGTTGATGATATTACAGCGATTAATTCATTTACAAATTCATTACCATCATCTACAAACAAATATTGCTATTAAAAAAACATTGATAATTCAACATAAAATATTACCACACTGTTATCAATAGATGCATTAAATTTAATTAAATGTACTGGAAGCAAAATTTCATCGCTGTATTTCCACATACTTTAACTTCATTTTTACAGTATTTACATTTTAAAATATTTTTATTATTAGTTGTGGTTACATGATCCCATATTGGACTGGGTTGCGTTTTACTCCTGAAAATTAATATGTTTTACTAAAAACTATTTTAAAATATTATATGGATTTTATGAAAAATTTAAATTACCAACCTGTTCATCATCGTGCTTGAACGTAACTGATAACTAGACTGGGAAGTATCTAAAGAGATATTCGCATCATCGTCATGAGGATTAAGCCGACTGTGTGGAATGCCTTTAGGTTCCTTGTGAAGTAGCAAGGATTTTTCTTTTTCCTCATCTGAAGTAGTTTTTGCAGCTATAGAGACATTTTGGTTGCATAAATTAATACCTTCAGGTTCCTGATGAAGCGGCACGGATTTTTCTGTTTCCTTGTGTGATGTAATTTTTGCAGCCAGAGAGACGTTGACGTTATATAAATTAATTAATGTGCTGTAAATATTAAAATGATAATATTAATAATGTACTTCCAATTTGAACGCAATATTATTAAATTAGAAATAGTGCTAACTAGTCAACATCATCTAACGATCGAAATCATTTTTCTATCACTTCCCTTTTCCAAAAATTTTTTTTTGCAGTACTTAACAACGTATTCATCATTATGTTTAAATTTTAAATAATCTCTAAGTTTTAAGTTACAAAGTTGGAACGGATGATGATCATTAATTTTGAAAAATATTTGAAACCTCCTTGTGTACTCTTCTTCAGCTATATTATAACGAGAGTCTTAAAAAATATAGCTTAAAAAAGATCTGAATATATTGGAAAAATAATTGTTAAATTACACATTTGGCACCCTCGTCTTTCCACATTACCATCTTGATCGAAGTTCTTGGAGAGAATTTTGTTAAAATCGTATTTGATGAAGTGATATTAGTTTTAACATCGAAATTCCTCCAAAACACAAAACTATAGTAGTCTGCAATTAAATATAATTAGTTGTAGGTAACTTTTTAGCATAAGACTAGTGTTCAATAAAGTTTTAAATAATAAATTGTAATTATTCAATAAGAAGTAGTATAAGTGTGTATACGTCCATACACGCTTACTTTTATTCATTTAAGGTGGCTCATGCGTTTGGTACCGTATCAAGTCGTGGCCCCGCAAGGGGCTTCTTTATTATTGCCAAATTAAGTTAACGTATTTTACGTAAATTTATTGTAAATAACTTCTAAATGTTCAAACAAAAAAAAAATTTTATAAATAAGTAAAAACTTTGCTAATTTGTCGCTACATTTATATGACTGGTCGCAGCGCGCATGCGCAGTAGCACATTAATATCTTTTTTGTTTGGTCGTTAACCTATAATTCTGATCATATCATTAGATTCTTTACAAAAAAATCTTTAATTTCATATATTGTACATTAAAAACTGCTTTTTTACAAGTTACTACGAAGCAATAAACTGTTCATTCCCATAAGGTTATGTGTTAAACGTACCTATTTATAAACTCAGTTTTTTTGATAATTTGGTCGTTGACCTACAATTTTCTTAGTACAGATCGAAAGTTTAATGTCTAAAGAACATATTTCTTAAGTTTAAGATGTATCTGCTTTTTTATAAGAAATTGCATGAGCCACCTTAAAACTTTATTTAAAAACACACGCAAAAAAACAAGTATTTAGCAATAATTTCATTATCTATATATGCAATAAATTTAATAAACTATAATTACCTAACGAAAGCAAAAACTTAACGAATAGGCTAGATGTAAACAAAGATGATGAAATTTCAAATTACATCGGAGACGAAAAGTAGAGGTTAGCCCAGCAATCATTTGATACAAAAGGCGATGTTTCTCTTCCTTTTTTAGGGTATAAAATAAGCGAAGTTTCTTTATTTGTTGAACTTCTCAAAACCAAAATAGTTACATTCCACAGCAGCTTCTACCTTCTAGGACCTCACCTCCTCAATGTCGTACTAGTAGTAACTTCTACGGTTGGACTTTCTCTGATTCTCTCTCTTCAAGAATTTTTGAGAATACTTCGAAATTGGAATGTTGGAATGTTGAATCATAACAGCTCTTCGCTACTCTGAAGTTGTCATCGACTTGTGGCGCCACGAAACTAGTCGATTCTTGATGCAAAAAGAATCGAAGAATCGAGAATCGACTATCTAAAATAATCGACAAAATAATCGATTATTTGAAAGGAAGAATCGATTACTCTCAAATAATCGGTTGGAATCGCCTATCACTAGTACTTAACAGTAAAAATGTTGGGTTGTATTAAATTATTTAATCCGTTAGGTGAATTTATTTGAAATTTAATACAATTTACATGGAAAATGTTGTATATGCATTAAATTCGCTAAAAACGCATTTGTTTGAAATTTCATATGAACTTTACATTGAAAATGTTGTATCTGCATTAAGGTTGTATTGGTCGTAAGGTCTCATTCAAAAATTTAAGACAAATATTTTGGTCGTATAATTCGTCAAAAACAGTATCATTCTACAGTACTAAGAGTAAACAAATATGTAAAATGTTTTTTAGAACAGTAAAGAAAATTTTACACTGATTTTAGAACATTTTAATGCTCATTTTTCCACTTTTTGATATGACTGTACGTCTTATTTCATAGTTTATATGTTTTTATGTTATATTTCAGAAAATATCCTCGAAGTGGACATTTAAAAAAATGGAACTTGTTTATCTAACATACATTGACGATTACACAAACTTTTAATGCTATGACACTATGGCGTCTATGGTTTTTTAAAATTTAGTTGCTAATTTTGAAAATTCCCATAAGGTTGTTGTTAATTCAATTAGCAATAATTCCGTAACCATTCTCGTTAAGCCTCTGAAATTTTCCACAGCTCCTTATATTTATGATATTTAATGACTATCAAATTTTGAACAACTTGTCACTATTTTCGTCTTATAGCCAGTGCAACCTTAAATTCGCTAGAAACGAATTTGATAGAAATTTCCTACTTTACTTTTGTACTTGAAATTTAATGCACTTTACATTGAAAATGTTATATATTAAATTCGCTAAAAACGAATTTGCTTGAAATTTCTTGTTATTATGCTAGAAATTTAATGCGGTTCACATTAAAGTTAACATTAAAATTGAAGTAAATGCACATTAAATGTAATGTACTGGTACATTAATATTTGGTATATGTACATTAATGCAATAGCTATGCATTTAATTGAAAATTAATGTGCATCTGATTAAATTGTACGGTAATATTTGTGATAAAATACATAAATTTTCATGCAAATATTCCTTAACCCTTTCGTACCGAGACCCCTTTCCCGGGGAAAAAGTGACTTTTTTTTGTATACTATAATTGTGGAGGCTTTAACTAAGATCAATCGACAGTTTTTTTTCTCCAGAAGTGTCGATAAGTACTATTTTCCAAGTGGGTCCTGGAGGACCCATACAACCCATAGCCGTCAATAGAATTATTTTATTGAACTCGGATAGTAATAAATTCTTAGTACGTTGTCTCATTAACAAGATCCATCACTCAAAATAAAAAAAAAAAAGTAATCATTAACCATTTTTTTATTCTAAAATAAATCATTCAAGATCCGAATTTTCGTCAAATCCCAATTTTCATTGCCGAGCCCTTTTTTAATGTACTAAACGAAACGGAAGAAAACAAAAAAATTTAATTTTAATGGCCAGAGGGGCTTCCCCTTGAATAAGAGAACACGACTAAATAAATAGATTTAAAAAATAAGTTAATTTCAGATTTCTACAGCATGTTGAACAAAGTGGGTCCTACAGGACCCATACGGTACGAAAGGGTTAAACAATTTTTAATTTCCAAGTACATTAAAATTCAAGTATTAATGGCGCTGAAAAGTGCATTAAAATTCATGTTATTTTTAAGAGTGCAGAATTATCATGTTTACCTAACACGAATACATTAATTATAATTCTCTGTTAAAGATTAGAGAATCTGACACCAATCAACGAGTTCAGAAAAAAATAATTTAACCCGGTCAATTAATTAAATTCTTCCATTCAAGAAATGGTATCAACTTATTTTAACGAGTTTTTCATCGATACCAATCATATCCTTCACTAGAGCAAGCTACCCCCTCGTTCGCCTCGATTCGACAAGAATCACGCGTGCGCGCGCTAAAAACTCCGAAATTCATTAAAACTCGAGCACTTGCCATCTCACCCGTATCTACATGCTTGAACGGCAGTTTCATTGTGAAATCAAATAACGCGATGAGTGGGAAGGAGTGAGATAGACAAAGCGAGAACGGGCAATAATCGTGTTAAAGTGTTTACCATGATCGCGCGCGGATGTAGGTCACTGGCTGCTGCCGGGGTTCCAAAGAGTAAAGCGATCGGCTAAAGACGTTTCGCAGGCCCTTTAGCCGCCCGCCGGCGTTGGAGACACACTTGGTGACGACGATCGGCCGGAAGTTAAGCAAAGCCGAATCAAGCGCGCGCGCGCGAGTCCCGTCGCGAACTTTGCCCATTAATCTCGGACGCTTCGAAGTTGAAGGAAGAGAGAGAGAGAGAGAGAGAGAGAGAGAGAGAGAGAGAGAGAGAGAGAGAGAGAGAGAATTAACGGTGACCGATGAGCGTGAGAAGTAGAGAGTGAGAGAAAGAAGGAAAGAGGTGAAGTTTCTTCCCCCCTCCCTACTGGAGGGAGGGGGAAGAAACTTTCCCTATGATGGAAAATGTATCTCTATCGCTCGGAAAAGATTATCTGCCAGGCGCCTCGTTGCGGATGAAATTGAAACGCTAGCGAACGAGCGAGCGAGTGGGACGAAGACAGAAGCTTCCATTTCCAGCAGTTTGGAGAGAATCGGTCCTCAATGGCTTTTTGGTCGTCGGGAGGTCGGGAGGAGGGCAGGAAGAGGCTATATACCGCTCGCGTCTCGGAGGCGGTGATTTCTTCTGGCAACTGTCCGCTCGCAGATTCGATGACTGTCGGAATAGATTGCGAGATCCATATCGAGCGTGCACACAGTTTCCCTCTCTCTCTCTCTCTGTCTCTCTCTCTCTCTCTCTCTCTCTCCCCGTGGAAAGAATCTCTGGAAATATCGACTTCCCTCTCTGTTGCTTTTTTATCCCCCCCCCCCCCCCCGAAGCTTCACTTCTCCCCCGCTCTTTCTCTTTTCATTATTTCAACTGAGTTTCTTATGTAGGTTAAGAAGTCCGGCCACCCACCGGCGGAACAGGAGGAGTAATTGCACGAAATATCTTATTGACGCAATCCCTCGTTCGCTCGCAGACGTCTGGCAATTCTCGTGCCGCTACCACTTCATCACACAGCACTGCTGCTGCTGCGATTGGAGCGGGAGCGTGCACAGTTTTTATTAAGAATGCCGGCTTTCTTTTCGAGCGAGCCTGAATTTATTGATTGGCGTTATTGGAGATACTTTAGTTAAGGCACCCGTGGCAGAACTCGCGAGCGCACTGCCTGTTGCTCTCATTTCCGCCGGAGCTACGATTCAGCCGTGCTAATTTAGAAATGAATTTGACGGGGCTCGAGATGATATTAATAACGCGCTATGCAATAAGTTTACGTTTCTCTTTCTCGTACAAAGTATTTGACGAAGTAAATATTTAAGGGTTCAAGGGTTAGGATATTGTGAAATTTTTCAATAAATCTAAAAATGAAAAACGATTTGCAAAATGTATAGTGTGGGGTAGTCAACACCTTCTAGATTTTATCGGTGGAATGGAATCTGTAGCAAAGCTGTTGAAACAAAATAAGAAGAAATATGAATTTTTCTCGGGGCTAACAAATATTTGGTAAAACAAAATTTTAAATTTGCACATTTTAAAGCTAGATAGAGCGTATACGTGATGTAGAGCATTTTTTCGTTGCGCGCTCAGCTTCTGCGCGCTTTTATTTACCTAGATATATTTCCATGAGCAAGAAAACATTGCTAAACAAAAACATGTTTCATATGCACGCTCAAGAGAGCGCATTTTTCCAAATAATGTCAATCGCGTTATATCAACCCGCGCATCTATACACGGGGAAATCCCGAGATCACGAGGCTGCAAACAAAGCGCGCGTCGACAGCCGCGCACGTAAAAAGTAATTAGCGTCAAACATCGCGAACGGTAGGTATACGTTCAGAGCGCGCAATAAAAGCCTCTGACTCGTTTCAAAACTTACAGATGGTCAGATTATCGCTGCACATGCGCGTGGACGGTTTAGTCGCCACCTCTCGTTTCAATCCTATGGGTGGGGGTAAAAGGGATGGATAGTTGGCACAGATCGCCGACCTCTATACTAAACTGCAATTCGTTTGTTTCACAGATAAACTCGTTCAGGCGTGGCTCGCACCGCGGCCCGCTTAATTGAAAGCCGTCGGGACGGCTGTAGCAGCCTGACCCCGACAGCACACGCACGCACACACGGAATAAAACGAAAGAAGAACAGCAGCAGTGGCAGCAGGGTGCTAGAGCAACGAATGGAGCCTCGGTGAAATTCACAGAGTGGCCCGCTGCTGACGATGAAACTCCTAGCAGCGATGCTGGCAGCGGTGGTGGTGTTGGATTATGGATCGCCGGAGCTGCCGAGCGCAATGACGCCGTTGTGGGCCGCGTGGCTGCCACTACTACTCGCCGGTCAGCAGCAGCAGCAACAGCCAGAGCAGCGATTGTGACACGCCGGCGGCCGTGCTCCTGGCTCGCGATAATTAGCCACGCGATGATGCACGACGGCCCGAAAACTTGTGCTGCGCCTTACCGTCACGCTGCGCGTGTTGTTGTTGTTACGGCCACCGTACCCGCGTGTAACCACTGACGAGGATCGGCGTGTTACGAGATTTTGATGGATATATATGCACGAGGATGCACATCTGTAGTCGCGTCAGCCTATGGACCGAGTGGTGTTTCTCCGTATACACACTTTTTCTCACAGGCCTCTGTTAGAGAATAATGCCTGAAGGAAATTGCCGTTTTTAGATACTCCCTTTTTAGACACGTTTACACGTTTATCTATTGTCCTTTGTATATATAAGCAGGAGCGGCGTAGTCAATTTTATCCCGTTTGGCTGACGGCGCAAAATGGCGAGAATCTGAGGCGTCTAAATGTAAATACGCAGGAGTCGATGTCGCGGGCAACTGCCTAGGTCGACTACGAGGAGATCGCTGTAGTCAGGCAAGAGTGATGTCCTCGGCTGATGCGTTCACGCGTAGGCAACTTGAATTCTGCACGAGTGTTCTGTAATTCATCACCGTGTGTGGTCTGGGGCGAATTCTCGGCTACATCGGCGGCAGGCCGGTGGGCGCCGCCATGTCGCAGCCTAATTCCGGCTCCGGCTTCAGCATTGACGGACCGAATGGACATACTCCCACTCAGCATCATGAACAACCAAGCAGTAGACAGAATGGCCGTGCTTCAACCGACATCCTGGCCGATACGGCCAAGGCCGACCTCTCCAATGGCTTCGAGGGTCGACCTATGCAGCCGCGTCCTCAGCAGCAGGTGGCGAACGAGACGCAGAGGATTCAGGAGCAGCAGCCAATAATCAAGAATCAGCAGAATCAACCGTCGAATCAGCAACAGTCACAGCAGCATAAGCAAACTCAGCAGCAGCAACAGCCACAGCAATCACAACTACAACATCAACACCTTGAGCAGCCAGAACGGCCGCCGTCCGTTCCGGTTCTCCTCACGCATCAACCATATCACGACAATATAGTAATTGACAGGGTGCAGTTTGTTCCTCAGGGTCCGGGTCAGCCGATATCCGTACATGCGGCGCAATTTGCGCCTGAATACGTTATCGCCGCTCCGGACTCGCTCCAATACTCCCAGATCCACAGTGCAATGTACAATCCTTCTCAGGGTCAATACGTCTCGCGAGATCCGGCTTTTCGAGACTCCGGCCTCTATACGCAGAATATTCCGCTAGCGACTGCATCAGGTACTTATGTACAGCAGCCGCAACAATCGCCGTTGCCCTCGCAATTGGCCGGCGGCCAACCACCCACGTATTATGCTAATAAGAGCATCGGGCCTCCTCCACCGCCCGTGGCCGCAGGATACGTGCACTTCGCTCCACAGATTCACTACAGCCAGTATCCCCAGACTGTGATGAACGCAGGACCATATAATGCGCAGAAAAGCATGTATCCGCCACCGCAGTACACTCAGCAGCCACCGCAACAGCAGCAGCCGCCGTCGTCTGCTCAGCACTCGCCGAATCCTCAGAGGTTCTCTCAGGAACTGTCGCAGTACCAAAGTCAACCCATTGTACAGCCAATCGCACAGAATGTAAGTCACACAGTTGCAGCTCCGCAACAGGGTCCGACCGAGAGATCTTCCCGTGGACCCAAGCCCATGGTCCCTCCGCGCATCAACTCAAAGATAACCCATGACACTGGACATCGTAAGTCCGCCAGTGTAGATGTTCCGACGGCACCGAAGCCAATGGAGGGCAGCGAAAATAATGCTGGCGAAGGTCAAATGACCCAGGACGAGCAACAAGTGCAACATACTGGCGGTCAGGATAATCAAGATAGGCGCTATGTAGTTAGTACAAATCAAAATGCACGCACGCGTCAAGATGGATTATACGTGAAAACGAACGGCGAATCGTCGAGGGAGCAGGTGCTCGGAAGCGAGAATGCCAGTAATGCCGACTGCGGGATTTATGTATCAAGATCGGAGCATAGAAAGTCAGTGTCGGTGGATGTGACCAGTAGCTTTCCGAAGCGTAATGACACTATAACCTTTACTTTTCCGGGCGACGGAAACGTCCAACAGGACACCGGACCCTTAACAATGCGTAAACCGGTAGCTACTGTGAATATTATGGATAGTAAACCGGTGGAGCCGACTCCTCCGCCGGACTTTTCTATTGAACAGAGGCGGTTGGATGTAAACGCGACTATGCGTATGTCGCCCATGCCGGTTCTCCCGCCATTGTCTGTAGTTCCCAAAGGTATTCTAGTTACCGGAGAAAGGAAGTCGGTTGAGTGGAGCAGTCTGAGCCCGAATCAGCGTATCATGATTCCTCAGGAGAACAGGCGATCAGATTACTTCGAGGACCATCGAAGATCGCCAATGACCGTATCGGTGGACGGTAAACGGTTCGAAGAGATCCGAAGGTCACCCATGACCTTTGTACCGATTCGCGATACGAACGCATCTGATCGCATAAATCAAAAGAGTCCAAATAATTTAGCAAATCAAAATTTCGAAAAGACCAGAGCGGAACTGGCCATGTGGGCGGAGCAACGTCAAAGACAGGAAATAGAAAGTAGGATAATGGAGAACCGTGGAATGTTCACCACAAGTCCTCGATCTAGGGGTCAATCCGAAGAGAGACGACCTGAAAGTAGCAGAAGTTACGTACAATTGGACAAGGAGACTAGAATGTCCGTGCCACCATCGGCATTTCAGCCGATAATCAGTCAGAATTCCATAATGGAACAACGGCGTCACTTGCGTCACGTGAGCGCCGATCTGACCAAACACATGGAACTCACGCGAAAAGAGTTCGATGATCCTCATTTAACAGGATCCGTTATCAATCTCGGTCCGACGTCGACGACAACGACCGCCCCCATCATGTCTCAACGAGCTAGTCCTAATATATGTTACCAATACCCAGCTCTCAGCGAAGCGAAATTAGATACGAAAATGACGTTGAATCTTGCAACAGACTTCAACGAAACACCCACAAAGCCACTGGATCAAGTTGACCACATTATCCACAGCCATCGGAAGAGCCAAAACGTATCGGCGAACCTGATGTCCGCTGCCAAGAATCACGAAAACTCACAAAACCAAACCGATCAAAGCGGAGAAAAACCAGATACCCATCAACTGCCAAGTCATCAGTTGCTACATAATCAGCACAGCATCGACTTCATCTCGGAGAAGCTCAGCCAGTGCGAGCGTCAACAGTGCGACCTGCAAGCCAAACTTCAGAGCCTCCAGAGCCAGAACGAGATCCTCGACAGGGTAGCGCAGATCCAGTACCAGCATAGCGATCTACAGGCACGGATGCACAGTTTCCAACTTCAGAGTCAAATAGCTGAGAAGTTGAGCCAGAATCAGAGCTCAGAGTTCTCGCAAACCAGTTCGCGTCCCACCAGCAACGACCAGGAGCAAACAAATAAGTCGATTCTGAATCAGTGCATCAATGCCTCGCGCCAACTCTACCAACAGTCTCTCCTCACCACAGTCAACCCGCAACTGCAAGTCTCAGCTAGCTACCTCGCCACCACCGATCGCGTTTCTCCACGCCTGCAATTCCAGCAGCCACCGGACAACTCGGACCACGAATCCATACAGATTCCGAGTATCTCGCAGATGCCACTGCCCAATCTCGCGCAATTCGATCGCGCCGACATACTGCCACTGTCGTCGTCCTGCTCCTCGTCGCGTAATTCCTACGCGCAACGTGGTGGCAGTGGCATGCAGAACGACGATGGCCTGTGCGCCACCACCGCGAGTAGCGTGAATTTCACGGGGACGCTGAAAAAGGTGCCGCCAGAAAAACCACCGCGGACGTCGCTCATTGTCCAGTCGCCCGACACCGAGGTAAACCTCATGCAAATTGCCATGCCCGCGTTGTGTGCCGCATGGTTTTTTGCGTGTCTACGTGTATGCGCGCAAGCTGTTTCATCCTTGTTTTTTCTTGTGTCTGCAGCGTTGTGTTATTTTTAAAACAGGAATGGCATTAAAACATGAGTTTTGTTTCGGACTGTTTTGTTTCCGGATTTGCTTGCGCATGCTGTGTGTAGGATAATTAAGCACCGTTTATTTTGCGTTTTAGTGCTGTATGTTTTTATTATTTTCGAATTAAGCCTTATAAAGTGCACCACTATAATTCTATCAGTTTTTGTTTTGTTTTATGATTTACGAATATATAAGTTGTAATTAAGTTTAAGTTAATGTTTATTTTATTTTATAGTTTGTGCATAATCAAGTAGAAAATTGACCGTTTTTGTAGTATCGCAAACGAGTTGACAGAAGTTATTACTTTGCGAGAAAGCACCTGAATTATTTTCAAGACAGGAACGGTCACTTATCTACTTCAAACATAGTTTCACCTCAAACGCATTCCCTAAATTAACCGAAACTATTTCATCGCTTCTGTTACAGAGCAACCGAAGTCAACCCGCCATCGGTCTGAAGCACACATCGAAGGCGAGGGTGAGTACTATATACCTCTTTCATCATACAATGCAACAACGGTTCTCTTACATAACGTTCACCCTATTACATGTATTTGTCAACGTCCTCAGCTCTGAAAAGCTTCTCTCGCCAGCAGCCGCAGGACCGAGAAACGAGAGAGAAAGAAGAGTGCTCGCAGCAAGCCGCCGCGGCACAAAGCCAAAGCTATTGCTCGCGCTGTGCACGAGAGCGCGCGGGCGCAATCCCGAGAATTTTAGCGTCCCCCTTCCTCTCTTTGGCATTTCCCGTTCCGTTTGAGATTCAGTGCGTCTCCCACGCCGATAGGATTTTCCCCTGACCGGAAAACCCCTTTTGCAAAGGCAAATTTCGCCCGTCCTCTCGGCAATAGTTTCTCTCTCGCCCTCTCCCTTTCACCCCCGGGGCCTTTGCCTAGCTCTTAAGGACAAAGCACGCGGGAGAGCAAAACAGAGAAGTAAAGGAGAGTGAGAAAAAGAGAGCAAGAGGAGAAGGAGGAGAAGGAGGAGAAGGAGGAAAAGGAGGAAAGAGGTAGTGCCGGTGCACGCGTGTGTGTGGGTGAGTGTATGTGCATTGCCTGAATACCGGCGTAAAACAGTTCCGGTTCACGTACGACTCGACGCCATGCTCGTACTCGCGCCACGTCCGGCGAAAATTTCAGTACCATTTAGGCGCGTATTCTCCCGGAGCATATGGGTCTGTCTGCATGTAAAGGTGTGTGTGTGTGTGTGTGTGTGTGTGTGTGTGTGTGTGTGTGTGTGGGTGTGTGTGTGTGTGTGTGTGAGCGCATCTCGTAAAATGCCACCCTCGTACACACCTACCCCCGGCTCTCTCACGCTCTCTCTCTATCTCTGTCGCTCCCTTGCGTATCGTGAGAGAGAAAAAATTTTTATTTTCGACACCGTGCGGCTTCTCTTTCTTCTCGCCATTGTTACTTTCATGCCTCAACTCCTGTGGCCTCTTTTTGCCCGCGACACCGCACGCTTCTCAAAGGAATTTTAATAGGAGTATAAATTTCCATACGCGCCCGAAAACAATGCTGTTTACCTAATTGCCGCAACCCCGTTGTTATGAAGTGCCTAATTAAATTTAAACGAGCTTAATCCTCATTATTGTACGCTATAACAATTGCTGATTATTATTTTCAATCGTTTAAAACCGAACGATCCGACAGTTGCAACATCCCCCAAAGTACCAAAATTTCCGAATCGCATCGAATCCTAGCTGACACTCTGTGTATAGGTAATACTCCTCTGATATCGAAACTAGCAGCGCGAGCGAGCACATTGTCAAATCTAGCGCGGGCATTTCGCGGACTGTGTAGCCTGCACCCCTTGTATTTTACCATACTTAGAGGGGCGCGCGAGAGCGCGTCTCGCGTTATTAAAATTTAATCTATCGGCCCGGAATCGTGCGTGGACGCAAGCGCATGCTATATCGTATTTATTAAAGTGTCATTACGTGCAGACGCATGGTTCCCGGTTATTATAATGCGGACTCGCACGTGCGGGAAAGCGACAAATTTGTATTATTATTTCAGCGCGTGCGAGGTATAATGCGAAATTTCGCAGACGTCCGATGGGGTGGTTCTTCGATATCTTTTTTTTCGTTTTAAGAGAGGAGGTTAGGGAGTTTAACGAAGAGAGTTTTCCAATTTACGTAGTTTTTAGCTTAAGCTCGATCGCGCTAGGCGGAGGAGAGGGTATCACATAAAATAAATCGTCCAAGTCCTTGATACTTATAAAAGGACTAGAGAGAGAGAGAGAGAGAGAGAGAGAGAGAGAGAGAGAGAGAGAGAGAGAGTATCTTAGCGGGAAAGACTAATTAAACGGTTAATTTGGTTCATTTTCTTTGTAAGCTATAAATTAGTAGTAAAACAATAAATCTATACAGAAAATGAATATTAGTTATTATAAATTTGAAGAAAAATCGAATATATTTTATTTCGTTGCACTACAACGTTGCAAACTTCAAACCCATTAATTTCTGTGTATTCATATTGACCGTGGTTTGACAAATTTAGTCACTTTAGATTCCATTCACGCGTGTTTTCTTTTTTTAACCCGTTTATTCAGCACACCCCACATAATAATTAAGTACGTTCTTTTTCCTCTTCAATGTGAAAAATTTCAGAAAAAGTCTCCCCGCAAAGTTTAAAGTTCCACGGCGACATCAACATGACAGTGTTTTCACATTATGAAGTCGCGACTATAACCTTTTTAAACTTCCACATCTTCTCTCCCATTTTCAAGATAAATGAAAAATGCAAGAATGCTCCTCGGCGAACGGCGAGTAAATTTTTGTATAAAACGCTCGGAAAATGAAAGTCCCTCGGCTGAGCATTAAAAAATAATGTCAATCATTTTTCTCTGAAAGATACCAGAATAGACTCTTTGCCTCCGTCCTTTGATCGCTTTAACCACGCAAAAAACTACTCCGCCTCGAAAATGCGTTCGCATACAAAAAAAAGGGAAGGAAAAAAGGCACGGCCCCCCGATTCTCATTAATCTCTCTGAATCCCCGCAAAAAGACCACCTCTCTCAGTTAAAATCCCTAATCAACGCTTCATCCACCCTCTCTCCTCTCTCTCTCTCTCTCTCTCTTATTATTCAACATGCCATACGGTCAAGTTTGATCATGGCAGAAATAAACAGTTTTCAATCAATCAATCAATCTCTCTCTCTCAATCCCCGTGAAAACAACTTTGTCCCTCTTTCTCTATCACTCTACCTCTGTCTCAGTCTCTATAAATCCCTTCGAAATCAATTTATCTCTAGCACGTGTACACCGCGAATAATAATTCGCGACACCGCGAGACCAATCCAGCAGAGTGAGAGAGACGAACTAGTGGCCTCGTTTCTGCGGCTAGAAATTACAAGAGAGAGAGAGAGAAAGAAAGAGAGAGAGAGAGAGAGAGAGAGAGAGAGAGAGAGAGAGAGAGAGAGAGAAAGAGAGCTTGCCAAGTGGCTCATACGTCTGCGTGGCAACGTTGTGGCAAGAGAGAAGGAGAGAAGGAGAGAGACATAGAGTCCTTCAGCCGCCACATTATTCCGCGGCGCGTGCGCTAATCCCGCAGCGGCGAGCGGCTAATTAAATGTATACATACGCGTATGTCTCTTACTCTATTTTCTCTCTCTTTCTCTTTCTCTCGCTTTCTAGCTCCTCGAGGTCATCGTTAGCGTTTACGAGGCGGTGCCACGTGGATTTTTGTTCGAGAACGCGCGTATTAGCTACACTACAGCCATACTGTTCGGCCGCGGTATATATGGAGCTCCCCGCCCGCGGGGGCGCACTGTCCATTATATGCAGGCGGAGGCGGGGGGAGAGATGGCTGCCGCCGAGCGTCGGATTTGAAAGGGGCGGTGACGCTGTGCTAATATGCTACTACCGCGATGTATGTTGATGATAGCGGGTGGGGCGAGAGGGGGGGTGTGGTGAGAGGACAAAATTTACGCTGGTTATGTGACTTATTGCGATTTTCTTTTTTTCTATATGCAGCTGCGAGCTCGAGGATGATCCTGGTCGCAAAGGATGTACAGAGCCTTTGATTGAAGGCGGCATCTCCTTTCAGAGTTAAAGGTGCTCTCTTTCTCTGTATTTTAATCCGCGCGTGCGATACATGTCGTTATTAATCGTTAGTCCGTCAGCGGAGTTACGGTATGAGAAAGAAAAGTCGTGGCGCGAATGTCGTGGCGCGAAGCAGTGGCGGCGGCAGGACGCATAAATGAGCATAAAGATTTTAAGTGTGTCGCTTCATGGAACGTAAAGTAGCTTTACAATGTGTATCATAAACCGGGGCAATCTTTTCTAGGAACCCTCTTTTTGTCTCCGTTATAATGGCTCTCCTCCATATAATTACGGATGCAAAATAAAGAGCGCGTGCGCGCGCACACTGCTTCGAGCTCTCCGTTGAAATGCTCCGTATACAAGAGATGGTAAAGTATAAAAGGGAGCTTTTTTGCGAAAGAAAAACTTTGAATATTTACTGTATTGAATGCGTACTCGTGGCCTTTTTTAGTCTATCGCGCGCGCAATATTCGATAAAATAAAGTAAGACTTTAATGGGCCGTTATTAAGTTGTGCACTGGAGTAATTATAAGGTGGTATAATTCGGCGATTAATTATGATTTTTATTGCACTAAATCTCCGGACAGGTTAGTAGCGATAAGTTTTGCAGTATAATTTTACATTTACAAAAATAATGCGCAGTAATATGGAGCATTAGAGTGGGAATAATTTATTCCTGCAAAATATTTGAAATTCGAATATGACTTCTCGTGCTAAAAGTCTAGTGAAAGGCTGTCTTGCAAATTTTATTTTAGTTTTTTTTTCATATCCGATACTTTTCCTACACGTACTTTAAATTTTCTGTATATAGAGACTATATATTGACATGGGTATTGACATATTGAATTTTCAATTACGTGACTTGAAGATACGTTTGAATTGGCTTTCAAAAAGTTAGCGCCGCCACCTCTTTTTCACGCGTGCAAATGTATTTTATGTACGCATTTTAAGTGGACAGTAGATGCAGACAATTTTAAAATTTGCATTTCGTTTAACTCGATGCAATGTTAAATGTTTTTCAACACACACACACACATACACACACACGCACGCACACACATACACACACACACACATTAGGGAAGCTTCGCCCCCTACTCGCCCCGCTTGCCAACCCCTATTTTTAGAGATAAATATGAATAATAATGAATAAGGATAATCTTCTATTAAATAATATCATGAAATATTTATTTTTTTCTTTCAAATTTTCTGTAATATTTAAAAAAAATTACTTTTAATATTTATTAATTTTTAAAATAGTCAGTATATTTATATTTAACAAAATAATGCATAATATATATGTAGTTCATTACGTCAGCTCTGATTTTATTTGTTATTTATTAATTATAAACTACTTTTTCAGCAAAATCCAGTAATATTTCTATTCTTGTCCGCCATTTTGAATTTTCTAAATCTGAGTTCAGATTCCTAATAAGCGACTCCAGAAACCCACTATGTACAATTTTTAGCAAAATCCGGAAAAATTTCAATTTTTGACCGCAGTTTTGGATCCGCCATTTTGAATTTTCAAAATCTGTGTTCAGATTCCTAATCAGCGAATCCAGAAACTACATATTTACAATTCTCAGCAAAATCCAGTAATATTTGAATATTTGGTAGCCATGATCGATCCGCCATTTTGAATTATCAAAATCTGAGTACAGATTCGTAATCAGCGAATCGAGAAACCCCCTACATATTTTTTTTTAGCAAAATCTAGTATTATTTAAATATTTTACCGCCATTTTGAATTTTTGAAATCTGAGTTCACATTCGTAATCAGCGAATTCGAAAACCCACAATATACAATTTTTAGCAAATTCCGGTAAAATTTAAGTTTTTGGCCGCCATCTTGGGTCCTCTATTTTGAATTTTCAAAATCTGAGTACAGATTCGTAATCAGCGAATCCAGAAATTCCGTATATACAATTGCAAAATTTAGTAATATTTGAATATTTGGCCTCCATCTTCGATCCGCCATTTTGAATTCTGAAAATGTGAGTTCAGATTCGTAATCAGTGATTCCAGAAACACCCTATATACAATTTTTAGCAAAATCCAGTATTGTTTAAATATTTTGCCGTCATTTTGTAGTTACAAAATCTGAGTTCAGACTCCTAATCAGCAAATTCGGAAACCCACTATAAACAATTTTTAACAATATATCTATGAGGGATGGATTAGGTGTGAAAGGGGCGTGGAGGGAGGTGGAGGCAGACACCCTTCAAAATAACGTAGAATTTAAAAGAATTTAACGGACAAAAGTGGAGGGGAAGTGGAGGGGAGTGAAGGGGGTAGGTACCCATTTTGACCCTTACACCTATATAATATAGAGAGATATATAGGTATACCTCATTTTATGTTTGACTTACAAAATTTTCTTGCACCGATTTGAAATAGCCTTGTCATGTTATGAACATAAAAGAAGGTTATGTTTTTAAACGTTTGAACTGAAGGGGACACAATAAGTAAGGCGAGGAGAAAGCCTGTAAATGAGCTCCAAAACCCAATCAGCTGGCGGATGATAGTTCAACTTAGAAGACGAAGGCACCCACACAGCCGACAGAAAGCCAGTTGATTATTCAATAAACTCCAAAACCTAAACAGCCGGGGGATGCGAGTTTCACGTAGAAAAGAGAAAAGCGCACAGCTTAGCAGGAGAAAGACAGTTTCTGATATACATTAAGCTCTAAAACTCGAAGAGCCGGGGGATGCGAGTTCCACGTAGAGGAGGAAGGCACGCAGATGGGCGGGGAAAATCCAGCTGATTATTAAATAAACTCCAAAAGCCCAATACCCGGGGGATGCGAGTTCCACGAAAAATGGAAGGTACGCCGACTAGCACGAGAAAACCAGTTGAACATTAAATAAGGTTCAAAACCCGATTAGTCGGGGATGAGAGTTCCACGTAAAAGTGGAAGGCACGCTAACTGACATGAAAACGCCAGTTGAATATTAAATAAGGTCGAAAACCCGATTAGCCGGGGATGAGATTTCCACGTAAAAGTGGAAGGCACGCTGACTGACAGGAGAACGCCAGTTGAATATTAAATAAGGTCCAGAACCCGATTAGCCGCGGATGCGAGTTCCACGTAGAAGAGAAGGAACGCAGTCTGGTGGGAGAAATCCAGTTGATTCTAAAATAAGCTCCAAAATCCGAACAGCCGCCGGATGCGACTTCCACGAAGAAGAGAAAGACATGCAAACGGGCGGCAGGAAGCCAGTTGATTATTAAAAAATCTTTAAAACCCGAATAGCCGGGGAGCCAAGTTCCACGTAAAAGAGCAAGGCATGCAGACGGGTGTACAGAAGTCAATTAGTACAAGCTCTACGTAGAAGAGGAACACAATAAATTCCTAAAATCCATGTAGCAAGGAGATCAGAGTTCCGCGTAGAAGAGGAGGAACACAGTCTGGCAAGTAAAAAGCCAGTTCATTATTAAATTAATACTTATAACCTAAAAAGCCTGAAGATATGAATTCCGCATAGAAGAGGAAGGCTCGCAGACGGACGGGAGAAATGTAGTTGATTATTAAATAAACTATGAATCCAAATAGTCGGGGGATGATAGACGGAATAGACGGAAGCCAATGGTTGCAAGTTCTACGTAGAAGAGGAAGGCACCCTGATGGGCCGAGCAAAGCCAGTTGATTATTCGATAAATTCGGAAATCTAAATAGCCGCGGGATGCAAGTTCCACATACAAACGAAAGGCATGTGCCTTGGTCGGGACAAAGCCAGTGGATTATTAAATAAGCTCCAAAACCCGAGTAGCTGATGAGTCGAGTTCCACGTAGAAGAGCAAGGCATGCAGACGGGTGTATAAAAGCCAAGAGGTACGAGCTCTACGTAGAAGAGGAACACACGCAGACGGGCGGGAGAAAGCCAGTTGATTATGCAATAAATTTCGACAACCCAAATAGCAGGGGGATCCGAGTTCCACGTAGAAAAGAAAGAACGCAGTTTGGCAGGAGAAAGCCAGTTCATTATTAAATTAATACTGATAACCTAAATAGCTGAAAGATATGAATGCCGCGTAGAAGAGAAAGGCTCGCAGACGGACGGGAGAAACTAAGTTGATTATTAAATAAACTATGAAACCCAAATAGCCGGGGGATGCGAGTTCTACGTAGAGGAGGAAGACACGCAGACGACTGTCAGAAAGCCAGTTGATTATTCGATAAATTCGAAAACCCTAAAAGCCGAGTAATGCGAGTTCCACGTAGAGGAGGAAGGCACGCAGACGTGTGGACGGAAGCTAAGGGGTGCGAGTTCTACGTAGGAGAGGAAGGCATGCAGACGGGCGGGAGAAAGCCAGTTGATTATTAAATAAACTCTGAAACCCACATAGCCGCGGGAGGCGAGTTCCTCGTAGAAAGGAAAGGCATACAGACGTGTAGGCGGAAGCCAATGGGTGCAAGTTCTACATAGAAGAGGAAGGCACCCAGACGGGCCAAAGGAAGCCTGTTGATTATTCAATAAATTCGGAAACACAAATAGCCGTGGTATGCGAGTTCCACTTAGAAGATGAGGAACGCAGACTGGTGAGAGAAAGCCAGTTGAATATTTAATTAATTCTTATAACCTAAATATCCAGGAGATGCGAGGACCACTTAGGAGAGGATGGCTCATAGACGGACGGAAGGCAACGAGTTGATTATTAAATAAGCTCCAAAACCCGAATAGCCGGTGTGTCAAGTTTCCCGTAGAAAAAGAAGGCATGCAGACCGGTATAAAAGCCAAGTGGTATGAGCTCTACGTAGAAGATGAGCACACGCAGACAGGTGGGAGAGAGGAAGTTGATTATTAAATAAACTACGAAACACGAATAGCCGGGGGATGCGAGTTCCACGTATGGAGGAAGGCCCGCAGACGACCTACGGTGGTCTTGAACGATGCCAAAAATAAACATAGGAATACCCGCAAACTTGCGATAGTAGTTGGTTCCTTAAGCATTCTAGATAACATATGTGATGAAACGAAAATAATCACCTTAGCCGTTTTTTTTTTTGGTCCAAAAATAAACAATGATTTAGGAACCAATTACTATCGCAAGTTTGCGGATTTTTTGGACAAAAAAAAGGCGAAGGGAATTATTTTCGTTTCATCATCTATATTATCTAGAATGCTTAAGGAACCAATTACTATCGCAAGTTTGCGGGTATTCCTATTTTTATTTTCGGCATCTTTCAAGATCGCCCTGGAGCCGTTACTCTGACCTGATCAGCAATGATGTCAATGTTCATGCGATTATCACCTCTCAGACTGTATCCCCTCTACTGGGAGATGTCAACCTGTTGGGTGCCACTAATATTCTTATTCCTGTGAGCACACTGGAGTTACTATTCCAGCGATTTGACATGCTCGAGATGTAGCTGGATGACCTTAAGCTCCCCGAGAATCGGAGCACCGTATCGCGCAGCATTAGTCCCGCGACCACTGAAACAGATGTTAATTCTACCTTAGAGCTGGCGGCACGGATCTCCGATCTGGAGAAAATAATTAACACGCAAAATATGTTGTTGAAGGACTGTAATAAAAATTCCAAGCTGCTTCTCGGGGAAAACTATGAACTTAAAGTAAAATTGGACAAAGCATTGAGCAGTATCGAGGTTCTCCAGTGTGGTCGCAGAGGTTTAAATACCAAGGAAAATAAAAACTGTTCACCTGACTTACGCACTGGTGGTTCCATCCTCGCTATTGATCACAACGATCAGCTTCAGTCCTCTCAGCAGAGCCTCGATATCGCTGGTGCGGCTTCGGGGACCATCAGTTCTAAGTTCTGCGAAGTCATTATCAATGGTGCCTTGAAGAAAGGTACTGATATGACAGAGGAGGCAGCAACTGGGTTTGCCTTTGCGGTGCTCAGGACCATTCTCCCTTCGTTCGGAAGGGACAACGTCCTTGAAGCTCGTGTTCTGCGTGCTCGAGACTCGTCCCAGAGAAGTGAGGGAGAGACTGAGGAGGTTTCGGGGTCGCGGTCTGACATTCTACTCACCTGTGTAGTAAGGCTCAGCAGTGCGGGATTAGTCAGGGAAGTTATGCGGGCCAAACGCGCGCTGGCCAATAATTACCTTTCTACAGGTGACATAAACCCTGAATTGCTTGAACCGGTCTCTGCCGTCTGCTTGGCTGGTTACAAAGTATTTATCAATGAGATGTTGCCCCACGAAAAATTCCAAGTATTTAAAAGTTTCAAGTCCATTGCACAGGGGCTGGGCTTCAAATACGTGTGGCATGCGAGTGGTAGACTCCTGGCCAAGCGTAAGGGGGCCACGGCGATCTTGAACGATGCCGAAAATAAAAATAGGAATACCCGCAAATTTGTGATAGTAATTGGTTCCTAAATCATTGTTTTTTGTTGTCTTTGGACGAAAAAAAACGGCTAAGGAGATTATTTTCATTTCATCACATATGTTATCTAGAATGCTTAAGGAACCAATTACTATCGCAAGTTTGCTGGTATTCCTATTTTTATTTTCGGCATCGTTCAAGACCGCCGTGGACCGGCAGAAAGCCAGTTGATTATTACTCATATTCATATTTATTTAGAAATACAGGGATTCATAAAGTAAATAAATAAAAAAAATCACAAATAAACAATAATGAGCAATGAATACGTTTTATAACCTATAAAGTACGTTTGAATATATTATATTAAGCTTAAAAAACCGCTGCCAATTCATTGGCACGTAGCTTCCTCTACATTAATGTATCGTTCCTATATGTATAGTATATATTTTAAATATAAAATACGTTTATTCATTATACTTTTTTTTCAATGATTTAATAATTCATTAATGTTTAAAAATTGAATATTTTATTCTTATTATTGAAATTATTTGTTATTTGACACTTATTTTATTTAACAAAAAATAAATATTTTAAAATATAAAATTAAAAAATTGCTATCTACCCTGAGATAAACTTATTCACATTTTCAAAATCATATATAATAACTCCATTTTTTACATTTTAAATATATTATTATTCAATAATTGTGTATCTTTATTATAAATCAGTGTGTACATATTATAAAAATTGAAATTATTTTGATTTTTTTAACGGTCCATTTATAATTTTCGTTATCCTCTTCTTTTATTTTCAATAAAATATCGTTGATTGTTGATTTTATCATTTCTTACACCATCTTAATAAAAAAAAACAAATAAAATATTATGCAAACACAAATATAAGTGGCAGCTAATAAAAACATTTACATAACTTTGTGAAGGCAAAATGAGTGTATGTATAATTACGAGGGTCATTTGATAAGTACCTAGCCTACAAATGAAAATACCAAAATTTTACAAAAAATAAAATTTATTTTTCAATGTAGTCTCCTTTTAGTTGAATACACTTGGTCCAGCGGTGTTCCAATTTTTTTAACCCCGTTGAAAAAAATGTTTTTTCTTGGTTTGCAAAATAGGCCTCCGTGGCGGCGATTATTTCGTTATTGGAGTGGAATCTCTTCCCGGCGAGCGAATTTTTTAGGTTCGGAAACAAAAAAAAGTCGCACGGAGCCAAATCTGGAGAATACGGTGGATGGGGCAGCAGTTCGTAGCGTAATTCGACCAATTTAGCCGTGGCGAGTGCAGAAGTGTGAGCCGGTGCATTATCGTGGTGGAAAAGCACTTTCTTTTTAGACAAATGGCGCCGTTTTTCTTCTAACACGGCGTCAAATCGGCTCAATAGTTCGGCGTAGTACTGTCCTGTGACCGTTTTGCCCTTCTCCAGATAGTCAATAAAAATCACACCTTGAGAATCCCAGAAAACAGTGGCCATCACCTTTCCGGCCGACGGGACCGTCTTCGCCTTCTTCGGAGCAGGTTCACCGGGTAAGGTCCACTGTTTTGACTGCTCCTTGGTCTCTGGAGTGTAGTAGTGAATCCATGTTTCGTCGACGGTCACGTAACGACGCAAAAACTCTTTTGGATTGCGATTAAACAGCTCCAAACACTGCTCTGAACTGGTCACATGGATGCGCTTGTTGTCTGCAGTCAGCAAACGCGGCACCCACCTTGCTGACAGCTTCCTCATGCCTAAAATCTCATGTAGGATATGCCACACGCGTTCTTCTGAGATGCCTACTATCGCAGCTATCTCGTGCACCTTTAATCGGCGGTTTGACAAAACGATATCGTGTATTTTTGTCACGTTCTCCTCCGTAGTGGCTGTTTTCGGAGCACTTGGGCGTGGATCATCAAAAACCGACGTACGACCACGTTGAAACTCGTTATACCAAAATTTAACGGTCGTCATCGAAGGAGAAGCATCCCCATACACTGCATCCAAGCGTTCTTTAATTTCACTGCGCGATTTCCCTTCCAAAAACAAGAATCGAATCACCGACCGATATTGTTCTTTCTCCATTTTTTCAAAAATCAACGGACACATTTGCTTTCACACGCTCTCAAAAATAAACTACAACTCCGATCCGGCTGAAATTTCGTCTGTAACCGTTTACAGGAAGATACTGCACTGTAGTGTATTTCTGGTGCGATAGTGGCACCATCTGGCGGTAAGGATAGGTACTTGTCAAATGACCCTCGTACATGCCCGTGAACCATAAACGTTTAGACTTTAAAATATTTATCTCAAAAGTTAGTGAGGGTAATTCTTACTATATTCACTTCTTAAATCGCGATTATTCGAAAAATTAGTTCAAACTCAAGTATAATTTAAGGTAGTTCACCAGGAAATTGATTTTCTTTAAATGTTCTTAAAAATTAATGTACACCCGACAGAAGTTGATTCTTTCCGAATGTGCCTAGTAAATTTTAAAATCCTGCAATCTCATTGGACGATTCCAATTTACTTTTTCAATGATTTAATGATTTATTAATATTTGTAAATTCCATATTTTTTTCTAATTATTTAAATTTTTTGTCGTTTCATACTTATTTTATTCAATTTGTTTAAGACTCAAATAATTATTTTTAATATTAATAATTTTGACGTGTTCAGCCGATAAAATAGGATTAATGATAAAGTATGAATATTACACCATCTTCATAAAAAAAAAGCAAATAAAATATTATGTAAACAAAAATATCAGTAGCAGCTAATAAAAAAATTTACATAAATTTCTAAAGGCAAAATGAGTGTATATAAAATTATATGTCCATGAACCATAACCGTTTCAACTTTAAAATTTTTCTCTCAAAACTGAGAGAGGGTAATTCTTACAATATTCACTTTAAATCGCGATTATTCGAAAAATTAGTTCAAACTCAAAATAATTGGCCAGCATATCTAACTAATTTCATGTTTCTGCAGAGCTCGCTGTAAATTAACCTCAATAAAAAACAAAAGCAAGTAAACAACACGCGCGCGTATCGCGCGTCATTTCCATTTTCTAGTAACATATACATGAAATCGTTCCCGAAAAATTAAGATTTGAAATGATGGCTAAAACAGTTTTAACAGTTTTAACCTTCAAATATCTCTGAAATTTATAAACTAATTCTTTTACCCTAACAATTTATGTACTAAATAATATACAAACTCTACACCTCCATCAAATCTAGATCTCCATCAAATTTCAAAGTAATTAAATTTTACTCTAGTTATTGTGCAGCATAGAAAGTCATTTCCAGAAATACCAAAATTTTAAATATCAAATATTTCAAAAACTAACCATATAATCTGGATGAAATTTTACATAGGTATTGCCTATATTGCATACAAAATAGTCTATAAATTTCAAACTGACACATTAAGTCGTCATTGAGAAATTACGATTTTGAAAAATACGTACAAAAATTTTAACCTTAAATATCTCTAAAAATTGATATATACCTAATTATAAATAATTAATTGTTATTAATTATTATTCAATTGTAAAGACTCTCCGTGCCAGTTTGCGAACGTATGTTATATGTATCGCCCGATTCAAATTTGAATCTCCAGCGTCGCGCGCGCCTTCGACGAGAGTCTAGTTCGCGCACCACCGCTAGGCGGCGCGACCCTTGTCCGCGCGGCTTCCGCAATCAACCCAGCGGCGCGCGGGGATATATGCACGCACGGCTGCTGCTCGAGCAGCTTCGTTCACTCGGACATCTTCCCCATATAGATGGCCTCGGTATCCTGGCCAGTTTATTGAGTTGGATAAAGTCTCACTTTTTTGATTAGTTAAATAACTGTTTTTATACCACTCTAACCTCAAAATCACAACTTTGATATGATTTTTCGGCGCTCGTGGTATAAAATACCGTTCGAAACTAGTGCGTAAGTCGATTATTTAGGTGGTGTGACTTTTTCGCACTCGCTTCGCTCGTGCAAAAAGTCACACCAGCTAAATAATCGACTTCCCCACCCGTGTCGAAATGTACTATTATTTAACCCCTACGAGGTGCAAGGATTTACTCTTGCTTCGTTTTCGTGCGGGCTCACTCGTGATCCCTTCCTCTCCGCTTATTTCTTCTTCTCCAATCACCACGTCTGGGTGGTGTAGCCGATACTAAGTTGGGCTAGCTTTCTTTCGTCCAGACTCGCATTAGAGTCGAAGTGAAGGGGTCCGAGCAGTGTCCGCCCTCCACGCAACGTAGAAGCCTCAGCGGTGGATAGTAGCGGTCCCAGCGACCGGCAACGTGGGATTTCACCTCAGCGGACGCTCTCTGCTCTGCGCTCTCAGCTGTGGCAGCCTCGAATAGGAGAGAGCAGCACTCCCAGCGAGTACGGCGGGGGAACGCAGCAACCCAGACTACGAGACGCCTTTGGCGGGTCTGTGTAGCGCTTCCTCCGGCACCTCCAGTGAGCAAGCTCTGCTCGCTCTTCTGCTCACCGATCGGCGTTGAGCAACCTTGCTCCGCCGATCTACCTTCGAGTGCGACGATGGACTCGTCTTATCCCCGCTTAAGAAGAGCCTCTCCGAGCGAGCAAGCACTGCTCGCACCTCGACTTCGACCGGCGTGGAAGTGCTCACGCTCCGCCGGTCCTCGCACACACTCTCTTAGAGTGTCGACGATGGATTAATCGTATCATCGCTTCAGTACTCTAACAAGGAAGGTACCCCAAGTGTAAGTCGCCGATTTGGACGATATTGCAATATGTTGTAGTACATTAAAAAATAAGAGACACGTATTTTTTTTACGTGCTGATAGACACTTTAAGAGGGTGAAATCTACCCCTAAAGTTCACCCTCAAAAACAGTTTTTTTCAAATATTTCAAAAACGAATAAAGCTAGTTTAATGAAACCGACGCCAAAAGTTGTAGAATAAAAAAGCCTTCAAAACAGCATTACTTTCAATTTTAAGGGTAGCAACCCCTATTTTTTTTCAAGAAAACTAAGCTTTTCTCATCAATTTTCAGCTATAAAAATTACAATAAATTATATATCGCCTCAAAACAGATTTCATTTAAAAGAAAATTAAAAAATAAAGTTGACCTGTCTCGTGGTTTTGGCCAAAATTATTTTTTAGGGGGTAACTACCCCTTATTTATATTTTGTTCATTATTTCAGAAATAAATAAAGACATCTTAATAAAAGCAACGCTAAAAATTTTAAAATAAGAAATTCAAAACAGCATTATTTTCAATTTTAAGGGTAGCAACCCCTATTTTTTTTTCAAGACAACTAAGCTTTTTTCATCATTTTTCAGCTATAAAAATTATAATAAATTATATATCGCCTTAAAACTGATTCCATTTAAAAGAAAATTAAAAAATAAAGTTCACCTGTCCCGTGGTTTTAACCAAAATTATTTTTTAGGGGTAACTACCCCTTATCTTTATTTTGTTCATTATTTCAGAAATAAATAAAGATACCTTAATAAAACTAACGCTAAAAATCTTAAAATTAAAAAGGCCATAAATCTGCATAACTTCCAATTTTAAGGGTAGCAACCCCTATTTTTTTAAAGGAAATTAAGTTTTTTATCAATTTTCAGCTATAAAAATTACAATAAATATATCTCTTTAAAAACCATTCCATTGAAAAGATTGACCATAAAATTTTGACCAATAACACAGACAAACGCTATGTAATTTTAGCGCTTTCGGGCAATACGAAATACTAATTTATCATTAATTTTGCAAAATTAGTTTGGTTAAACTACTTGTTTAAACGGATTATTGTAAAGCTTTTTCGAAAAACTAATTTTGACTTGAATTCCACAAGAAAAGTAACATGTTTATTTAAACTTTTATATGTTGTAGTGAAACAAAAAACGAAAAATATTTATATTTTTTATCTGTGAATAATACATTTTAAAGGGGTGCAAATCATCCCCGGAAGTTCATTATGTTCTTACTTCCCTTTATTATATTTTATATATTATTACAAATACTTCGTCAAAGGTAATCGTACCGTTTTGATACGTGATAAATAAAGCATTAAAAAAAAATTAATGTGTGTGTGCGTGTGTGTACGTGGATGTAAGTGATTTTTATGCAGTAAATAAGAATAATCGCTGATTGTGAATGAGAAAATAATATGTTATTTTTATGTTATTATGAGGCGGATATTTATAGATTGGTGATTTAACTCGTAGTTTCATATATTGCTGGCAAACATTGTATTTATAAATCGGTAGAGTTCCATTCGTGCAGTGTTGTTTTGTGAAAGTGGTTATTTCTACAATATTGTGGCTGTAATATTGCATCAATTCATTTTTTTTAATGTCAGCAGCACTACAAAACTACAGGTAAATGTCTATTTATATATCAGATCTAATGCATTAATTGTAAGAATTTCGTATCTGTCTATAGGCTTTAATAAAATTATAACAGCTTTTCAAAATTATATTTTGCGTTATTTTTAATGAACATATTAGAAAGTATGCAATTTCGTATATTGTTACATTTTTTGGAGATACATTTGACGTTATAGAGCACAAATAGTTTAAATTGATTTTTCTTTAATTTTAAAGATTTAAAAAATCCTGATTTATAAGTGCATAAAGTATTTTTAATATTTTTACGAAAATTAAAAAATGTATCAAAATATACTTTATTGTGTATACTGTATTGTTTACTTTCTGTTATTAACAAAATTATAGACTCCTGATTCAATTTTTAGCCAAAATTGTATACGGTTCCTTTACTATTAGATGTTTTACAAATAATAAATTTTACATACAAATAATAATTTTAAATAACTAAATCTTAATTTTAATAAATCTAAATTAACAGGCATTGTGCAATATATCTTATCGATTACTGTTTACAAATTAAAAAAAAAACTCGAGATTACCTTCTTTTCATTTTAATCAAGCGCTTTAGTAAAGAAATATACAGATACGATATTCTTAATAGATTCTTAACAGGATGGCCCAAAGTATAAATATTTGTTTTATTTGTATGTGTCGCCTTTTTAAATGCAACATTATTATCTTGTGAAAATATGGTATTTTTTAATATTTAAACAAATATTTCCCGGTAAAAAGACATTGGTCGCATGATGGCGTACATCAGTAAAAGCGTACAACGTACAACGTACAAAGCTTCCTCATTGAGAAATAGCTATGTTCTCGCAACATAGTAATGTAACGTTTAGAGGGGTGACGCATACAAATTAAAAAATGTTTTTATTTTCAGCATTCTATATATGTGTGTTGTAAAGATACTATTTCTGTATGCAATTATTCTTATAAATGTTTGATTATTTAAGCACTCAAAATGAAAATTAATCCTCTGAATGTTATTAATTTGCTGCTTGCCTATTTCCAAACACTTGATATTGAAGATAGCCCTTATAATATTAAAGAAATAGAAATAAAAGACCATTTCCAAATGATACTGTTAGATTTAATGGAATCTTCTAATAGCATAGATGTTATAATGGAAAAATCGTTGGATTTTCAAGAAGAATATAAAGAAACAGATGCACGTATTGTGGAAGATGTTGATTTACATACACTTCCTTACTATCCTGAATTACCTACGGATCAATGTACGGGACATGAAGAACCATTGAGTTTTGAATACAAAAAAGGGCTGTAGAATATTGGAGAAGTGGAAAAACAAAAAAGAATTTATCGCTTAAAACAGTTCAAAATAGATTCAGGAAAGTCAGTTCTGAAACACAGTTACATCGCTGGGCTTACCAAATCAATCAAGGTGGAACTTACCGAGAAAAAATTGCAAGAATTTGCGATTTCACACTAGAAAATTTTAAAGCTGCTACTGAAGCTGGATTAATAATTCATGACAACGATTTAAGAAGATGGGCTCTACAAGCACGAAAATTAATCGGAAATGAGGACGTAAGATTTACAGCTTCAAAACATTGGCTTTCAAAATTTAAAAACACCCATAGAATTGTTTCTCGAAAAATTAATAAATTTATCACAAAAAAAAGTATAGAAAATAGAAATGATTTGCATAAAAAAGAAGTAGAATTCGTAACAGAAGTCAAACAATTGATTAATCAAATAGGCGCTAACAATACATATAATTCAGACCAGTCTGGTTTTCAGTTGGAAATGCATTCTGGTCGATCTCTTGCTTTTGAAGGAGAAAAGAAATTACAGTGCCTTGTACAGTCGGTCACATCAACCGCCAAGCCTCATAGCTATACTGTACAGCCGACAATTTCAGCCACAGGAAAGTTACTATCACCATTATTTTTAGTATTAAAGGAACGAAGCGGAGAATTTGGACCAATTGTCTCACAAAATTTGTTTGTGTCTACAAACGTATATGTTACATCCTCGACATCTGGAAAACTTAATTCAGGTAAAATCACGTTCTATTAATTTCTAAAAATAAAACGTTAATTATTTCGGAAGACACATTTAAATAAAATCAAAATTTGTAGAACTCTTTAAGGCATGGTTAAAAGAGGTACATTTTCCTCAAGTTGGACCTAGAAGCATGCTGCTAATTGATTCATGGAGTGGTCATTGTCCAACGATTGTACAGGAAGTTACGCCACACGATAAAACACTACATCTCAAAATGATACCTACAGGAACGACTGGAAACATACAGCCGTTAGATGTATATGGATTCCGCACATGGAAAAACTATGTTAAACATTTTTCAGTCCATGTTTTGCTCATAGACGAAGACTTAAATTTACATTTGAGAAATAATATAATTAAATTATAGTCTTTGGTTCATAACCAATTTTCATCTCCACGATATGAAAATCTATTTAAATATTCGTGGTATAAAAGTGGGTATCTTGTGAATCGACCAGGAGATTTCGATGACCCCGTAAGTTTCAGTTTCGGAGATTCCTGTGCAACGCATTGTGAGATCAATGGTTGTAATAATGTTGCAATTGTTAGATGTTCGTGGTGTAAAAAATCTTTATGCTTAAAAGACTTTTTTGAAGAATATCATTATTGTACAACTTACATAATGCCTCGAGCTATTCGACAAACAATTACTTTTTTGAGAATACTTTAAATTTTTTGTAGTAATAGTAATAATAAAACTTGTGTTGTTAAAATAAAAACCATATTTACATTAGTTATCATTTCATTTTGTATTTTTCTGCAACACGTAACTTTAATTTTTATTATTTTTTTGAAAAAAAAATTAATCTCACTAAATTTTGATTATTTACGCAATTTTTTCAGAAAAAAATAAGAAACACATTTACCCTCCCTGCTAGAAAAAGTTAGTAGAAGTCGATAAAAATCAATAAGTTTCACCATTGAAGTCAATAAAGTCTCTTAATTTCCTTAAAAAGAGAAAAATAGGGGTTCCTACCCTTAAAATTGAAAGTGATACAGATGTGTGGCCTTTTTAATTTTAAGATTTTTAGCGTTAGCTTTATTAAGGTAGTTACCCCCTAAAAAATGTTAAAACCACGGGACAGGTCAACTTTATTTTTTTAATTTTCTTTTAAATGGAATCAGTTTTAAGGTGATATATAATTTATTATAATTTTTATAGCTGAAAATTGATGAAAAAAGCTTAGTTTTCTTGAAAAAAAAAAAATAGGGGTTGCTACCCTTAAAATTGAAAGTAATGCTGTTTTGAAGCCTTTCCTATTTTAAAATTTTTAGCGTTGGTTTTATTAAGGTATTTATTTATTTCTGAAATAATGAACAAAATATAAATAAGGGGTAGTTATCCCCTAAAAAATAATTTTGGCCAAAACCACGAGACAGGTCAACTTTATTTTTTAATTTTCTTTTAAATGGAATCAGTTTTGAGGCGATATATAATTTATTGTAATTTTTATAGCTGAAAATTTATGAAAAAAGCTTAGTTTTCTTGAAAAAAAAAAAAAGGGTTGCTACCCTTAAAATTGAAAGTAATGCTATTTTGAAGGCTTTTTTATTCTACAACTTTTGGCGTCGGTTTCATTAAGCTAGGTTTATTCGTTTTTGAAATATTTGAAAAAAACTGTTTTTGAGGGTGAACTTTAGGGGTAGATTTGACCCCCTTAAAGTGTCGATCAGCACGTAAAAAAAAATACGTGTCTCTTATTTTTTAATGTACTACAACATATTGCAATATCGTCCAAATCGGTGACTTACACTTGGGGTACCTTCTTTGTAAGTACAGCTCGACCCGCGCTCTATAGCACCTCCTTGCTCTCTGAGCAGCCCTTGATGTAAGGCAATCTCACAGTTGGCGCTCCGCCGACCTCCGTGTGCTGTTCTGCTCTTTAGCTCGAGTGACGCGCCTGCATCAAAATTATGAGACAATTCTTTTACCTAAAGGACTTATACGATAAACATATAAACTCTATATCTCCACAACATTTCAACATGATTAAACCAATTTTTTTTTCTCTAGTTATAATGCGACAAAGAAAATGACTTTGCAAAATATCTCTAAAAGTAATCGAACGATCTGGATGAAAATTCACCCACATATTACCAATCTCATACACAAAATTATCTATAAATTTGGAGCTGATTCATCAAACCTTTCTCGAGAAATTACGATTTAGAAAAAAGGTTAAGAAAATTTTAACCTCAAATATCTCTGAAATTTATTGATCAATCATTTAGCCCAAAGAACTTAGCCGAGAGCTATTCCAAATCTACCTCTACAAGGAATTTCAAAGTGATTAAGTTAATTTGACTAAGTAAACGTGCTTCATACAAAACGTATTTTTTTCGTTTTTTAATTTTTTTTCTCAAAACCTAGTCGACAGAATGGATTCAAATTTTTAGATTATAGCTATTTGTATTCTGCATTATCATGATTATTTTTCAAAAAACTCACCGTTTATTTTTGGAGTTATAAGCTTTTGAAAAAAAACACGTTTTTGTTAATAACAAAAAAACCGCCACAGCTAATGTAATTTATTTTTTAATATACAGGTTTTTTTATATTCTTACGAATGCTATCTGTCCGGTTCAAATATCACAATGTTATCATTAAAAAAAGGCAAAAATAAATTTTGCGAAAATCGAAAATTCGAAATAAAACAAAAACGCATCGGCGAATCAAAAAGAGGATTTTCTTCCCCCACTCACACAAGAAAAACAAAAAAACCGCTGCCAATTCATTGGCACGTAGCTTCCTCAAACTTAATTTACTGATTCCTTTAATTAATTTTTAATTCCAATATTTAAAATTTAATACTTCAGAAAGACAGAAATAACAAAACTCCAACATAATTTATTCAAATTTTTATAGATTATACATTTCCACAAAATTTCACATACATAAAATATATATCACAATTGCCTATAAATTTGCAACTGATATTTAGAGCTAAATGTCTAGAAAAATTTTAATCTCAAATTTCTCTGAAATTTATGAACCAATCACTTTGCCAAAAGAACTCATCCGAGAACTATCAATAATATACCTCTACAATGAATTTTGAAGCGTGTAAGACAATTTTACTCTTGTAATAGTTGAACATATAAAACTCATTTTTTTTCATTTTTCAATTTTTACGTTTTTGTTAATAACAAAAGAACCGTGATAGCTAGATAATTAATTTTTTTTAGAAAATATAGGTAATTTAATTCTCTTTCGAATACCACCCACCCCATTTAGATACATAGAGCCATTCTCGAGAAATTACGATTTAAAAAAAAATTGAAAAAAATTTTAACCTCAAATATCTTCGAAATTTATGGATCAATCCTTTTGACCAAAGAACTCACTCGATTGGTATACAAAATCTACCCCTACAAAGAATTTCAAAGTGATTAAGCCAATTTTACTATAGTTATTGAACGACAAAAAAATAACTTTTTTCTATAAATTATTTTTTTTCTCAAAAAATAATGAATAAAAAAACCTAAAACTTTAGTAAGTTATAGTACTTAATATCCTTTATAATCAAAAAAATATTCATGTTAATATCTTTTTTTAATTTCGAAATATAACATATTTACAAAAAATTACGTTTTCATCAATAACTTATGACGAAATATAGCTACTGACTTTTTTTTTTTTAATTGTAGATAATTTTATCCTACATACAAAGAATTCATGATATATAAACAATATTTGTTCTAAATATTAAAAAAATCGAAAAAAATATTTTGAAAATTAAAAAATGGCTATAAAAAAAAAAAATTAAATTTTACAAAAATAGAATATTGACCCCAATTGTGGAATGAGATATCAGCGTATACGGATACACACACACACACACACACACACACACACACACACACACATCCATACGGACATTTTCTAAAAATAGTGTATTTCGATTCCAAATTTGCTAAATAACATTTCTAACACATTATCTCATAAACTTTCTTTTTACTATCACAAAGTTTCCTCTATGAGGAAGCAAAATGAGACCTGTCCGGTTAAAAATCGATCGAATAGATCCTGAGATAAAACGGCACACACACACACACACACACACACACACACACACAGACATTTTCTAAAATCATGTGATTCGAACTTCTATCACCTCTATTCGTGTTTCTGGTGCGATTTAACGAAACTTAAAATTTTACTATTACGAAGCTTCCTCTAGGAGGAAGCAATAACAGTTTACGGTAAAAACTTAGAAATTAGGTTTTGTTAAGGGGGTGCCATAGTCGTATCATTACCGACCGAGCAATAGGCACAGTTTCAAACTTATTAAAAATGAAATACATAAAATCACAAAAATCAAGAGAACACTTCGCTGCAGTTTTGAACGATCTATCACCCAGTACAAGTTTGAAGTCGAAATATCAAGTGGTTTTTGCAAAAACTTTGAAAGAAACCGAATTTTGTTTTGTTCAAAGTTTTTGCAAAAACCACTTTATATTTCGACTTCAAACTTGTGCTGGGTGATAGATCGTTCAAAACTGCAGCGAAGTGTTCTCTTGATTTTTTGTGATTTTATGTATTTCATTTTTAATAAGCTTGAAACTGTGCCAATTGCTCGGTCGGTAATGATACGACTATGGCATCCCGTTAACGTTACTTACGATAGTGTTTTTGTTAAGGCAACTAAAAAAGTAAGTAATAACCAAAGTAATTACTTAAGAAATACCAAAGTAATTACTTGCAAAATATCTTAAGAACACTAGTTAAGAAATGACTGTGGCGCAACCGTTCGCACCGCGGGGAAAGGTCGGGGAAACCGAAAAAGAAAATTCATTGTCATCGATTTCCTCTCTTGTTTCCACTGGTATACACACACGCGCGCGCGCCCACACACATACACACACACACACACACATCTCAAACTAATAATAGAAGATTTTCTATTATTTATATAAGAGTATTTATAATGTTCTAACAACTGGACAAAGGAATGTCAACGACGGATAAAATTTTAATATTTTTCAAATTCGACTACCGGAGCCTTTGTAACCAATTTAATAAATAGGAATTGTAAAAAAAACAACTTAACACTAAACTATTTACTGGATTTCACTTATATTATATTCTCGCATTTGGTATAGTGAGAAAAAGCCAATAGTAACCTCATCATTTTTTAAATTCTATGTTTTTCATACTTTAAATAGATATTGTAGGTTGTATTTCAAAAACCCACGGAAAAATTCTACTTATTTTCACAATCTTGATATTAAAAAATATTCATTCTTCATTTCTGACATTTGATCGATTGACTAGCTTTATTTTTAGGCAAACCACAATGAAAATCATACCAACAACAAAACCACCCGACCATACCTGCAAAAAATCCTCGGGTACAATAACCACAGCTTCTATTCCAAATACGCAACTCAAAAATTTCCCAGTCCCTCGCAGAAAAATTTTCATAATTCCAAACAGCCGCGCGCAACCTCGCCGTATCTCTTCATAGACAAACATCTCTCTTTCTCGTCTGCACGCCCCCGCGAGCGCCAATAAAAGTGAGCCATTCGTCCTGCTCTTTCGCTCTTTCTCTCTATTCCGGAGACGAGAGAGCGACAGACGCTTCACGTTGCCGCGCCGTCTGCTAGTTTAGCCCAAACTTCCAGACATGGGGCGGGCAGGCAGGCAGGCTCGCGCATGCCTTCCATGCGAGCGACTGCCGATAGATAGACACCGAGACAAAGAGAAAGAGAGAAAGAGAGAGAGAGAGAGAGAGAGAGAGAGAGAGAGAGAGAGAGAGAGAGAGAGAGAGAGAGAGAGCGAAAATACTGAACGCGAAAATTCGTCGTCATCGATTTCCCCTCTTGTTTCCACTGGCAGGCGCGCGTGTATAAGAAACCCTTCCGCCCGAGAGGATGGCCCCCGTGAGACGGAAAGAGAGAGAGAGAGAGAGAGAGAGAGAGAGAGAGAGAGAGAGAGAGAGAGAGAGAGAGAGAGAGAGACAGAGAGAGAGAGAGAGAGAGAGAGAGAGAGAGAGAGAGAGAGAGATCGAAGAAGCCGTGTGTATTCGGAAAACTTTCCTGCACATCCGAGTGGAAAAGTTTCTGTCTCTCTACGTTCGTATACGACACCATCGTCGTCGTCGTAGTAGTCGTCGCGCGCACAGTTTTGTTTCCCGATGCGCCGTAATCGACGACGGTGGGCTTTGCCAGGAGAAAGCGGGAGAGAGAGTTTAAAGCTCCCGAGTGCATGTACGTGTGTGTATGCAAGGGTATGCAAAGTGCGGGCGCGTTAGGATCGAAGATTCAGCGAGGTTATCGTGCGAGAGAGGGAGAGTGAGAGACATGTTCTCGGTCACATCGACCACGACTGAGAGTGGATGTTTTAATAAAAGTTTCGTTGAAGGGTAGTAAGAGGAGGAGGAGGGTGAGAGAGAGAGGAAGGAGTGGGTTCATTGTTGGCGAGATTGAGGTGGAAGATTCCAATTACGGGGTGTAGGACAGCTGATCGATTGCCGGGTTTTTCCACGAGTAGCGAGAGTAGCTGGATTAAGAAGCTGGATTAAGAGGTAGTTGTGGTTGGCTTGGTCTGTGGTTAGGATGTTAGCTGGAGAAATTGGCAGATACATTGCGCGGTACGAAGAAAAACCAACTTTGAAGTTACAGGCGAAGAAAAGCCAAAAACGCATCTAAGGCGAAGAAAAGCCAACAAACGGCTTTGCCGCGAAAAAATGCCAGTTTGCGCCCTCCCAGACGAAAAAAAACTAGTTTGACTTTTCCCAGGCGAAGAAAAGCCAGTTTACGCCATCCTTAGACGAAAAATCCCAATTGATGACAACTGATGAAAATACTTTTACGTACACGTACTGATAAAGAATGTTGTATATTATGCTTGTAAATTTTAATTATCAATTGCACGAACACTATCATTCATGAACGACTTAATGCAGTACTTTTGACAAATGTCCAAAGTCAATGATAAAAAAAACTGGAATTATTAGTACACTGATTCGGGATTTCTAGTACCACTTATTAATAGTATTAATAGTAATTGTATTGTGATAATTAAAATTTACAAGCATAATATACAGCATTATTTATCAATACGCGTACGTAAAAGTATTTATCGCTAACAGATTTGGATTTTTTTCTCGCGCGAGATGTCATTTTTTGTCCAAGGACGGTGCAAACTGGCTTTGTCTCGCAGCAAAGCCGTTTGTTGGCCTTTCTTCTCCTCTAACTTTAAAGTTGGCTTTTTTTCGTACCGCGCGACGATATAAAGAAGTTGCGCGATCGGATTGACATTGATTTGCTAGATGCAATTAGACTCTACCCCGTTCAACGAATTGTATAGCCCAGTCGCTCAATGTTATAATTACGCGCGTATTGATGACTTTAATCGGCTGTATCGAATTGTGACACGGAAATAATTATACAGCAGTGCACATCACGCTCCGTCGATTTTCATTTCCCCGTTTTCGTTTTCACTCAGCCGCGGGGGGCGGGCCGGCAAACGTAATCCGCCTCCGAGACGGCGGATTTTCGCTGTACGAGTATCTCGCCGCGTACGACCAATAAAGCGCGTTTTATCGTCTGCTGTAATGGATTCTTGTTTCTATGGTACGCAGTGTCAGTCTCACCGTGCAAATTTCAATCTGCAAAAACGTCCCCGCTCGTAAAGATTAACAACGTCGGTGACCGTATACACCGTATAATTTTACTATCCAAGTGGACGTTACAAGGGATCACCTCGAAATATTAGCTCCTGTGTGGCAAAATTTTACGAAATTCTCATTCTCACAACCAAATGCAATTGATGACCCGCTCCACCATTCTATCAGCCCCCTCTCTGTAAGCTCCTGACAATCGTCCGCGCGGCGTTCTTTTCCAACACCCATTACCCGGGTTATGGCTGTCGCGCTTTTATTAATTGCAACAGCAGCATCCGCTGCCGCGTGGAAATATTGTCCAGCAAGTAATTGAAATTTCCACGGTATACGCGAAATTAGAGTGTATCGCAGCGGCAAACGCTGAAATAGGGCTTTTATGCATCCCCCCTTGATGGTCAAGAAAGCGCCGTTGCCTCGCGCTCTAATTCGAGCCAAGTCGGGGGCTGGCCGGGGAAGGATTTCGGACTAAATGAATTTCAAGGGATTAATTCACTCGGAATGCGCCGTGCGGAGGTCCGGCCTGATTTCCGGGATAATTATTGTATATTTTTCGAGGAGTCATGCGATATACATACGGTTTTGTCGTGAATACGGACGAAGGATGCGCAGTAGAGTTTATCAAATATTTTGAGAAGTGATTAGCGAGTATTTTAGAGAAAGCAGCAATGTAGAAACAAGCTTTGAGTGGACCAACGTGTTTATTAATCCGAAGAGTTTACAAACAGATATAAATCTTGCCTGAATTCACGAGAATAAATATAACGGGGCGTCAATACTTTTAGCGAGACTCAGTGCCACCAGGCAAAATGTTTCTCTTAAAGCCGACGTCCCGGAATCGATATAATCTGCTCTGCCGATGGTGGCAGCGGCAGTCGACTGATATAAATTAACTATTTGCCCCAGAAAAGAATGAAAAAAAAAAAACAAAAATGTGTAACTTTTATATCAAGCGAATCTACATACATAATTCTCTCTCTCTCTCTCTCTCTCTCTCTCTCTCTCTCTGTCTCTCTCTTTCGAATTGTGAGCGCTATGTAAATGGAATAATCCCGGAATTTATAATGGCTTCGGAAAAAGTTCCCTCTCTCTCTCTCTCCCGCGCGCGAGCGCATTACAATCTTTGTTATTCAATCGAGAAAGAACTGCGCTGGTTGGAGTCTGAAACAACAAAATCTACGGTATTCTTTAAAATTTTTCTTCTCGTTCATTCCCGGTAACAAGATTTGTTATTAACTTTCGTCGTATTTAATAGAATATTTTAGAAGCGGGAGGATTGCTATATTTCATTGAAAACTTTTAAAAAATCTATAAAATATTCTTTTCTTTTCACGCTATAAATCGTATATAGTGCAGGGAATAAAATTTGAAATAGAAAATTTATCGGGGTGAGCTATAAAAACGTTTTCGCACAGTCTGCTGAAATTCCGCGTCTTACCGGAAGCGTTTTCCACTGCTGTGCTCGTTTTGGAAAATGAATCTTATCGTCCAACTACTCGAAATACTCTAGTTTCTATGCAGATTAAAAATTAAAACACTTTATACTCTAAGACGCGTTGAAAAATGTTTATGAAGGTTGTACATACCTCTCCTACACGGAGAGAAATCATGTAAGAAAATTTACAAATTTCTATAGAAAAAATTTCAACTTTTTATGCTAAAATGGAGACACACAAATTTCCTACTGTTTCCAATTTAATATGGCAAATTTTATAACAACTCGTATAGGAAATATATGTATTTTTCGAGTTAAAAATTTTAAAAATTTAATTTTTACTTCCATTATCGTCGTTATTCATGATATCCTATATTAAAAGGGAGATGGGTATGAGGAGGCAGCCATATGCTTTTACGGGGCAGCCATATTGCTGAGCAAAAAATATTATTGGTTGAAACATATAGAGCCAACTTCAGAAAGTTCGCTGATTGGTCAAAGTACAGGCATCTGGCGCGCGTAGCGCGCCTCAAATTCCTAGTTCTGTATATTTGAGGTGGCACATATTAATACGAGAAATACAAAAAATAAATTAAAATAAAGAATACGGAAAATTAAAAATTTTTTTTGGACGCATTGTTAAATGTCAATTAATATATGGCATTATAATTAACGGAAAAGAAAATTAGCAACTGATAATTTATTTATAAAAGTAAAAATAAATAGGAACTGATTTAATGGTAGAGCGGACTGACAGCGATGTTTTTTAATATGTAGTTGAAATTACTGGTCGCACTGTCGAGGTGGTTTAAAGAATAAATGAACACTCAAGTGTGTTTAAGAGTCTACGTTACGACCACTTAACAGTGGTCCTCATCAGGAACTATTTTTTTTTTTTTTTTTTTTACTGGTAGTAAGTGACACTGCCTAAAGTTTATTATGTATATCAATTAGTTCCTGATGAGGACCACTATTAAGTGGTCGAAACGTAGACTCTTAAACACACTTGCGTGTTCATTTATTCTTTAAACCACCTTGACAGTGCGATCAGTAATTTCAACTACATATTAAATAGAAACTATTATATCCGACCAGTTTTCTGTTGCAAAACATATTGTGTGAGATCTGCATAACCTGAAAATTAGGGACGTCGGTAAGATAGAGCAGTAGACTGCGCGTGCTCGCCGCGCAATTTGCGCATCCTAAACACCATAATTTTTACCATAAATCATTGTAAAACTTACAATTAAATATTAAAACTTTTGCAACTCCTGCATTCGAATATCAAGTCTTCGCTGTTTTTGCCATAAAATATAGTAATGTTGCCATGAAATATAATATTTTTTATTTAAAAAAAAAGATAATTTTAATAGTATATTACATTATGTATATTTTTTGCTATGTAAATATAGTAGAACGTTATCCCGATCCTTGTAATACTTAAAATGAAAGTTGTAAAAGGAATACGTTACAATGACATGGCGAGGTGCACCGCACAGCTACACCTCAAAGGATTCGCGTACGCGTTCCCCCGTTTTATAAGCATTTTATAACGCTTCTTGATTCTTTAGCGCGCTACGCCAGCCGATCGTTTGTATTCATCCTCTTCTCGCCTCTCCGGGCTTTAATTCCCTCTCGATTCGATCGACACCGCGCGCGTTCTTTGAGCGCGCGAGCGTATAGGATTTGTCGCGCGAGCGAGAGAGCTTACGCCCGCCGCCGCTCGAGTTCTTATACGGTTCATCCGCTTTTTGTGCGCGAGCAAGGCTACGTGATACGACGACTTGTTTACGCACGCGTGAAAGTCGTACATATAATGTATGTATACACGAGTGTATTGAGAAAGAGGGGGAAGAATGAATTTATGCGCGGAAAATATTATGTAGGCGTGATGAAATAAGCGTCGCGCGGTCGTATTATATAGTCTTGTGGTTTTTGTGTGACGGAGGATTTCGGTGCGGTATGTTAGGATTATTGGATTTCGAAGTTATCTTGTCACGGTGTTTGATAATTGTGAACATGTCAGAAAAAAAACCAGTACACGTAGCTTTCTTGTAATAATGTATAGTTTTTGACGTACAGTATGAATTTACAATAGTAGCACTTGGAAATTCTAATTGTACAAAGGACGAGGAAACCCTTTTCGTTTTTGCCCGTTTGTAGACTTCTAAACTACTTTTCATAAGCTGGCGATACTGAAATTTTAAGGTCGATCCCCTCATAATTTACTTCCTTAACTTCGCGCATATTTGTTAGGCAACTGAGCCGTGCCTCTCTATTTCTCTCCCTCTGTCTCTGAAATATTCTGTAGGGTTTTACAGTGTGGGTATTTGAAACGTGCGTATAGCGCTTCCTCATATACATAGAAGGAAAAATTAACTCACATCGGCTGCATCCCGGACAACTTCCATTCATTTTTCCAACTGTGCACAGCAACTATTTCCAATAAAATGGTAGAAATATATCTGTGGCTTCCCGGAAAGCACACGTAAGTGACATGTTTTTCAAAATAGGTTTTATGCGCCGTATTCCTTATCTTCGAACAGAAATTACTAAAGTGCAATCGTTGTCTTGAATCAACACAAGGAAAAACGCTATAACTCAATTTTTTGCAACATGTTCCCGGAATAACCACGTAGGTATCTCCATTTTTTAAAGAAAAACTCTCGGAAAAACGACATAACTCCACTTTTTTAAAGAATAATTCCCGGAAAAACCATATAACTCCCATTTTTCTATCCAATATCCTGAAAAAATGATACAACTCCACTTATCCAATAAGAGAGACAGACCTTCCTTATTCTTATAACAGTACCCATAGCAAGGTACTGTAGTAGAAAGAGTACACATATTTGCCCCTACAAGCTTCCTTGAGCGATAGTTCATATTTGTCATGTATACACTGAGAAAACTGTCGTAGGAAAATTTACTGAAAAGCTAATAAAAATTACTATTTTTTATAGCAACGATGGGATATCATGGAAATTTAGGTACTTTTGCTAACTAATATAGTAATTTTTGTAGCTAAGCTTAAACTTAAAAAAAAATGATTTTCATGATTTTATATCTATAGGATACCTAATATTTATACAATATTTAATATATTATTAATTAAATTTAGCTATACAAGAAATAAATAAGGAAATAAAAATTTTTTTTTTACGGTGGTTGTGTATTCGAACCTTGGACCCTCCGCACGCTAGGCAGACGCGCTAACCTCTTACCCACGTGAGCTTCTTGAGTACAAAATTTTGGAACTGATACATTGGCTACCTTCGCTTACGAGAGAACTTTGATGATTATTTGATAGCAATAAATAACTATGATAATATAAAGAAATAACTCATAGCTCACCTGCACAACGTAAAAATAAAACAACTGAATCGATATTGTCGATGTTTTTGATAACTTAAAAGGAAGATAATCTCAAATTGCGGGAGAAACATAACCTCAATCAGACACGTGCTCCCGGCGTGCACGCAATAAGTACTACATGTAGAGGGCACTTTTTGCTATGTGTAGTAGTAAAAATTATTAAGATACCTTGTAAATATTCCTGAACTATAGCAAAATTTTTTATAATTTGCTTATATCCCCGCGTTGCTATCAAATATAGTAATTTTTGTTAGTTTTTCAGTAAATTTTCCTACGACAGTTTTCTCAGTGTAGTTACCAAAAAAATAATATAATTGCCATTGAGATCGGACAACCCACGTAACTCCACTGAAATTTTTGTTTATTCCGAGAATAACTACATTTAAGTGAAAGTCGTTTTCTATAAGGCATGAACGCTATTTGGTCTAGTTACTGTGGTAATAAATATGTTATTTAAATTAGAATTCATAGATGCAGCGTTGCATTCAATCTCATTTGTCTTGATTTAAAACACCGATGCGAAACTAAGAACTCGATTTACTCCAAATCATCAAAAGTGGTTATTCCTGGAAGCCACAGAAATATTATATTTGTTCGCGCGAATTCGTTCGTTAAAATGTATTAATTCCCGTTACTATTTCAAATTTTTTCGTTTCGCTAGTATATACGCAATACGTACTACTCGGCGCGTAAAACTCCTGCATATAATATATAGAAAGACCGTTGACAATGTTACACTAATCACATTTGCGCAGAGTTTTACCAGGGGCGGGGGGTTAAAACTCAATTTTTCCAGCTTTGCAATCAACATTTCAATTCAATTTTACAGATGGAACAATTCTAATTTAGATCTATACGCACACACCTGCACACATTTTATTATATCGATTGTGTGTGTGTGTGTGTGTGTGTGTGTGTGTGTGTGTGTGTGTGTGTGTGTGTGTGTGTGTGTGTGTGTGTGTGTGTGTGTGTGTGTGTGTGTGTGTGTGTGTGTGTGTGTGTGTGTGTGTGTGTGTGTGTGTGTTCCCAAACTAAGACGTACACGAGATTTCTCTCATCCAAATTGATCAATTCGTCAAAGTCTGAGGGCCCTAGGGGTTTTCGGACCCAAGGAATCGAATGGCGCTATCAAAAAATTCATAAAATGCCAAACACAAAAAGTAAAAAAATTATTTTTTCGAAAAATATTTGCGGTACGGCTTTTATGATAGTTTCTTGTAGTTTGTTCAATTTGGAGGCTATCCACCTTTACCCGATAGCATTTCATGTAATAATATTTATTTAACGCAGTTTTGAAAATTGTATATTTTACTTTGGCTCGGACCGCAAACTCGCGTTCGAGAAAGCGGAATTGCGGAACTCGGAAAACGCCAGACTTTCCAAACTGTGACTCTAGCAAAGAAGCGGCAACTTCAAAGCACAACTAAATAAAGTAAACGAACTATCTAATCATTGATACAACATAATAGCATCATATTCATAATGTTTTCATCAATAGCTATTTATTCCAAGTACATATTATTACTGTAGCGCACAACGTAATACGTAATTTGTAGGCTAACGAGCAATGTTTACAAATGGTGAACATTTGCGACGGCGTCCAGAGATGGCGCCAGTACGACTTACGTCGCACCGTATGAACGCAGCGCGCAGAGTCACGGCCGTAAATGAGCTCGTGGTGTCGCGCGTATATGCGTATTTCTGCAGTACTTATTTTCAAAGAAACTAAACTAAAGAATCATAGTTTCGTTACTGAAAAGTAATAATATCCAATTTGTTTTGCGCTTTCTTACTTCAGTAATGTTCCCATTGAAATTAACCGCATACTGAAACATGTTCTAATACTACTGCCTTTCTGGACTAGTAATTAACATACATTTCATGGCTTAAGTTAAGCATGTATTTCTTTTTAAAAATTTTTCCCAAACCTGATATAAGATTTCTTACTTTCAAGTAAAATTAATACAAGCATTGTCTTAACTGCCGATACGCGTAGAAAAAATACACACAAGCAAGGTTTTATTTAAATTTTTCTTTTCTTTTACCTTTTAAAGGAACTTTACTGTGTATATGTACTGTGTATATGAATGAACTGCAGCGAAGTGTTCTCTTGATTTTTTGTGATTTTATGTATTTTATTTTTAATAAGCTTGAAACTCTGCCAATTGCTTGGTCGGTAATGGTAGGACTATGCCACCCCGTTAAGGTATGGCTGAAAGTATGGGCTAAAGAATGGCTGGTAATATAGCTGGAAGATATAGTTAAAAGTATGGCTTAAAGAAGGTCGAAAATATTGGCAATATATTGAGTATGTATTGACAATATATTGGGAATATATAGACAACAAATTGGCAACAAATTGGCAATCTCACAATCGTTACATACAAAATTATACACAGTTTGTACAAAGTTCAAATTTAGATAAAGTTTAAACAAAGTTTAGACCAAGTTCAGAGCAAGGTTATAGAAAGTCTCCAAGTCTTAATGAAAATCTCGCTTAAAGTGTCGCATACAACGTACGTTTATATGAAGTCTAAACAAAGTTCAGGAAAAGTTCAGGCAAAGTTTGTACAGAGTGTAGATAAAGTTTATACAGAGTTTAGACCAAGTTTATACAGAGTTTAAATTAGGTTTAGATATAATTTAGATAAAGTTTGGGTAAAGTTTAGAGCAAGTTTAGACAAAATTTATAGAAAGTTTCGCTTAAAGCGTTGCATTCAAAGTTTATACACAGTTTACATAAAGTTGAGATATAGTTTGGATAAAGTTCAAGCATAGTTTACAACACGTTTTGACGAAGTTGATAGAAAGTCTCAAAGTCTTCAACCCAAAGTTTGAGCCGGACTTCGAGCAAGACTTTTAGCGAGACTTTTGGCGAGACTTTTGGCGAGACTTTGAGCGAGACTTTTGGCGAGACTTCGAGCAAGACTTCGAGCAAGACTTTTAACCAGACTTTTAGCGAGACTTCGAGCAAGACTTTTGACGAGACTTTCAGCGAGACTTTTAACCAGACTTTTAGTGGGACTTCGAGCGAACTTTTAGCGAGACTTCGAGCAGGACTTTTAGCGAGACTTTGAGAGAGACTTTTAGCGAGACGTCGAGCGAGACTTCGTGCGGGACTTTTAGCGAGACTTTTGGCGAGACTTCGAGCGAGACTTTTAACCAGACTTTTAGCGAGACTTCGAGCGGGACTTTTAGCCAGACTTTTAGCGAGACTTCGAGAGAGAATTTTAGCGAGACTTTTAGCGAGACTTCGAGCGGGACTTTTAGCCAGACTTTTAGCGAGACTTCGAGAGAGAATTTTAGCGAGACATTTAGCGAGACTTCGAGCGGGACTTTTAGCCAGACTTTTAGCGAGACTTCGAGCGAGACTTCGTGCGGAACTTTTAGCCAGACTTTTAGCGAGACTTCGAACGAGACTTTTAACCAGACTTCGAGCGAGACTTTAAGCGAGACTTCGAACGAGACATTCTATAAACTTGATCTAAACGAGGTATAAACTTTGTTCAAACTTTATTTAGACTTCAGCTATACTCTATAACCGTTGTATGTATAAACTTGGTCTAAACTCTGTATAAACTGTATCTAAACTTTATCTAAACTTTATCTACACTCTGTACAAACTTTGCCTGAACTTTTCCTGAACTTTGTTTAAACTTCATATAAACGTTGTATGCGACACTTTAAGCGAGATTTCCATTAAGACTTTGAGACTTTCTATAACCTTGCTCTGAACTTGGTCTAAACTTTGTTTAAACTTTATCTAAATTTGAACTTTGTACAAACTGTGTATAATTTTGTATGTAACGATTGTGAGATTGCCAATTTGTTACCAATTTGTTGCCAATATATTCCCAATATATTGCCAATGTATTGCAAATATTTTCGACCTTCTTTAAGCCATACTTTTAACCATTATACTTCCAGCCATACTACCAGCAATTCTTTAGCCCATACTTTCAGCCATACCTTAACGGGGTGGCATAGTCCTACCATTACCGACCAAGCAATTGGTAGAGTTTCAAGCTTATTAAAAATAAAATACATAAAATCACAAAAAATCAAGAGAACACTTCGCTGCAGTTTGAACGTTCTATCACCCAGTAAAAGTTTGCTCGTAATATTTTTCTGGGTTTGCTTAATAATCTGGAAGAAGCTCTGAAAAAACTGTCGGGGTATAAGTTCGATTTTACGAGTTAGGATTTCTTCGAAACATTTGATTTGCATAAGCAATATATGGGCAATAGCTGCCCAAGATATATCTAAAGATAGACAGTATGTGGCTCCGGCGCTGTGACATTATAAAGCCAATATTTCACCCATATATTGTTTCTTATAGGCCACATCTTGCCCATACTTGGCTAATACTATGTGAAATATTTAGACCTTAGTAACTTTTTCACGCTGGGAGGTTTATGTTTAATTATTTAACACTATGAATAAATAATTACGAAAAAATTATAAACTCATAGTAATAGTAATTTCAAGAAAAAGTTATGAATAATAAATTCTAAGAATAACAATAAATTCATTATTAATCACTATGAATAGTAACGTTACTGTCTGATGTTATATGGATAAATATGATTTTCTTACTCGCCCACCCGAAAGTACGTACTTCCGGCCCGCATCTCCGAGCCGAAAGAGAAACTTTCGCATCCTATTTAAGACCAACCGCGCGCTCTGATTGGCTGACGAAATTTCCTAACCCGCGGCGCTTGAGCGCCCGCGCGCATGTCCGAGGAAAGATGTTTGTGCGGTGTGAAGATTAGACACGTACGAAATAAACAGAGGAAAGTGCACGGGTGACGAGAAAAAAGAGTTAGTTGAAATAAAAAGTGGTGTTGTCTTTTTTTAATGAATGTGTTTCTGATGCCCGCCCCGACCAGCAAAACCTCGGCTTCGCCTCGGTCTTGCAAATGTCGGGCGGGCATCAAACCATCTGTGTAACAGCGAAAGTAGCAGACGGCCAAAAAACCAGCTCTCCACGCCGGGCCGAAAGAAAGAACAGTCGGTAATAGCGACCGAGCTACCCAAAGCGTCCGACAGAGGCAGTGCTATCGAGCGGGCCGAAAGAAAAACTAACACTCAAACACAGCTAGCAGACGACAACGCAATTTTATCAATTATTTAACAATTACAGAACGTACTTTCGGCCGGGGAGTAAGAAAAATAGTATACAATACTTGGACCGGAAATCCAATTTCCGGCCCACGTATCGTAATGTACTATTTGTGTATTATTTATTAATTTATTTGCGATTTCTCACTCGTAACAGTATAAAAGTATGTCTGATTTGGAAAGCTTCGTTACTTTTTTCATAAATAGTATATTACGCACCTAGGGAGGAAAAAACTTGGACAGTCCATATCTCGTGTAAACAAGAACATATCTCGTGTTAACAGGAAGTAAGGAAGCGCAAGACAAATTGGGTATTATTACTTTTCAGTAACAAAACTATGATTCTTTAGCTTAGTTTCTTTGAAAATAAGTACTGCAGAGATACGCATATACGCGCGACACCACGAGCTCATTTACGGCCGTGACTCCGCGCGCTGCGTTCATACGGTGCGACGTAAGTCGCACTGGCGCCATCTCTGGACGCCGTCGCAGATGTTCACCATTTGTAAACATTGCTCTCTAGCCTACAAATTATGTATTACGTTGATCGCTACAGTAATAATATGTACTTGGAAACAATAGCTATTGATGAAAACATCATGAATATCATGCTATTATGTTGTATCAATGATTAAGATAGTTTGTTGGCTTTATTTAGTTGTGCTCAGATATTGCGTGTTGAAGTTGCCGCTTCTTTGCTAGAGTCACAGTTTGGAAAGTCTGGCGTTTTCCGAGTCCCGAATTCCGCTGTCTCGAACGCGAGTTTGCGGTCCAAGCCAAAGTAAAATATACAATTTTCAAAAATGCGTTAAATAAATATTATTACATGAAATGCTATCGGGTAAAGGTGGTATAGCCTCCAAATTGAACAAACTACAAGAAACTATCATAAAAGCCGTACCGCAAATATTTTTCGAAAAAATAATTTTTTTACTTTTTGTGTTTGGCATTTTATGAATTTTTTGACAGCGCCATTCGATTCCTTGGGTCCGAAAACCCCTAGGGCCCCCAGATTTTGACGAATTTATCAGTTTGGCTGAGAGAAAATCTCGTGTACGTCTTAGTTTGGGAACCCGTATATATATCCACTTGAGCTAAATTTGGCTAAGCCGCTTAGCCCGAACCCGCGCGAGACGCTGCTCCCCCCACACCACCTTCCTCTACTCATGCCGCAGCTGCTTATACACGCATCTTTCGCGTATAATTGTTCATTTTTCCCCCTCCTCCACGCTCTGCCATACCGCCCGTAACCTCTCTCAGAAGCAATTTCCCGTAGCGAATCATCGGCGGCGAGTAAACTAGCCGCCCCTCCCACCCCTCCTTCACCTCCGGACAATAAAAATACATCATACGCGTACTACGCAAAACAAAAAAAAAACAACAACAGCAACATAACGTCGCGTTACTTTATCGTCGGCGCGCGAGCGTTTGTCAAAAGTAAACCACGCGTGTGTCCGATTCGTGGCCGGCGGCAGCGGCAGCCGAACGCTAAAGCTAATTTATCACCCACGCGACAAAGTTCTTTTTTCAGCGTGCGAGGTGGGGACATCGCGCCCGTGTGCACGCGGCGGTGGCGGCGGTTTTAATTAATCCGCCGGGCACAATAAGTGGCCTGTTGGCTGGCGCGCGGTCGTACATAGACACTTCATCAGCCAAGGTTATTGGTGCGTATATTCTTCGGTCACAATTAAGCCCGAGAGAGAGGGCCTCTCCGTGGTTTCGGCGGCTTGGGTGTGCGCGCGCGCCCACTTTTGAGTGGGAAACAGCTCGAATGAGAGGACGCGATTTTGGAGTAGCGGGTGGTGTTCGACGGTTACCACCGAGGCAGCTGGGGTTTACCACTCAGTGTGTGGAGGTGCAATATTTTTTTCTTCTTCTTTATCGAGGTATTTTTGCAAAGGTATACATGCGGATTTTATATTGCAAAAGTTGATAAAAACTCTAGCGCATAAAAAAAATAAAGTGTGTGCCAATTTAAAGTTTTACGTTCCTTTTTTGCTCGGCCTGTGCTATTATGTAACAGGTTTAAACAAAAATAAGGCCACGGACAGTTTTGCGATTTTCAGCCGGGCATTGTGCTTTTTTTCCAGTGGTGTTTGGCTATTGTTTTGATTGAATTTTATTTTTCGAAATGTTTTGTATACAAGTGAATTGGAAAACGTCGAAAAAGAATTCCTGCCACGAGGATAAATATTCGTTTATAAAGCAGAGTTGCTGATTGTACAAGCTATTTTCATCGCGTTAATTATTTATGCGCAACATTTTCACGGTGTAACTGTAGTTAATTACAATCGATGTAACGGGCGAATGTTACGTCGATGGTAATGAAAGTGCTCTTGTCATCGTAACAGCTACTTTTATTGACCTTCATCGAGTTTAACTAAAACGTAGTGTGACGATGCGGCGCACGGGTATGCATATATTATGTTTATGGCTCACGCCCATGCTTTACTACTTATGCCGTACCCATACATACGTTAACATTGGTATTACGAGCGCGATTATTGTCGTGCTCGCAAAGTTACGCCGTTATTCAACACTACCGTTTGGATTTCTAACAGCTGTCACCTTCATCATTGAGCGATCATTCCTTCACGCTAAACATTAAAACCATCTGATAAAATGTAATCCATACATTACCCATCTCAGGTAAACCCTTAAAACTCCATAACCACACGACTCCGACCACATTACGAAAACATTCATCACCAACCGCAAACTCACCAGCGCCCCCATCTAGCGGCACGAACCTCGTACCTCCCTTCCACTACTCGCCGCTCGCGTACTTACCCAAAGACATCTCGTCTCTTCTTTGAACTCAACCGCGTTCCCTACCCTACCGACCCCCGATATCCCCTTCCGCCTCTTACCATCACCTGCACAGCCGCCACTTGAACTCTCCTTTCGTTTCCAACCGGCGATCCATCAAATCTGCACCCTCTTGCGTGCCTTTCTTATTCGCGTCCTACCTTTTTCGCACCCACTCGGTGCTGCTTGAGGGGGGTGGGGTGTGGGGGGAGGGGGTTAAAGCTTCCGCGTTGAAAAAGCCAACGAAGTGGCACTCGCTAGCTGTGTAAGAAGGAAGCGCGAAAAAGAGAGAAAGAGGACCAACGCGTGCTGCTATATATACTATAGGCTTTTATATCGCGCTGGGCGCACAATGGCTACGCTCGCCGGGAAAAGCGCCGTCATTTCCCTCTTGCGATGTAAAAGACCGGCGGCGGAAAACGACGGGGGTGGGTGTGGGTGAAAGTTTTTGACGAAGAGAAAAGCGAGAGAGAGAGAGAGAGAGAGAGAGAGAGAGAGAGAGAGAGAGAGAGAGAGAGAGAGAGAGAGAGAGAGAGAGAGAGAGAGAGAGAGAGAGAGAGAGAGAGGGGGGTGCGATAACGAGCAGGAGAAGGTGGAAGTTTTGGGGTCTGAAATGGACTGTATGCGTGAGTATGTACGTGTGTGTGTACGTGGAGTGCGCCAAATGTGCAAATATGCTTTTTATGCGCGTCCGTGTCACCGAAGCTGTCTTTCGTTCGTTTCACTTTTTTTCTCTCTTTCTTTTGTTCATCTTTTGTTCATCTTTTGTTGGCGCGTTTTGACGGCGGATGGAATATCGCGTGTGTGCGCCGTGAAGTTTTAGGTACTGGGAATCCCTGAATGTTGTGAAATTCCGCGGTGTAATGAAGGAAGAGTAATTATTCTTTTGCCTGTGGAGAGGTGGATTTTGTCGTGGTTCAGGGAAAGTAATCAGGCTCTGCGTGGCTTTGAAGCGCATTTTTGTGGACTTGACGTTGCAGACTGAATGTTTATTAGGAATGATATTGAGGTAATTATTTTAATTGTTTGAGTGTTATTGTATTGGATGAGACTGCGAAAAGCTCGTAAAGATAAACTTGTATCTATCATGAGTTATTTTTCACGAGGTTTGAAGTTGAAGTTCCATCAATCTATGTAGCGACACATAAGTGATAAAATACTTTGTTTAGTAGTGCGTAAATATGAGTTTTCATAACAATAACAGCGAATCAGTTGGTCCAAGATAATAATAAAACATTAAATTAACAATGATAAATAAAAATTTGTTAACTTTCATATTATTGAAAATGAAATTTTATCGTAAGAATAGACGCTAATGATAATACGATAATTTTCTTTTATACAGTAGAGGATTTTTAATTTTACTTCGCATTACAGAGCTAACTTTCATTTTTTGACTGATGAAAATCTAAACTTAATACAGTTGCATGATTATAAATGAGGAAGGCTTCGCGTTCTAGTTTTAGCGAAGTAGAACATTGCTAGCAAGTGTAGTACCACAACATACTTTCAGCATTTTTTTTAATTTTTTTCTTTTTTTTAGTTCACGTAGTTTACCTGCGACTAAAGTAGAGAAATGCATTCTAGAAATGTTTCTATGACACTTATGTGTATTCGTATTTTTGTCGGTTTCAATTAATATTACATATCCTAAAATTTATAGAGAATTTCGTGCAAAGTAAAATTGTGACGGAATAACTAAAATATACTAATTCACGCTTTCAAATTTATTTTTCTACGAAAAAGCATTCGAATTTCCCTCAATAGAAGCGTTACAATAGTTACAGAAAAAAATGAATAACTAAACAAACGCCGAGCAAAACACCACAGCAATACTTGACTCTTTTTCGCACACAGCGTGTTTATAAGGCTAGACAAGAGATTCATTGTCGAAATTGCATTCTTTGTAAACATCCAACTCCCCTGCGACACTTCATTCCCCCGAAAGCGCAAGAACCAATCTCTTAATTTCCCCTCAACCCGCCCGTTCCTCAATGAGTTCACACGACGCGCGTGTACTCACATCCAAATTAAACCGACCCAATTCAACCGCCCACTGTCTCCTCAATTACCTCGACCCTGCGCCGTCATTATATCACTACTATTAACACCACCCATCCTCTCTTTTCCTCAATGTCATCCGAAAATTTTCGCTCTCACCTCTATCCTCCTCCTCCTATACTATCCACGTTTCTATACACATGCTGCACATACACCTAATATATATACATTCACGCGTGCACCTCTGTACCTCGCCGCGGCGTCGGGCTACCGCCAGGCGGCGCTTACCAGCGGAAGAGCGAGCGAGACAGCGATAGAAAGGTGGCGGCGGCGGCGGCTCACGCACAGAGTGGGAAATTCATCCGTTGCGCCATGATGTCAGTCTGAGCTCGAGCGTCCCCGCGCTCGGTCGCGTTCTTTGTATATACATACATATATACATACACATAGGCGCATACACTGTGCGTGTCGCAAGTCTCGTAAATGTCAGCTGTCAATAGTTGCGCGCTAGCGACAACGTTGCTGTTCTTGTCATAGTCCTGCGTACATACTGACCGGCGATAGCTGGTGTGGTAGAAGTGGTAGAAGTGTCTGGCGGAGAGGTGAGAGACATTGACACAGTATGTGCATTGCGCGTGCATGTGTATACGTTGAGACGTGTGCCATCGATTGAAGGCAGAGGTGTGTAGAGCAGATAAGCAATAGACGAGGAGTGAGGCGAGAGGAGAGGAGATTTTAGAGACCGAGTGAAACCTTGACAGTGTTATTATTATTATTATTATATACGTATATCGGCTGCGCTCAATGAAGATATCGCTCTCCCTCGCACGAAAGAAAACGCATCCCATAGCTGTTTTGTCTCTCTATCTCTGCGATTATACACACACATACGTGTAAACGCGATCCTTAATTACCCAACCCGTTCGCTCTCACTCACTCGCTCAGTCAGCCGCAGCCGGCGATGCAACGGAAACCCGGCCACAATGCACTCAAGTACGCCGGTAGTCGATCTTCTTCAATCCTCAATAGCAGCAGCAGCAGCAGCAACGGAGCAGCAGCAGCAGCAGCAAAACCGGCGAGCAGTCGGTGCCGGGAAAATCGGTGCGAGTCATCGTCTGCTAGGCCGATAAGATAAGTGCGCTATATAGCTGCGAGGTGCGTGCGGAGAGATTCTACGATTTCGGAAGGTGTTGCTGCCAGTGTGTGCGTGTGTGTGTGGTGCAGAGAGAGAGAAAGAGAGAGAGAGAGAGAAGAAGGGTTCGTCGACCTCTCGCCTGCTACGACCCGAGGGTCAGAGGAAAATCGATTGTGTGCGTTTCTCTGTGTACGTGGGTGTATGTATATGCATATATATACGAAGGTGCGCGCCTGTTGCTCGCAGGAGGAGGAGAAAAGGGGAGCCGTCGTGGACCACGCTTTTTTTTCTCTCTCGCTTTTGGTGCCAGTTATTGTAACGTCTCTCCATTGAACAGACAACCGAAAGTGCATAATAACAGATAATAAATATAATAATAGCAATACTTGCGAGTGTCAGTGTCAGTGATCTTTCTGTCTGTGTGAGTATATACGCACACGTGTCGCTCGCGCCGGTGCGATTCTGTGTGTCTGTAAACAAGTGCGCGGGCGAGCAGAAGAGGAGCGACGGCGGTCGACACTTTTCGTCGTGAGAGCGGTCACTGCAGATAAATACAACCACACATACACGTATGCAACTATAAATAAATACGTTCACTTATAGAGATAAAGGCAAGAGCGTTGCGCGCGCGCAGGTGCGGCAGAACCACCTGCGCGCGCAGGTCTGCTCAATCTCCTTGTTGGACGGGCGCGCGCGAATTTTATCGCCGAGCTGCTGCTGCTGCTGCTGCAGCAGCAGTTTCGCTTTTCGTTCTCTCTCCCTGGGTTTGTTTTTTTGTTGTCGGCGCGCGCGGGAGTTTGATGGCCGCTGGAGCGAAACGCGCGCTCGTACGGCCCGCAAGCTCGTGAAAGGATGACGCGGTGGTGGGTGAAAAGTTGCGGTGGGTTTTGTTTGGGGGGTGCTTTAAAGCCATTTTTTCGTGGTACACTGAAAAAACGGCGGCTGAAACGTTCTGCTTTTTTAAGCGCACACGTTCCCCCTCCCTTTTGGCACAGCCGATCCGCAAGTTTTAGGACAAAAATTACACCAAACCCGAGCGCCAACCGTTCGTCCGCGAGCGCTCTTGCTTGAGGGCGCTGCTGCGCTCTCTGGTGTTGGCGCAATGATTCTACGTAAATGGTCTAAAATTTCTCCCAAACCGGGTGACTGTACCAACTTTGAGTAGAGTGAATAAACTTTTCTATAATCAACGGTTGCGCTCTTTGGTACATTTTTTCTCTCAACGTTTTTTCAGCGTAGTTTTGGAATTGTGTAAAGGAAAGTGAGGCAAATGAGAATCAATGTTTTACATTTGTCAAGTTTTTGTATCCTATCTAGCCTGTACTTTAAGAATGGAATATAAATTGATGTTAATTGTATTTAATATATTTTATATTCAGTTAAATGCAGAATTATTGTATCTGTTGTAATTTAAAATATCTAAAGGCCTTTTGTTCCATTAAATGCCAAACGATATCAGGTGACTATTTTAAAACAAATTAGCTCGTTTTTAAAACACATCCCAAGTATATTCATCGCCTCATTCATAATTCATGTATATTCCCAAGGTCGAATAAATAACAGATCCGCCGCGAGCTCCGATTGCAATGCTACCAAATCGCGCGTGAAAAATTACGAGCTCGGCGCACCAAAAAGCGGTACTTTTTTCATGTACACACTATACACGGTGTCTCATTTTAAACAGACCACGCAAATATCTCGAAAAGTAAGAGAGATGCAAAAAACTTTGTATACAAAAGTTGTAGGATTCGAACTGACGGTGACATTGACCATGACCTTGAGGTCAAGGATGAAGGTCATTTGAAGGTCAATTCGATTTTTTCAAATAGGAACTCCCACTTTTGGCCTCATAAATGGAAAGAGCGGAAAATTTTACGTTCAGATGTGACCTTGGGTCAAGGTCATGGTCAAGGTCATGGTGAAGATCTAAATCAATCAATGCATCCTTACATTGCGAAAACTTTGCAAACTAGAAAAAAACATTAAATACAAAATTTGTATGGTTTGGAGGGAGCTAACTGATAGTGACTTTGACCATGACCTCGACCCAAGGTCACATCTGAACGTAAAATTTTCCGCTCTTTTCATTTGCGAGGTCAAAAGTGGGAGTTCCCATTTGAAAAAATTGATTTGACCTTTATATGACCTTCATCCTTGACCTCAAGGTCATGGTCAAGGTCACCGTTAGTTGGAACGCTACAACTTTTGTATACAAAGTTTTTTCCATCTCCCTTACTTTTCGAGATATTTGCGTGGTCTGTTTAAAATGGGACACCGTGTATACTCACTGTCACCGTGCAGAGATTAAAATCCTTCGTGACATGTTAAGCAGTGTGCTTACAAAAGAAGCAAAAAAAACGCACGAGCGATAAAATCAGCGCCATGAACTTCGGGTTCATTATCTTTTACTCATCGGTAACCCCCACTCGCCAGAGGGAGAGAACGAAACGGAATTGCGTGCGAGAGCTATATATAATATATCGCCTGTACGGCACGCGCGACAGAGACCGTGCGAACAAGCTGCAGCGAATGTCATCTGACTTATCTAATCGACTAGTCTCGGTATCCCCCTACATGTATACACACACATATACATGTAAGTAAGTATAAGTATAATATACGCGAGCGCAAAGTATCGTCAAATATTGACGAAACGAGATACCTTTGCGGCCTGGATTGTTTCACAGGGCATGCGATATAAAGTACATAAGTGGATAGGTCTTTTTGTTTTTATACGAGTGTCCTGTCGAAGCAGCTTTTTTTGAATTTCAAATTACACCAGAGCTGATTTGCCTTTTATCTTGCTGATAAATTTCGTTTGGGCGAGCAGTCGATCGGTATAGATACACACACACGGAAAGAAATTTGGGCGAACAGTTGTCCACCGGTGGAAGTCGGACACGCCAATTTTGATATAAACAGAACAACCAACGATTTGGCGGTTTGTATTCTAAATTGAGCAATCTGTTCACTCAATTTTCGGTGTCTGACAGATGAAAGTTTGAGGGCGCTGCTCTCCTTTGTTTTCCATAAGCTGTGCTAGTCGGGTATGGAAGGTGATTATTTAGCTCATGTGGCGTTTTTCGTACGAGCGAAGCGAGTGCAAAAAGTCACGTGAGGTAAAAATCCTCTTACGCACCAGTTTCGAACCGTATTTATACCCCGAGAGCCGAATAATCGAATAATCATATTAACGTTATGATTTTGAGGTTAGGGCTCTCCACGAGTGAGAAGTTAGACGACCGAAGAATTGGGTGATCTGATAACCCAATGGAGGCGTTCTGACGCCTAACGTCGTGAGCGCGCTGTTTGCCGACTAGCTAAACGTCGGTTGGACCAAATTTCTTTCAGTGCACACACACACACACACACACACACACACACACACACACACACACACACACACACACACACACACACACACACACACACACACACACACACACACACACACACACACACACACACACACACACACACACACACACACACACACACACACACACACACACACACACACACACACACACACACACACACACACACACACACACACACACACACACACACACACACATATGTATATATATATATATATATATAATAGGTAATTGAATTGCGCCGTGAATTTAATTTTTCAAACGAAAACGCATTTTGCGCAACGATTTTACTGGGTAAAATCGTATAGGTAATTATGAAGCGAAGATGCATTCGAGAACCACAAATATCATAATAATAAGAATTTATTTATTTAGGACTGTGCCAAAAAGAGTTACAAAGTCATACATATTTATACATAATTTATACATATTACTGGTGCGCGCAAACATTAGAGAAAACAAGAGACGTTACATGAATAACACGGAATAAATATAATTAATGTTACAATTGCGACACTACTTAACCTCTAGTCAAGAGCTTAATACTGAAATAAAATATCACAGAGAGGTCATCATGACACTCAGTCAAAAGTAAAAAAAATAATTATATAGAGCAGATTCAAAGCGGCTTAGTGTCGGTATATAGATATGCGCAGGGAGGGAATTTCACAAGTTCACAGCTTGGACTCGGAAAGATCTTTGTTCATAAGCAGTGTGAACTTTAGTGATTTTAAGGTCTCTGCTGCCCCACCCGTAGCTGGTCCAGTGAGCTGGCGTTTTTGAAACTCCGAAATATCAGGAAACGGTTGACGATTGGATGTATAAATCTCGTCGCCGTAAAGCGTCATTTTGGCGATTCGCAAGGACGGCGCGTATCTTTTTCGAATCGATTTCGCCTCATCGACGCAAGTCTTGATGAGAACTGCGACGACACTACGAGCGAAAGTTTTTACACTCCGAAGTACGTGCAGAGCATCTGGCGCACTTTGGGAGTCGCGCCAAAGTAATAAACATAATGAGCAGCGCTCGCTATATAAGTACAGCGCAGCCAAAGTAAAAGTCGACCGATCTTGAGAAACGTCCCGATGATTAATGATAAGAGTCGGACGGGTATAAATTGTCGTCGTATTATACTTTTAGGGCCACGGCTCTGTCTTGATCCGGTTCGACAAAGATATTTTAGTCGTCGACTTTGGAGCCCTTCGCGAGTTATCAATTTGGTTTCACAGCAATCGGTTAAGAGAGCTTCCCTATTTACATATACGCGTCTATCCATTTAATGCATATTAATTTTACATTCAATGAAAATCAGTGCATTACCATTTTAATCATTTCGTTTGGAAAACACTGAAATGCACTTAGGCAAATCGACCTTATATACGTGTGACATTCGGCTCATGCAATTTATTGACCACGTTGTCGCGAATTGCGTCCAAAGTATAATATTGTCTCTCTATTCCAGACAAGATACATCTCGTTATGTTATACATTTCAGCATAACGGTACAGATTCTATTCAACACATTTTTATACTCCTACTATTTGCAAACTTTAGCCAAAATCAGCCCTTGTAAATTAAAAATTCAAACAGCCAAGCCTCGCAACACGATTATACACAATTTTCTACACACACCGCCGCTTATGATACATGCACCGAAGGTTTAACGTACAGTAATACTCGCAACCATGTTTACACGCAGTCTCCTAGATACACACGCTGGCTCACGCTTGCGCAAGACTCGCTGCTGCTGCTGCTGCTGCTCGTGATTTGCTGTCTCCCTCCCGCTCGCGGCTTTCTCCGCACATATCTCTCGCTCTCTCTCTCTCTCTCCCTCTGTGCTGCACACACGCACACACACACACACACACACACACACACACACACACACACACAGTCGCCGGGCGATAACGCAGCCACAAGATTTTCAATGAGAAAGCGCGTCGCACCAACGAGTCTATACACCTTATCTAGAGACACTATAATACGTATACACGTCGCGAAAAACGGAAATAGTCTCGTGTGTGTATCTTTCTATATTATATAGTTGTAAGAGACTTTCATGCGACTCAACCCGCCCTCCCCCCTCCTCGCCCCCTCCTCAAAATAAGGTTAAAATATAATTAGAAATAGGTGTTTTTAGTATTTGCTCCTCAAAACCCCTCCACTCCCTCCTTCTCCTCCCCCCTCCTCGCCCCTCCTTACAGCCCCTCCTCCTATCCCTCCTCATAATATTATTCATATTGCATGTCTAATTAAAGATGAATTGTAGAATACAGGGCCAGAAAAGCAGAGATATACAGACAGAGATAGAGTGATAGTGGCAAAGGCTTGGCGAGATTTGCACAACGGTGCTTTAGAATACTTTGATCTTGATACAATAAAAGAGAAATTCAAATTTATTGAGAGAAGTCCATGAGGGGAGACCCGAAAGAGGCAGATGGAGGAAACGTGACAGTCAGAGAGGTAGGGACAGAGAGATAGAGTCAGAGACAGAGACGGAGAAATAGAGACAGAGGCAGAGACACTAAAATGAAGAAAGGACGATATAATCAATGAAAGGTAGAGGGATAGGGACAGACAAAGTTAGTTAGACAAATACATAGAGATAAGAACAGAAACAGAGTGCTAGAGACAGCGACACACAGATAGGGATAGGGACCGTCATATAGAGACAGAATCAGGCACAGAGACGGAGAGATAGAGAGGAAGAGGTAAGGAGTCAAAAACAGTGACTTAAAGAAAGAGTCAAAAACGCAGAAATAAAGTGACATCCACGAGACAGAGACAAATACAATGTCATATTGGGATCTGATATGGGGGTGTGTCCAATGTATCTAGCAAAGAAATGAACTGAATGTTTTTACCAAAATGTAACATTATAAATCCAAAGAATCATGTCAAATATGAAGTTATGTGGTCAATTGATTCTAAATATTTTCTGCGGTGAAGTCATCTCACTTATCGCACTTATCGAACAACTGGATTTGGGAATAATTATACGAGGGGACCAAAATAACTCGTGTCAGTCTTTTGAGGTTATGTTTTATGATTTTTAATTAAGATTTTAATTCACGTTTATATTCGATTTCTAGGGCTGATTGGTTAAAGAAAAGCTAAGGAACAGAGATTGCACCATTATTATGCTTAAAATGTTTAAAATAAAAAATTTTTTTCCAATAAATAGTACGGAAAAGAGTGTTTCATAATTGGGACCAAACTGATAGAACACCGGGACATTCGTATCAACGCTGTACTTGAAATACGGACGTGTTGATGATTATCCTCTTGGCATACTTAATTATAATTCTAGCCTAATTGTACCTTTCAAAAATTTTAATTGCTTTAGTAGAGATAATATAACAAGCTAATACAAAAGAGTTCAATCTATTAGATTTATTTCATTTAAAATTAAATAAGAAACCTTAATTGCCCTCAAGATGTGTTTTATAATAGGATTCATTACCTTATCAGAACCTTTCACTGCACAATAATCAAAATTTTTTTGCTATGTGGTGGAAATATTTCAGCTTAACGTTATACCTTTATTAATCTACAAATTAGGTTTGAACTGACTGCTATTTGTAACCGTTAACCGGGTGTTGTAACCGCTAAACTCAAACAACGCATCAACGTCAAGCTTAGAGTAGTTCTACCTTTCGGTAGTAGGTGGTGCCACTCAAAATATCAGATCCCAATAGTAATTCACAAAGAGATATAGAAGAAAAAAGTGAGATAAATGCAGGGAATGAGAGACATAAAGACAAAGGGATAGAGACAGACGGATATATAAGAACAGAGATACAGAGATGAGGGCATAAATAGAGAGATAGAGACAGGTAAAGACAGATCAATACAGAAACAAAGAGATAGAAGCAGAGATAGAGAGACACAACTAGAGCGATAAGAGGCCGAAGACAGAGAAAGGTAGAAATAGAGGCAGAGAGAAAGAAAGAGACAAGTAGTTAGGGACATAGAAACAGAAACAGAGACGATCGGAGAAGGTGACATACATAAAGACGTGGGAAGATACAAAAGGACCGAGACAGAGAGGCAGATACAAATACGCATAGGCGCAGTGAGGAAGATATAGTAATATAATCATCGACAGAGAAATAAAGGAGAAGATAGTGATATACCGGCAGAGAAAAAAAAGCAGAGAGTCAAAAATATAGAGGTATGAAGACAAATAGAAGTAGGGACAGAGAGTTAGTGGCAAAAAAATAGATAGATACAAGGGCAGAAAGAGAAAGGCAGAAAGATAGAGACAGAGCGCAAGAGACTAGGAGTCAGAGACAGTAACACAGATATAGATACAGATGAACTGAGAAATTTATAAAAACAAATTAAAAAATATTAATGTGCCTATGACGGTACCACAGTGGAGGGACGAAAAACTATTTCTTTGTCCATTATAAATTACTGTATCAAAGTACATGCTCAATTAAAAAATGAATTTTATTTGCGAAAATAGAAATATACACTAAATTTAACATGCTACATTCTAGGTTACAATTGATACATTTTCAAAATTCTAATCGGGGGTTGACGAGCGGAGCGAGTAGGGGGTACCCCCCTAGTGTGTGTGTGTGTGTATATATATATATATATACACACCTATATACACGTGGCTGCTCCTGCTACGCGTGACATAACCCGTACATAGCGAGAGCGCGAGGGTGAAACAACAAACCCAATTGCGCACGCGTTTTAGCGTGCGTGTGTGCGGCCTTGTTTTCGTCTCTTTTTAAATGACTCCGTTCCGAGAGACGAGCGCGGGCAATTGAGAGAAAGAGAGGGTTCGAGGTTGTCGTTTTTGACGGCTCATTATGCGTGCGCGTATACAACGCAGCCACGACGGGAAGAGTATATAGGTGTGGGTATAGTATATAGTATGAGCGCGCTGCACGAGGCTGTTATACAGCCAGGCGCGCGGGGCTTCTGGTTTTTGTTTATGGCCGAGAAAGGATGGTTGATGGGCGATGGGTTATTTTTGATTGGTAATTTTCAGAGGTCGGTTTACGACGCGAGGAGAGAGAGAGAGAGAGAGAGAGAGAGAGAGAGAGAGAGAGAGAGAGAGAGAGAGAGAGAGAATTTTTCGTCGTGTGGGAGTCATGGGTTCGCGAGAAAGGAAGTAATTCGTCAAAGGTTGATATACAAACAAGTGTGACTTTCGCGGATTATTTTGAGGGGATTTTTTTTAGCGGGAAGTGAACTGTTGATACGATTCTTGTAGTGCGATTATTTTAACGAACGTCGGTGTAGAGAGTTTAATAATAAACGATAGAGAGACAGAGAGAGAGAGAGAGAGAGAGAGAGAGAGAGAGAGAGAGAGAGAGAAAAACAGAGAGATTGATTGATAACACATTTATTTTTGGTAAGGTTCAATTGAACTGTATAGCAATTTACAAAAATTTTACATTTGTAAATTAAGTACAACTTAATAACAAAATAACGCACTAATATAATAACCCGAAAATAACAAGATTTATAAAAAAAATTTAATGATTTAAAGCTCTCTCTAAACAAAAAAATATAAGGGAAAATATTTAAATAAAAATGTACAAAATAACTTACAACTAAAAAACGCAACAAATTAAACTTCATTTAAATTATACTCAAGTCGCAAAAAATAACTAAAAGTGGCAATCTTAAATGAATCAAGCGTGGGCTTAAGTCTAATAGCACAGGGAATAGAATCCCAGAGCTTCATTGCCTGTAAACTGAAAGACTTTTCATACGTCGTAGTGCTAGGAGTCGGGATATTAAACGAAGAAGAAGAAGCAACAGTATGCGTTCTCTTAGATCGCCTAACATCATCACTGAGTTTGGGAAAAATGGTATAAGATAACTAGGTTTAGCCGTAATCAAAACTTTATAGGTCAAGACAGCCATGAAGAAGTTCCTTCTAGTATAAATAGGTAGCCAATTTAACCGACGATAAAAAGGTTCAAGTTTAGCATCGCTTTTTAGCCGAAAAATGAATCTGACCACATGGTTTAACAATCTTTGTAGCTTCTCATTCAAGTAACCTGTTAAATCACAGAAGACTAAGCAGCAATAATCAAAATGAGGAAAAATTAACGAGGTAGCCAACTGTTTCTTCAAACTAATAGATAAGAAGTTTGCTCGATAGCGCAGTCGTTTCAATTCCCCATGAATTCTTGAGCAAATTTGTGAAATATGCTTGTTCCATGTTAAGGTATCCGAAAGAACAACACCTAGATCCTTCACTGAATGAACCAGTTCAATATGGTTACCATTAACGTCAATCTTTGGCAGAGCCATGTAATTTACCAGCCTAAGATTTTGGTCAGAGCCAAACAGAATAGCAGCAGTCTTAGATAAATTTAATGGTAAACAATAGTCAAAAGACCAATTATAAACTCTGCATGCTTCTTCATTTAGCATAACAATGATTCTTGGTAAATCAACTGGTTTACATTGCAAATAAATCTGAAAATCATCAGCAAAGAGCATACAGGTGTCAACGCAATAGACCAGACATTTCACAATACACGTTATCAAAATTAAAAATGCAATTGGACCTGGATTTGAACCTTGAAGAATTCCCGATGTAAGTTTCACAAAGTCAGTTAAAAAACCTTTTAAATCAACTATTGCCTGTGAACGACCGGAAAGGTACGAATGAAACCAAATGATAAACTCATCAGAACAGTTTAGTTCACGCATGACTCGCAATAAAATCGAATGTCTGACAGAGTCAAAAGCTTTTCGAAAATCGAAAAGTAATAGAATAGTAATAGAGAGAGACAGAGACAGAGAGAGACAGAGACAGAGAGAGACAGACAGAGAGAGAGAGACAGACAGAGAGAGCGAGGGAGAGAGAGAGGAAGAGGGAGAGAGGGGGGGACAGAGAGAGAGCATTTTTTCATGGACGTTTAATTACCTGAATTATGCAGGGTAGCTAATTTAGTGGTTATTTTAAAGTGGCTAAAAATGGCTGAACTTTATGACAACATTCACTCGCGCTTTTATAACCGAAAATTACGTAAATACGAATTATGCACGAGCTTCTGTTTGTAAAATCAATATAAAGCCACGCGCAAATATGTAAGGTTTAAATCTAATTGGAATATCCGCGTAACGTAAATTAAATGCGGGAATATAAGAAAATAAGGAACGAGTAAAATCACTTATGCATCGATTACATTGCACGCTTTGCATTTGCGTTTCATTCCATCGGAATAAGATATGGAGATATAAATAGGATTGACTCATACGTATATTCCTATGTGTGTTTACAGCGAACCAATACAAATTCTCGAAAATATAATTCAGAATCTGATATTCTCGCGTGTAAGTACCACCTCATCGATCATCGCGACGCACGAAATCCAAAAATATTTCTGTCTCCTTTACACTTCGCTCCCGTAGCACCGTTTCTCCCAGAATTTTCTCAGATTCGCGAAGAGAATACATGCATCGACGGATTGTGAAGCGATCGCGCGGAATCAAGGAATTCAGCGGCCGCTATATTAAACTTGCAAATACTGCGTGCACACGCACAACACGTGCGCGTGTACGAGCATCTCTCTCTCTCTCTCTCTCTCTCTCTCTCTCTCTCTCTCTCTCTCTCTCTCTCTCTCTCTCTCTCTCTCTCTCTCTCTCGATTTGGTGCTATTGTGTCGTACGACTTCGTTCCCGCGCTGTTTGTAGGACAAAATCGCGCGAGGCGCATGTACTTACATACGCGGTTGAGATTATGTGGAGAAAGAGAAACGGCACGCGCACTCGATCGACCTTTACTCGCGCGCGCGCACGCGCACTGCTATATAGGAGAATGGAGAGAAAGAGAGACTGCGGGCGTAGTTGCTTATGCGTAGGTTGTGTGCGTGTAAAAAGGGGGTTATAAAGTCAGTGTAAAGGTCAGGTCTGAGTTATAGTTGTATGCGTTGTGTTATGATTTTATCGGGAGTTGAATGTTTACAGATTCAAAAGGGACTTTTCAAGGTGTGATATGCAGATTTTGGCGGTTATCGAGTTTAATCGAAATAACGAAAGATACCTGGTTATACGATTTTTCCACGTTACCAAATACTTCGGATTCTTATCGAAAATAAAAATATATGTATATTTGTATATACAGATGCAAAGTCGGCGCGTTCGCTCGAATCCAATTATGTTTCGTTTTCACCTATATATAATGCTGTGCCCGCATTTTATTGCGTTCACGGTTGCCGGCCGCGATTGCGTTTCATTGCGATTTTCTCGCTGCCTCACGAGTCAGTGAGAAGCCGTAGGAATTCGATATAAAAAAAGGAGGCAACAGCGATTTCATAATTTAACGGTTACAATGTATTATGTTTAGCAAAATTCAATTGTTCCGAGTGCTTATATGAGCTATTCCAAAAATTATTTCCCTCTTACGTCTCGAAAAAAATAAAAAAATTTTTTTGAAGGTACACTCATCGGACAAGGTTTTTCTTGTTTTTTAAGCTTTTTTGAATGTGAAAAAAATAGGTACACGCTCGATTAAATGGCATACTTTTTTGGCGCGACTTTTAAGTAAATTTTGGATTGAAAAGATTTCATGGAAATTTCACATTTTTTTTCTAAACGACGAAACTTGAAAAGATGGTTTAATTTTTAAGGCACATCTACAGGTCAAAGTTTTTCTTGTTCTTTAAGTCTTTCTGAATGTGAAAAAAGTTATTTATAAGACCGATTGAATGGTATAATTTTGGCGGGACTTTTAAATCTAAAAATTAAAGAAAATTTCATGGAATGACTGATGTTCTTTATTCACTTAGTTATTTCAATTATAATATGTATTGAATACGTAAAAGCTGAGGAGAAATGTAAAGTTTGAAAAAAGATAGATAATGATTTTGCATTTTCAAATATTTATTGAATTATCGCTAGTAGCAAATTATTATGGAAAGTAGTAATTGTAATAACGATTATTTCTTAGAAAACTGTAACTTTTTATGTAATAATTTCAGTGTAGATAATTATTTATGGAAAGATCAAATAGGCAGATGCCAGTATTTATAAGTGTCGCCGTATAGAAAAAAGACAAAATTCTTCCTTAATTTTTAGATTTAGAAGTTGCGCAAAAAAAGTATACCATTCAATCGGGCTTGTAAATAATTTTTTTCACATTCAGAAAGACTTAAAGAACAAAAAAAACTTTGTCCTGTATATGTGCCTTAAAAATTAAATCATCTGTTCAAGTTTCGTCGTTTAGAAAAAAAGATGAAATTTCCATCAATTCTTTTCAATCCAAAATTGACTTAAAAGTGGCACCAGAAAAGTATACCATTCAATCGAGCGTGTACCTATTTTTTTTTCACATTCAGAAAAGCTTAAAGAACAAGAAAAACCTTGTCCGATGAGTGTGCCTTCAACAAAATTTTTTATTTTTTTCGAGACGTAAGATGAAAATATAATTTTTGGAATAGCTCATATGTATAGTTGCGACTGTAATAAAACAGTTTTTTAAGACGATTGTTCTTGCTACACTTTCTTGCCCTGATATAATAATTATTGGGTTTCGAAAGAGCGGAGTACGGATTACTTTTCTTTTTATTGTCTGACGCTGCAGATGTAAATAAAGTAATTGTGGCTAATCAATTAATGAAGCCATTTGAAAAAATGTAAACGATTAAACGTAAACGAAGCACTAATTATTTATTTTTATGGCATTATTCTTGGAATGCCAGCTTAACATTAGGAACAAGTAGGAGATAATAGTACGTTACGCAGCTAGTGCGTAAAGTCGGCATTTGATTCACGGGTATAGTTTGTCGCCCGAGCGAAGCGAGGGTATAAAGTAAACACTTTACGCACTAGTAAAAAAGGGGATATTTTACGCACGCTAAACAAGCATCTAAAGTCTAGTTTTACGCAATCAGTTATAAAAATACACTTTTCGCGAACGAACATAACTCGTCATCAATTCGATCATAAAAAATTAACATATCAAACGAATCTCGCAAGAAACGCAATCATCTCAACCAAATATATTCTAGTCGATCCCAAAAGATACACATATCTCACTTCTCCGATAAATTGAAAAAGTCACCCAATTACCGTTCCAACCCAAACAACCATTACAAGCACTTAAAAAAATAGTCCCTCGATCGCATCCTCGAAACCATCACCCTCAGCCCCGGATTCATTTATACCCACACACGGAACCCACCAAAAAGCCACCTCCAAACACTCATAAATCCTCCCTCCCCTTCCTCTTTCACACGCATATCCTTACACACACGTGCTCAACCCACTCCCCTCCAATTTGTCAAAAAAACCCGCACCGAAAAATCACGGGAGAGCCATCGCCATGCTCCCTCCGCATAAACAAAGGCACACTGCACGATCGACTGCGCGCACGAGCGCGAGAAAAGAAAGTGAAACGAAGAGAGAAGTGTGTGTGTGTGTAACACTGCTACTGCTCGCATCGTACCACCAGCGTAATAACTCATCGGCGCACCACCACCGCGCCTCTACTTTTTCGTCGAGCCGCTGCACGTGCGAGAAAGATTTCACCGCGCGTTGATTTATACGAATGAGGAGGAGGAGGAGGAGAAGGAGTTGCGGCTCGATGACCGTCAAGCGCCAGATGCGTCGCGAAGAAAGAAGGGGGTGAAAGTGGATTGGTGCTATTTTTTTTTTATAATTTAGAAGATGGTGGTTTAGTGCGCCGTTGGGTTAGATTATTGAATGAAGGCGCAGCGCTGGAATTGATTGGAGCTTGGGGAGAAAGCGAATTAAAAGTTTGTGCGGCGGCGGTAAATTTTCGAAAGGGGGTTAACCCATTTTGGAGTTATTGTCGAGTTCTTTCTCGAAGAGAGTATAATTTTCACTCTCTCGTGTGCTAAAGAGAAACAATCTTGTTAGCAGAGTGTGATATTTTTATCGAGGTTTCAAATATAACCATTACACTGACAAGGAGATGATCAGGGTCCTGGATTTGGCTAAAACTGCATACTGAGAGAAGAAACATATTTATCTATTTGAAATACAACTATTTGACATGTTTAAGGATAAAATGTGATATTGTAATAGTTAGAATATCTATATTAACTAATAGACATATTTAGATTTGAAAGTAGCTGATGATAGAAGTTCTTGTAAATTGTAGTTTTTGAATCTAATAGCCAATTCTACCAGGATGATGTTGTTATATAACAAAAAGGTTTGAAATAAAAACTCCATTTAGTTTTTTACTTCAACGTTTCGGATATTTTTATTGTTTATGTCCCTCATCAGGATAATCAATAAAAATGTCCGAAACGTTGGAGTAAAAAATAAATGATGTTTTTATTTCAAACGTTTTGTTATAAAACAACATCATCCTGGTAAAAAATTGGCCATTAGATTCAAAAACTACTATAATAAGCATATTGTAACTATTACAATATCAATGTTCACAGGCAACATATTGAAATTATTTATGAGAACATGCGATAACTTAACTGTTAACAGGGCATTATACGTGGGCGGTTCAATAAGTCCGTGACTTTGAAATGAAAAACACTATTTATAACAAAAATTCCAATTTATTTTTCAACATAGTCCCCTTTTAATCGTAAACATTTATTATAGCGGTACTCAAGCTTATTTATGCCCTCTAAAAAGTAATTTTTATCAAACTCCTCAAAATACTCATTTGTCGCAGCAATGATCTCTTTGTTCGACGAAAATCTTTTACCTCTAAACCAAGCTTTCATGTTAGGAAACAAAAAATAATCGGAAGGGGACAAATCTGAGGAATAAGGTGAATGAAGAAGTATCTCGTAGCGTAAACTAAATAATTTGGCCGTTGCAATGGCACTCGTGTGAGCTGGTGCATTGTCGTGGTGGAAAAACACTTTTTTTTCGCCAGATGGGGCCGCTTTTCCTTCAGTATGGCATCAAAGCGATTTAATAATGTGGCATAATACTCTCCTGTAATAGGTTTTCCCTTCTAGAGGTAATCGATTAATATTATACCACGTGAGTCCCAAAAAATTGTGGCCATGACCTTACCGACTGATGGAACCGTTTTCGCTTTTTTCGGCGCAGATTCCCCAGGCCCAGTCCACATTTTCGACTGATTTTTTGTTTCTGGCGTATAATAATGAATCCACGTTTCATCAACAGTTATATAACGTTGCAAAAATTCCTTTGAATTACGTTGAAACATGCCCAAACATTGCTCAGACGCAACCACACGAGCCCGCTTGTGATCAGATGTGAACAAACGCGGCACCCATCTTGCAGACAGCTTCCTCATGCCTAAACATTCATGTAAAATGTACCATGCGCGCCCTACTGAAATGTTTACAGTCTCACTAATCTCACGCACTTTCAATCGACGATCGTTGAGTACAATGTCGTGGATTTTATCGATCATTTCTTGAGAAGTCACCTCTTTTGGACGGCCAGGACGCTCAGCGTGTGCTAATACGGCCGCAACGAAATTCAGTGAACCACTTATGAACCATGCCATGCGATGGAGCAGACTCCTTATAATATTTTGCGAGCTTTTCTTCAGTTTCCTTGATTGATTTTCCTCGTAGAAAATAATCTTTAATAAGCACGCGAAACTCGTTTTCTTCCATCGTTTTATTTTAACAATGAAATACTAAATTCAAATGACTGTAAAAAATGTTCTAACCAACGTACTGACTTGAAACTTTGTATACGCACTGATATTAGATGGTATTCTCTTAGAGTAGTAACATATTTACGATAACAGCACCATCTTTCGAGAAGTCACGAACTTTTGAACAGCCCACGTAACTGTTACAATGCCTATATTTGGTTATATAAATGGGATAAAAAGTTTATAAATGAAGACAAAAAAAGCTTTAATTTAAGTTGTGTTTCATTAAAAAATGTTCATTTTTAAAAATGTTATAGGCTATTAAAAATAGAGTAAGAAAATCACTAAAAATTTCTTTTATTTTCAAGCATTTAACGGGTGGTATTTTAATCTATCTTCTTACTTTATTTTTGATAGCCTGTAACTTCTTTAAAAATCGACATTTTTTAATGAAGCACAACTTAAATTAAATCTTTTTTTGTCTTCTTTTATAAACTTTTTAGCTCATTTATATGACCCATATTCGAAAAGCTATTACTAAAGAAAGAAACCTCATTTTTATCGAAAATTGTTCATTTTAGACATAAAATAGCTTGAGTCTCGGAAAAAAGGCCCATTCACAAAAAACCCCGAGACACGTATCTCGTTATTTGTCAAAAATAAGAACCTCCTACGCACCCCTGATCATCTCCTTGTGAGAAAAAAGTTTAGTAAAAATTATTAATAATTTTGTAAAAATTACTATACTTTCTTGGAAAGCCACCAAAACTGTAAAAACTCAAAATATTGCTATACTTTATAAGAAATTTGGTTAGAAAGATTGGAAAATTTACTATTATATAGGTACTGTAAATTTACTGCAAAGTATGGTAATTTTTTGTGTTTTTTTACAGTTTGTGGTAGCTTTATAGTAATAGCAGTATAGCAGTATAGTAATTTTTCCAAAATTTTTTCTCAGTGTAAGAGTGAGAGGAAGAGGCGAGATCATACTTTTTGTCTATACAAACATTTTCGTAAATAAAAGCAGAGACGAGTCGTCATTTTTACGCCGTGAAACGAATCAAACAATTTCTATAGCTATAATCTTATGATTCATATCGATAACTCGGAACTATCGAATAAGCGTTTTTTTCCCCTAGGATGGCCTCGCGTTAATTTTGATACCGCGTACATTTCACGTCGACGTCTGGCAATAAAGTCAAAATTAAACACATAATCGCGGGAATTCGCTCCCCGACGTGCGAAGAATTCAAAAAGCGTAATAAGCGTTTGTAAAAAAATTTAACTTTCTTAACTCGATTTGAATAATTATACAATATCCGCGGATGAGACGTGCGACGCTGCTCGAATTTCAAAAGTTCGCGACGAAGCAACCGAAGAAAGTAAATCACCAGGGGAGGTGTGCCGATCCGCTTGAATAGAATTGCGCAAGAACCTGCGGCTCGTAAATGTCGGGGCTGGTCTATTTAAGGATGAAAACGCGATGTTCACGCGGGTTTTGTTATAGATTAATAAGTTTATGATTGTTACGGGAAACGAAAGTTTTATATTTAATTTATGTTTCCATTATATAAGCTTTCAACAGTATATACTTGAATTCAGGTATACTTATAATTTGAATAAACATTTTCGCTTCTAAAGGGGTGTGTATATTTATGCAAATACAAAAATTGTTTTTAGTTTTATGAAAAATCGTCAGTATAATTTCAAATTCTGAATGTTTCAAAAAAACTTTATGTATCCAGTAGATATGAGAAAATTTATTAAAAAATTTTCGAATATTCGTTTACTCTTTTGGTAGCTATTAAAAAAACACTATTCCCACCTAAAAAGCCATCGCTACCGATTTGGAAACTCCGCGCAGAATTAAAGGATTACAACTAAAACCCTCGCAACTCTTTACAACTAATCCGTCCGCAGTCATCCACCTCACTCGAAATTCATAAAACTTCTATTACCACTAAATCCAGTTGCAAAAAAAAAACAAAACTCTCTTCCAAACCAAACAAACCCGAAACTATCCGTAACCCGAGACCCCTCTCCTCTCGCATTCCCTCATCCCAACACATATCCCCTCGCCCATCGCGCGCGCACACACACACACACACACACACACACACACACACACACACACACACACACACACACACACACACACACACACACACTTGCCTATATATCCTAGACCCAGTCGTACTACAACCGTCTAATCTGAATCGCTCCTTTTTTCCCGCCTCTACATAACATAACTGTGCGGCGTCGTCGCGTGCCTCTGGTATACGCGCGCACGCACACACCTGTTGTGCGTGAGCCGTCGTCGTCGAGTCTGCGATTTCTCGGCCAGCGAGCGTTATAATTTTCGTGGGAGGGAAGGGGCTGGATTAGAGGTCGAGGCTTGATAAGGGTTTTTTCCGTGCGGCAATGTTTGCTCGGGGAGTTTATGGTCGGGAGAGGTGTGCACGCGTTAAACTATAAGTGTATATATAGGGTTTGTTTTGGGTCTGAGATTTATTGGTTTATTTATTTTTTTTCGGTGTTGTTTTTTGGTGGAGATGCATTTTTTTTATCTTTGATTTTTTATGGGGCCGGTTAAATGAACGTTTCTGTGGGTTAAGAATGTATGGTGTTGTGCGTGCGTGTGTGTGTGCGCGTGTGCGTGTGTGTGTGTGTATGTGTGTGTGCGTGCGTGCATGCGTGTGTGTGTGTGTGTGTGTGTGTGTACATGGTATTGAATTATTGTTAAGGTAAAGTACCCGATACCTGAACAGACTGAAAATTGGGACCATTACCTGGACAGCAGTAAAGCAGTACTATTACTTATACATGTAATAAAGATATAAATTCATTAGCGAAGTTTATGCTATTAACTATGCAACCAAATGAATTTCATGTTAATTTAAGTCTCTAATTCACTAGAATACGAAATAAAAGATTTCGAGGTTATGTAAGATAGCTGAACCCTTGTCCAGCTTAACATCCCTATCAATTAGCAGTACCCGATAGCTGGACATATTTAATAATATCACTATAAAAAATATTCAGTTGGATTCAACTAGAATTTTAACCAGAATTCAACTGGAATTAACTTTAATTTAGCTGAAATACACTTAAATCCAGCTGGGGTCTGGTGAAGTTTAAGCAACATTTGTAGTACGTATTGTCCAAGTTTAGGGTTCAAGCGTTGTCTCGGTATTGCTCCCAGTTCAACACAGGGTGTCCAAGTTGAACAGCCTTACACATATTTCTTCAAATTTACTTTTTTAATATAAATAAGCATGAAAATGAGTTTTTCTGTGAATAAATTAATTAAATGGATTACAAATCAATATCTAGATTTAAAAGTTTGAAAAAAATCCGCCTATTGGTTTTGAAAACGTCGTTTATTTGGGATTGTGCTCAAAATCTGTCCAGGTATTGGGTACTTTACCTTATGTAAATGAGAGCGCGATAGGGTCAAATTATGTTAAAAGAATTCTCGGCGTATGGAAGTCTATATATACACTGTATAGTTTAAAAATTTATGTAGGAAATTGTGAGACGTTATCACAGAGGGGAAAAATAAATCTAGGAATATTGAATATTTTTTAATCAAAAGTTTTCAGAAGTCAGATTAAGCGAGATTACAACGAGGCTTGTGAGCCTACAGATATTATTCTATAGCTATACTATTCATAAAACGCCTTTCAGAGTAGAAACTTCCTTTATAACCACAGCGTTTCACCTCTATACCCTCCAACGGTCACTTTTGCACTATAACGTTTGCGCTTTTCACCAAAGCGATTCAGTATAGGAAAAATTAATATTCGATCGGAATAATCCGAGGTGAACGACCATGCAGGAGTAACAAAACCAATTGAAATTCAGACGCTGCTAGAAAGTGGCGAATGATAAGTCACCTCGCAACGCGCGCGAACTGCAATACGAATATATACCTATAGCCGGGCTCTTACATAATTCCTTTCGAAAGTTCTTTTTCATCTAGATATGGCTGTAGGTATATACGTATAATCCATATTCAGCCAACTTCTATCCTCTTGCTCCTCTTGTTTTACTATACAAAACTCCTTACGCCATACCACTATAACTCATAAAAATAAATAATAAACCATCGCTACCCGAGCGCTATGTATGAACTAAAAATCACTCATGTATCCTGACGAAGATTTACTCGTCGAGATGAGGGGGGTCCAAAGTTTCGACGATTCACTCTAAAATCGAGCCAACTAACGATTTTTATAAATTTGACCTAAGTCGTCGAATGTGCATAATTCTGAAATTTTAAATGACGAAAAACGTATTTTCGAATATGACACTTTCCTACTGTCCAAAATATCGAATTTCAAACTACAGAATTTTAATAAGGAGATAATAAAGATATTTCCAAATAAATCATTAGAAACTAGCTACATCTACATTAAAATTCTGTAGTTTCAAAATTCGATATTTTGAACAGTACGTAAATTGTTACATTCGAAAATACGTTTTTCGTCGTTTAAAATTTCGGAATTATGTACATTCGACAACGACTTATGTCGAATTTATAAAAATCATTAGTTGGCTCAATTTTATAATGAATCATCGAAACTTTGATCCCTTCCGTCGAGATTATAAAAATATAGCCGCTCGGCACGCATACGTACGGCACATCAACGACCTAATAAAAGTGTCCAATCGGACGCACGCGACTTTCTCGAAAATACATCATAATTTTCTGCGAAGGTGAAATGAGTACACAGGTACCGCTACGCAGCTGCGAGAGTGCTAATTTTAGTATAACACCACCCTATCCAGATCCAGTAAATCAATATTACTCTAATTACATAACGCACGCCGTTGACGGGGCGAGTTATACGCTCTCGTAGGAGAGAAAAAATACAAAGCGCGAGCGGCTATTACAGAGCGAGTTGACGTATATATAATATATAAGTCGCGCGGGTGTCGGGGCAAAGACGCTGTAATGAACGCTGCCCGCCACTCTCGAAGGCCATTTATATCAATCTATACGCCGTCTACTGAATTAGCGTCCCGTTTTTTTTTGGGACACTTACCTTAAGAGATTCCATTATAAACTCTCTATCTCTGTCTCTCGAGGGAAATGACTACGTGATATCGCGCGCGACCGGATGGCAATTTTCCCGCGGACCGTTGTTACGCGCTCTCAGAGGCTTATACGCTGCGGCGAGGCCGATTTTTCAATTTCTAAACGGCTTTTCTGTGCGCGGCGGCTCGTTTCTTTGCGGAGAAAGAAAAACCACAGAGTCGAGGAGAAAAAATAATCATAGCTCGCGCGCGCGATGTGAAAGTCGCTGCCGTGTGCGTATACACACACACACACACACACACACACACACACACACACACACACACACACATACACACACACACACACACACACACACACACACATATATATAGATACGTGTCTCGCGCGCGCGAAATAGCGGCCACTGGTAATAGTCCATTTCAAAGAAAAATAATCAGAGGTAACGCGTGGCGTGTATATAGCCTCTGCTGTCGTATCGTATATTGATGGCCTGTGTGATGGTGGTGGTTATAGTAGTACCTAGTTCCAGTAAAAAAATACACGTTTTGCCAAAGTGCCTTGCAGGTAAATTCGTCGGAATTAGAGACATATAATATATTTTTTTTATGTACGTGCGATATTTGTACGATGATCGTTTTGGTGCCGTCCGAAAATCAGGCTTTAGACTAGGGATCTTATTTTGCTTCGAAGATCTACAAATTCGAATATTCGAAGTTTTGAAGCTTCTATTTTTTAAATCTTCGAAGCTTCGATTATTTAAAACATCTTGTACCACCACCTTCGTTTTACTGAAGTCTAGGGAAATCATTGCTTTTAGCACACTCGTTACAAAATATTCGAAGATTTGAATTTTCGAAACCTCGTAATTTCAAAACTTCGAAACTTCGCATATTCGAATATTCGAATGTTTGAAGCCTCGAATATTCGAATATACAAAGTTTCGAAATTTTGAAGTTATACGAAGTTTCGAAAATTCAAATCATTGAATATTCGCGATAAAACATCTCTCTCTCTCTCTCTATGGTCTCGCTGTGTATTTGTCACTGCCACTTTAAACCAAATTTCCCATAAATACGTAGAGAAAATAAAAGTAAAATAAAAAGCGCTATATACTTAATCCTTCGAGTCTTACCGTCACCGAACCATAAATCCGCGCCGATCGATCTTTTAAGCGCAAAAAACGCTGCTTCGCGAGCAAAAAAGAATAGACAGCCAGCAGGCTGCATTCATTACGCAGGCAGCGCTGTACAATATCCTCCGCTAGAGAGAGAGAGAGAGAGAGAGAGAGAGAGAGAGAGAGAGAGAGAGAGAGATGCGATTAGCGAATGAGCCACGCGCGAGCGAGTACGGATGGATTACGCAAGCCCGCGGCGATTTCTTCGAACGAACACACTTCTCTCTCTCTCTCTCTCTCTCTCTCTCTCTTTCTCTCTATCGCATTATGCTATACCCGCGGAAAGCCTTGATGACTGTGCATGATTCGCTCTCTACGCAGACACACACACACGTGCGCGCCCGTTTGTTTATTTACGATTTTCCTTCCTCCCTCCCGCCATTTATATATACCCATTATTAGTCGCGCGATCTTAATTGAATTCGGGACCGCTTGATGTATTTATGGGCCGCAATTAGCCGCGTGGCGTGCATGCTCCGGTTTTTGCACGCACGAGAGGATCGAGATTGAGACTACACACGCGCTTGTGTGTCTGTATATGTGTGGGTATATCGAGGAGGAAATCGTGTTATGAATGAGTGGATGTAAAGGCCTGACAAAAGGCGCATTATGTGCAAGAGCGCCGTGTGATCTTAGTAGGTTACGCGCGTAAAAGAGAGAGAGAGAGAGAGAGAGAGAGAGAGAGAGACAGAGAGAAAGAGAGAGAGAGAGAGAGAGAGAGAGAGAGAGAAAGAGGGAGAGAGAGAGAGAGAGAGAGAGAGAGAGAGAGAGAGGGGGGCAAGTAGGTTAGCGTCATCGCGGATAGACGTGCGCGTATGCAAGCATCAGGAGGTAATGGGTATAAGTATATACGTGGTATATTGGCTATATCTCGTGGTAATAATTTTGATACGCTGGGCGGTATTGATGTGTTCGCGTGGATTGGATTTAATCGGCGATGTCTGCATGGGCCTTTGCAGAGTTGAAGTATTGTTTTATTGTCTAAGTACAGTGTAGATTATATAGACGAGAGAAGTGTAGTGAATGAGAATTGTTACACATGCAGGATAAGGATTCTAACACGCAGGTGTAATAAAGTACGCAGCACTTATTTAAAATACGAAATACTAACAGCGTTTTATTAAACAAGTTAAATAAGAAAGGAAAAGTATTTGAACGTGGTTTTGCTACAAATTGGAACTCTTTTTGAGCCCTCGCGATCGTGCGCTACACACGCCGGCCAGACGGCAACTGCCGCCAACGCATATTTTCTCTCCGCGCACGGAGCTAGTTACATACGACTGGCACTAGGTTCGCCACCGTCACCAACATAATATTAAGAACAAAATTTGAAACAATAATATATCTTTAAATCAAAGAAAAAGTTACATTTACCAAAAGTGAATAAAGCAAAATTAAATAATAATCTGATTTAAAGGCTCTAAATAAAAATTGGAGGGGAAAGCATATTACAAAATATCGGATTTTTTACAAGAATCTTGTTAAACGGATTATCTCGTATTATATTTTCCTAGTTTTCTTTTTTGAACAGAGATTTTTAAATGAAAGTTTGGCTTGCAATTAAAATGTGTCTGCTTTTGATGCACATAGAATATGCTCATTAAATTGTTATAGTTAATAATATACATTATTCACAAATTAATATTTACCTTATAAAAATATACTAATGAAACCTATATTCGCGTATATCCTCTTTTGTAATTTACTCTCTAAGTGACGCACGCACACACTTCAACCGAGCCGCCGCTAACAAAGCCGGAAAAAAACGCTAATATGCAAATGCCCAATCGATGCGACGTCGCCAGCACCTATCGACGACTAATTGCCCGCGCTCGCTCATACCGCTCATGCAATTACAAATTCAAATATCCATTACCATTATATTTATATCTCTAAGGCAAATAGAAAGAGAGAGAGGAGGAGAGACAAACGACCGCTCGCTTCCGACGCGAGTTTCCTTGCCGCCAGCCGTTAAATAATTTTATGGAGTTGACGCTGCTGCAGTAGTACAAGAGCTGGCTTTGTTACAGCGTTCACGAAATTGTTGAAATTCCCTCGCAGGATCCCCATTTTTGTGTGATTTTCGAAGCGGATGAAAATTTTCTTGAGGGGGAAAGAGAGAGAAAGAGAGAGAGAGAGAGAGAGAAAGAAAGAGAGAGAGAGAGAGAGAGAGGGAGAGAGAGTCAGAGAGAGAGAGAGAGAGAAACAGAGAGAGAGAGAGAGAGAGAGAGAGTATGCCGGAGGAGTGGATTAAATTGGGAGATTCTGCATTTTGTGATGCATAAAATTTTTCTCTGCGACTGGTCATCGCTGTGAATGGAGGCTGGAAAAGTAAGTTCGGAGAAAGATTTAACGTTCTGTTTAATAAGTTCATAGCTGCTTTATTTGATTTATCAATTCCCTGTTATTCATTTTAATAAACGTTGCGACGTTAGTATACATACAGACCGTTGTTTTCTATAGTAACTTTTGTTTATTTACAAAATACCATAAAAAATACATCCAACAATCCACTTCTCGCTATATCAATAAGCTCAATCCCCTGTTAATACCAAAAAACGACCGCTGTCGAACAATCGGCACAACATACACACACACACACACCTCGACACTAAGACCTGCACGCGCGCGCGCGCCGTTAGTTTCGCCATGGCAAAACTCGCCTAATCCGCGCGTAAATTACGTCCTCTCGCGCGAGGCTGCTGCGCGAAACCGCCGCGCGGATATCGGCATATCGGACCGCAATAACTTTGGCGCGAGCTATACTCGCACGCTCGCGCGCTTTACGATTAGATTCCTGCTGGTGAGTATTATATGTATATATAAATCGAGGCTCGGCGAATAATTTACGCGAGCGTCGGTAAAATTCATATTTAGAGCGTCGCGGTTTTCTAGTTTGCGGTTTGAGCGTGTGCGCGTGTACGATGTGTTGGTGGGAAAGTCATTTCAGTTTGAAATGCGGATAGGTGTATATGGTTCTGTGGGTAATGTGAGATAGATATGTGTATATATATAAGGTTCTGAGGCATTTGGGAAATGCAATATATTTGGCGAATTAGTTTGGGAGAATTTGGGAGAAAAAAGAAAGTTGTTTAGTTTACGTTTAGTAATTATACATCGAATGTGTCTCAACCTCGGTATCAACGTTATGCCTGCGACGGGGATCGAATGGTGAAGTTTTGCTACGTTGATTTCAAGTTTGTTATTGATTTATTGATTCGACATGATCGTTAATTTTATGTTTCCAAATTACCAATTAATCTACTATAATTACACTTAATAATAATATACTCTACTGCTACTGCTTCCAGAGAAAGTTTTTGAATTTCTCCATATCGATCTATATCATTATCCTTTCACTGTACACCACCACAACTTTATCAATCCCTCCGGCACTACCCCATTCTACCTACAACTCCTCTTTAAAATTGTCAATAACTCTATAAACAAAACGTTAACCTATTCTCAATTGCAGCCTATATATAAACCATTCAACGCACATCATCAGCCGATTACCACCGCGCACTTACATCCACCAACCATCGCAAATTACTCCATTCAAGTACGTATCCCCCCCTCGCTCCGCAATCGCCTGCATCGTCTAATCCGATTCTCTCCTCCTCTTCTGACTCTCCCATCAATCGCGATTTCAAGCCCCGATGTGGTCTCGTTGCCCATAGGAAATAACCGAAGCGCCGTGCGCGATTATATATATATATATATATATATATATATATATATATATATATATATATATATATATATATATATATATATATATATATATATATATATACACACCGTACATTTATTTTCAGCAAACAAAATGTTATATATATATAGCGTGCTTCGGAGTAGGTATTTTAATTACACTGGTTACAATAATCTTTTCTAATTCCGTGCGTTCTAAATGATGCTCAGAAATAATAAGCTGCGGTGGTCGTACAGTGAAAACTTTTGTTTTCTCACGAGAGCGTGCAACCGCGAATGGAGGCGTTAATAAAGTACTTATATGTATATATACACGCATAGCTGAAAAGTGAAACGTGTTCCGTTCCCTTACCCAAACTCGAGCGAAGCATCGGCACTACCACTAAACGTTTTCCATCAGCAACGCCCGCGGATATCTATGTCTACGTCTACGTGGTGGGGCGGGCAAGCGACTCTTCTCAGAGACCTGCTGCCCAGCACTCAGGCTTACACCCATTGTGCTGTCCCCATTGGCTATTGTATTTCTTTATCTTTCGCTGCGCTGAAGCCGGCTGTCTATCTACAACCTGGCAGATAGACTGTAGGTTCTGCTTCCTCAAGGTTTCAGGCAGGAGGAAGCATTCCCCCACACCCTCCGCCTAGTGCTTACAAAAGCAGGGCACCGGCAGAGTCCCTCGTCTAAGATTCTGCATTTGTAGAAGTAGTCTGACCCACCAGTGTCCTGTAAGCTAGCCTACTACTTTCCTTAGCCTAGCTTTATTTAGCCTGCCGATCTCTTGTAGCTAATGTTCTGGCGGAGAGTCGCTGATGATTCTTTTGACTTGTCTTAAGCCTGGCGACTCCCGCCATTTTCTGAGTAATTCCTCCTTCATCATGAGAGAGGTACTTTTCTTGATTTCACTCGGGGGGACGCCTACCGAGCACCGGATCGCTCTAATCTGGCGAGTGCCTCTACCCGCCAGGCGATCTGCTTTCTCGTTACCCCTGATACCTTCATGCCCCGGCACCCAAATAAGGGTTACCGCATTATTGCGGGCCAAGGCCGTAAGGGTATCTATACAATGTAACACTTCCTTGGAGTAGATGCTGGTGCAATTAAGGGCCATCAGTGTAGCCCTGCTGTCTGAGCAGATGGTGATGGGACAACCTTTTTTGGCTCTCGTAAGTTGTACCGCAACACACTCCGCTATGGCTCTTATTTCTGCTTGGAACACCGATGAGTGGGAGTCAAATGTATACACCAGCTCCTTAGAGCTTCCTTGCTCCTAAGCACCTGCCCCCACTCCATTCTCATTTGTGGAGTCATCCGTGTACCACACTGCGCCCGATTGAGTGTACTCTTTCCTGTCGGAGATGTACACCCTGTAAGGTTTTAGAAATATAATCCTTCGCCTATCTTGTCGCATCCCGATGCTTCGATGTCAGGGGGTAGGATCTGACCAAGTTCCTGGTCAAACCCACTCCCTGTGCCCATGGCATCTCTAATGCGCCACCAAGTTCTGCTTGCTTCACCCTCAATGAAGGTTTGCAAGGGTGGTATTCCTAGCATTAACTCTTGTGCTGCAAGGGGTGTAGTGCTCGGAGAGCCCGTTATGACCCCTATCACTAGTCTTTGTACTTTGTCTAAGGAGCTCCGGTAGGCTTGAATCTGGATCTGATGATAGCTTCATACATTCACCTCACGTTGCCCGGTGACAGGCCTCAGGCGTTGCCAAAAGCCCTACTACGGGCCCAGCAAGTGCTTATGGCTTTCTCACATATTTTACTAATGTGTTTTCCCCAATTCTTTTTAGAATCCAATGTCACTCCCAGATACTTTGCCTCGTTTACCAGCTTTAGAGGCTTGCCGCTCAGTTGCACTCCCCTAATAGATTTGACCTTGTATCTGGTAGTGAACAGAATCATGTTAACTTTGTCTGGATTTATCGACAGCCTAACGGACTCGCATCATACTTGCACTATGCCTAAAGCATGCTGTATCAGCCCTGCAAGTACATTCACTAGTATTAGGATGTCGTCCGCATAGGCCTGGGCAAAGAAGCCTGCCTCATTCAGTAATCTGATGAGTCCATCGATCGCCAAACACCACATAGTGAGAGGCAGTACTCCTCCTTGAGAATAGTCCTTCCTTACTTTTACCTCTTCTGAGTGTGAGCCCCAGTCGGCCTCCACTCTTCTACAACTAAGCATGCGTTAAAGTCGAGGCGCTTTTGCAGTGATGCAATTTTATTTGCGTGAAAATTACTTTAGAAGCTGCCATCTTGTCACAGATTCATTGGGTAATCTTCTCCGAGGGTCGTGGGCCTTTCTGTTTCGGAAGGTCCGCCTCCCTGTCCTGCCTTACTTCATTGTCCGAGGCAGGGGTGTCCACCTCTATATTTTCGGCGGTACCTCCGTCCTTTGCTAATACTTTCTCCCTCTATACTAGGCAGTGCACTCTGGAGCGCCCACAGTATGGCAGTAAGTCGATGCGTTTTAGCGCTTCGACCTCCGTGCTTTCCATGGAGACTAGCACCGCCGTTTCAATACCAAGTCGCTTTTCTTGGAGATGACCCCTTTGGAGCCCTTGACCCTCTAGGTATCAACCTTGAGGTCTGGGTTCCCCCGGAACAGTCTTTTCAAGACTGCTCCTGCCTCGTGCCTGCCAAGGACGAAAATTGTAACCCTGACCAGCTTTTGGAGGCCCCCCATCTCTACTGCTTTGAGACTGGCGCCCTCCCAGGGCGCGCAGCCCCCGCCGACTCTTTCCTTCAGCCACTTCGCATTCTCCTGGGTTCTGCAGTGGAACACACGTGCTCCTCTGAAGAACCAGTTGTTTTTGAAGGACGGGAAGTAGCTGTTCTGTGGTGCCTCGGCCATGGTGCTTTCCACGGACGCGAGCACCACCTTGCTTTGCTCTTCGCTGAGGCGGTTCTCCGGATAGGGATTACCGCCATCCTAACCGGAGTGGCGACCGACTCGCTATAGGTCGGACGCCCCGCCTCAGTTGGCTTTTTCTTGATCTCCCTCGGAGTGGAGTTGTGGGAATCGCGGGTCCTTTTGGCAGCGCTCAGGTTGCCGCCGCCCCCCGTCCCTGCAGCCCAACGAAGCCTGATCTGCTCCGCTTCTGAGAGTATCTTTTTGCTTGGGTCGGATCCGCTGGGAGCTGATGAGCCATCGGCTGCGGTCAGCGATCCACTTTCCCCCCTCCTTTTGGCCAACAGTCTCCTCTGCCTCTCCACTCCGCAGAGTTTCTTATCTTTGTTCTTTTTCTTTTTCTTGATCTCAGTCTCCTCAGTATTGCGGGCCTTTAGGCCCACGTCCTATGGTGTACTGATCTCATTCGGTTCTATGCCAACAGTGCCGCGGTCGATAGGAACCATGTCCTGCTGTGCATTCGCTAAGAGGGAGCTACGGAGCTCAACGTGTATGGGCGCTTTTAAGACTGCTTTCTCTAAGTTTTTCATTTCCATATTGATTAAGATGCAGATGTATTATGTGTTGGTGGTCGGGTTAGTACTTCAGCTCTCGAATTACACCCTGCCCGAAAACGAAGGCGCAGTTTCTTTTCCCCCAAACCGATGGCCTCGGATGGCATGGCTCTATCCGGTCACCAACCGGCACTACCATCCCGGAAGAGATTATGCACTAGCTGGTGGGGCATCCAGGAATTGAGCGGTTACTCCTTCCCAGGGGCCCTGTACTATCTGGCGGTCCTGGAGCACCGAACAACCCAGAGCACACGGCAAGGTAGCAATCCTCCGGGGGGAACGCCCGCGGATACAACCGATTAAAAAGCTCGTTGCTAAAAATAACCACTATACCCAAAATCCATATTCCACTGCGTTACTGTACACATAATTACTCGCAGTTATTTTAGACATTCATTTACAAGACTGATTGTTTTTTTCTCTCGTTTTTATTGTTATTTTTCCGGATTCTTTTGTAATCTTTTATTAGCATTTTAATGTTTTGATTTTATTGTACACCTTGTCATCTGTGATATCACTTATACAACAAGACTTCTCTGGTCGAAATCCAAAACATTTTATAACTAATAACTGACCATTTACATTAGAAACTTGCTATAAAATGGAAATTTCTCTCGTACAGTTTCTAGCTCCCGATGAAACGCTTTTTCTTCTTTTATTTGGCTATTTAATAGATTGAAAAATGGATTGAGTTTTTCAAAGACAAGAAGCACAAGCTTGTTCTTGAGTATTATTTTAAAGGTATTAAAACTGATCAGTTTCTTTAGTCTGGAAATGGCTAGCAGAAGGCTTGCAGTTATGACAAGGAGTGAGAGAGACAGAATCAGATGGAGAAATAAAAGTTTTACTGAATTATTCATAGAATGAGTACAACAAATGATTTATTAATTAATGTTATTTATTTATATTTTAGTAAGCCATCCAATGCACTTTAATGCTCTTTTATCAAAGATAAAATTAGTAAGTAAATCAAATACGAATATTTTGTTGTTACGTTAATTTAAGAAATAGGCAAATAATGGTCGAAAAATAGTTTCGTCATAGCGATTAATTAGCTAGTTTTACTAACCATTTTCTAACTTCTTGGCCATTTCACTTAGATGAATTTCTACCAGGGTTATTTTACAATTTTGTAGTATTAATTAGTTTTAAGGCCAGACTGTGATATCATACTGTAATAAATACATAAGACTGTTTTGTACAAAATATTATCTCTAATTTTCAGGTGTACGATGTAAGATGTACTTTTTTATATACATTCTCTTTTTTGTAATTGATATTGCAAATAAACACATATCTATCTATCTATCATCCAAACTTCGCACTATTACTTACACCCGTCGCCACACCAATGCACGAAAATCAACAAAGCCTCTGTGCAAATCCCGAACCACCACCGCTGCCGTCGCCTCGGTTCGACTCGTCTCTCGCAAACGCGCGAGTACACACACATACACACACTCTCGTCGCGCTCGTTTATACTCTTCTATCTTGGTTTACGCGCTACTCGCCTACTTACGGATTTAACGCGCTCGGCTGCTGCTGCTGTCGGGACGAGCGAGTGTTTATGACAAGCATTGCCTTTGTGCGCAGTCGCGGCACGCGCAAAAATTTTTCGTTTTTATGCGGAAAAAAGACGCCGCTGGAATTTCCACCGGTTTACATATAGTGGTTTGAGGTGTGTGTGTGCAACTTCGAATTCTTCCTACACATTCGAGTACTCGAGCACACCGTTCGCCAGGCGCGCAAAAATAGAAACGATTCCTGTCACACTGGCCTGAGATACTTAAATATTAATGAGCAGCCTGGCACACACTACTCGAGTCAAATCTCACAATATTCTTTGGCATGTCGTGTCCCGTCATTTCCCTAAAATTAGTCAAAACAATATTTGAATTTGACACTTGCGATTTTTTTCTCCACTTGTACAGTCATCGAAGATCAAACAAAACTGAACGAAATATCTGTACATAGCGACTAATTCAGACCCACCCGAAACCCATGCCGCCGTCCATTCTCTTGTTATGCACTCGCAGCCGGCTCGAATTCGCGCGCACACGTGTTTAGGTCACGAACGCCGCGCGCAATTCGCAACCGTACCCGTGTATACGGATACACACATATGTTCATGTACATGTAGGTATATACATATATACGCGACGAAAAATCCTCGGGCACGGCCCTTTAACCTCGTGCGCGCAGTATTGTTTCAAGGAGAGCTCGCATTGTTCCTTTTTTTCAGTGCCGCGCGGGCTGTATCGCAGTAGCACCGTTACGCGAATTTACACGACGACGGGCGCCTGTGCGCAGCAGAAGTGGCTCATGCGCATGCGCATTTATTTTCCCTTCTTTTTGTTATCGCACGAGTGGATTGAAAGCTGCTGCTGTTGTATGGGACCCCCCCGCATGAGGGGGTAGGGGCTCGAAAGGGAATAATCGAGTAAGCGAGTTATATTGTTTTTTTGCGAGTGCGATTCTTTAGGTATTTTGAAGAAAGGTATGTACGCGTATAGGTCGAGTTTCACTTTGTTGGAATGATGGGGGAGTATAGGTTCGAGTGTAGTTTTACGGGTACACATTGGAATGTGTCGAGCGAGCGTGCAAAACGTATTGAATGATTAATTTTTTGCAATGTGTAATAAAATGTTCTTTTTTTCTTAGTTTGTTTACTTTGCAATAGGAAGTTGTCGAACAATGTACTATAAATAGATTTTTTTTCTCTTTGTTTTAAATAACCAAAGAGACCTTTGCCGGTTATTCTTTTTTTTTTAATGAGATTGATTTTTATGGCTTTTTGACGACCATGCAAATGTTTGCGTGATTTTACGGCCGATAATTTTTCTTGAAAGTAATTTTTAACTTTGTAGCAGGAACAGCGTCGTTATTTCAAGTGCAAAAAACGATTAATATATATATATATATAAAAAAAAATTATGAACAATATTTTTATACTCGAGATGAGTTTTCTATACACTAAATTATAATTACGCTAAACCCAACGTTTCCTTCGCATTGATATACAGCTGCCACCAACGACAGCAAGTTACAATAATATACCTTTAATAAACAAAACAAACAGTAAATCGCAATTAGCCATCACATCTACAGCCACTTTTCTAATCTCGCATTATTACGCAACCCGCAACCGCGCCGCGCTCTATAATGCGAAAAAAATAACCGTTTTTTCGCGCAGCCTTGGCAGCGCTTCTATGAATGAATCACGTCGTAATTTGACTCCATAAACGAACCAAAGCGCTCGCCAATACATCATGCCGCACGCGCGCGAGCCGCGATTATATTTTGACGTCTACCGCACGCGCGCACGTGCGCGTAAATCCTCTCGTCTATGCTTCGTAGAACTAGAAGCTCTCCAAAATTCTACGCGTGCGCGCGAATCGTAAGCGACGGCAACGACGACGACGACACACAATAGGCAAATAGCCGCTCGCGAGTATTATATTTAGCCAGTGTTTACACACACACGCGCGCGCGCCGGGTAACCCAATTTTCTTTTCTCCTCCGCGGCTCTTTATAAATATGAATAAGTGCGCGTAGTTGTAACACGTATCCTGGCTGGCGAGGAGAATATAGCATTAAATTGTTAAATATTGCGCGCGAGCGCGAAGAGAGTGCATGTAGAGTAGCTAAATAAAGATTGGGAGAGCCTTGTGTGCATTATCTGATTCCCCGGCGGAATTAATGAATTTTAACGCGCGCGGACGCATGCGCGCTGCCGTCTCGGTGCGAGCGCCACTATAACATGCCCAAAGACGTCGAGGTGTGTAGTTGCAGTAGTTTCTTTATTCCGTGGATAGACGTTGCTGAAAGGTAGCTTATATGTGCTGTTCTTTTTATTTCTTTGAGACGGGGAAGGTTAATTCAATGCAGTTTTTCAATAGGAGGAGTCTTAATGGGTTGAGAAGTTTGTATACGAATTGTGAAATGACAAGGAATCATTGTTATTTGAAGGAGAGTGTTTATAGGGGCGAGAGATACGGCAATTTTCACGAAGCTGAACAAACACGACGATTCCAGCGATTTCAGATATTAATCAAAATATAATTGAAACGGTCGCGGATAATAAATAAATTTTCATAATAAATATTTATGAAGCGTTTATACGTGCGTATGAAAATGAGAGAGCATTGCGGTCGTTATGAAGCAATTTAATTTTATCACAACGTATATACTTTGTAAAAGGCAGTTTTTCCATAAATAATTCAGTCTTGAAATTATATTTCGCATTATGTCGGTCGTTACACTTTTGGTGTGCTGCTTTAAATATAAACAAGGCGACTAAATTTCCACGCATTTCACATCTGCGATTAAAACTCAACTAACCATATACAACAACAAAAACAAGCACAGATCCATGAAGTATCAACAAATCATATTCTATGCGTATAGGTATATAAGGAAATCCAGAATTTATTTCAACTTTTGGCGTCCCCAAAACCAATAAAAATTTTTTTGAAGGCACACTTCCGGACGCGGTTTTTCTTCTTTCTTATGTCACAAAAATTACGGGAAAAATCGTATACAATTAAAAACGTCTTTATCTCACTTTTTTTTAAAGGTTGAAATTATGGAAGAAAATAGCAGAAAAGCCCTTTTCTTCTCAGCTATTTAGCTCAGAAAAGTTTGAAGTTGTACGTCGAAAAGGCATAAAAATGCTCTCAAAATCGGGGCTGCCGATTCCTGCGATTTGTGCATTTTTATACCTTTTCGACATTCAACTTCAAATCCTTTAACTTTTGAATCCAATAACTTTTGAAGGGATCAACATTTTTGAATTTTCAAAAAAGGGAATGAAAGCTCCTTCTTTATAGTTTCAACTTCTTTTTTTTAAACCTTTCTGTAGAACATTTCTGGGCTAAATGGCTGTGGTTTAAAGAAAAAGTTTTGCCATTTTCTTCCATAATTTCAACCTTCAAAGGAAAATGTGAGACAAAGACGTTTTTAATTGTACACGATTTTTCCCGTATATTTTGTGACATAAGAAAGAAGGAAAACTGCGTCCGGAAGGTGTGCTTTAAAAAAAAAATTTACCAGTTTTGGGGACGCCAAAAGTTGAAATAAATTCTGGATTTCCTCATGTACACGCCACTAAATCGAAAAAGCCGCAGCCGCTACAAATACATATCCGGGTACCTCGAGCCCAAACAAACGCCCATCATCGCGCCGCCGAAAACAATCACCGCGGTACTCTTTATCCACCCACACTCGCTCACTCTCACTCTCCCTCTTCCTCTGCAATTCACAATAACATAATCATTTTGACTTTCGCAATATCCCGCGCGAACGAGGCAGTAGCCCGGAACCGTCACACGCCGGCGGCTTCACTCTCGCCTGCAGTACATGTATACAGCACACAGACATACACCATATATACAGGATACTTTTTATTACTTTCAATATCGTCGAGCGTCGAAAAAAAAACCAGAGCGAGAGAGTGAGACGCGCGGAAGGGTTACACCCCATGCGCGCCGCAGGAATAACATGCGCGAGTGATAATATAGCGAGCTGGCGAGGGCGGGCATTAAATACGGCAAACTCTCGTCCCTCGCGAATTTATATACACTACTGCTGCTGCTGCTGGTGCTGCTGCTGCTGCTGCTATACTGTACTACACGCTGTATATACACGAGCGCTCTCTCTCTGCTATTAAAATTTAGCCTCACGAGCGCGTGCTGCGCTGCTGCTCTTTGTCCTCGATATATATATATATATATATATATATATATATATATATATATATATATATATATATATATATATGAGTGTGTATAATGTGTGAGTGTGTGTGTATATAATGTGTGTGTGTGAGTGACTGCCACCTTGCCCCTCTCTCTCTCTTCGGGCAGGCCAGACACACATGCAGGACTGACCCAACCGGTGTGTCCGCCGCCGCCACGCGATCGCGGGATGTATAAGAGTGCAGCGCTTGTTTATACAGTTCGGGTCAAAAGTATGTATGCGGTATAAGGGTTTTAGGGAACGGTTTCGAGCTGTGGGGGAGGAGAATCTGTGTCTGTAGGTGAGTTCCTGGTGGTTCGCTTTTTGTTATATAAGAGTAGAGAGAGGAGAGAGAGAGAGAGAGAGAGAGAGAGAGAGAGAGAGAGAGAGAGAGAGAGAGAGAGAGAGAGAGAGAGAGAGGAAAGGTATGCGGTTCGGAATGGGTTGTACAGGATGCGGCTGGTGCATTTTTTGGGGTTGTGTATATATACAGGTAGATTTTAGTGTTGTGTGTTGTCAAATACATGTATACTAGGAGTTTCTAGATTTTCTGAAGTATAAGTTTTAAAAAGGTTCGGGTTATAATAATAAATTTTCTTTAATTTAAAAGAAGTTTATTCTTGGGTAAATTTTCTTGTTTGAAAAGATGTATTGTGCAATAGTTTGCGTGAATATGACAATTACAAATATTACCAATTATTATATAACTCTTTGTTGAAAACTGTTGTTGTCAAATAATTTTTTTAATTATATATCTATTTTCTTGAAACATTTTATTCTATAAAATTTATTATCTAATTAATAAAAATGAAAATCGACTTGGAAAATATTTCTTTTGTAAATCCACTCGACCCATATACTCAAAAAATTCAAAAATATCCGACGAAAAAAGCCGAAACCTTATGAAAATCAAATTATTATTATACATAACAGCCACCGAAACATTTTACAAAATGCATCATCACCCTCACTTAACTTTCTCCCATATTATACACTCATCTTATACGAAATTGCCACTCTTAAACCATTATACATATATTATATACTTCTTGACCGGCGGTGTAACTCGGTGTACATCGATAAGCGACGCTCACGGAACCAGAAAACGTGCCGCGCGCACGCGCTCTCCGAATTTTTCGATGAAGGACGAAGGAGCTATATAGAGACTCTCTCTCTCTCTCTCTCTCTCTCTCTCTCTCTCTCTCTCTCTCTCTCTTCTCTAGTGGCTTCTCCTCTCCTCCTCGATTCTTTCGAGAGCCTTCGAGCGCCGAGCGTATATCGTCGCGCGGTACGAAGAAAAGCCAACTTGGAAGTTACAGGCGAAGAAAAGCCAAAAACGCATCTAAGACGAAGAAAAGCCAGTTTGGGTCCTCCCAGACGAAGAAAAGCCAGTTTGCGCCCTCCCAGACGAATAAAAGCCAGTTTGACTTCACAAACGAAAGTAACATTTAGATGGGATCTAAAGATAAAAAGATAACCAAAAAGATTAAAAATCTTTTAAAAAAAATAAGATAAAAAGATAAAAAGATGATCAGTGAAGATAATAAGATAACTAGTAATTGATTAGATTGTCGGGTGGGAGGAGAAAGGAGCTATTTCGAAAAAGCGTTGAAAAAGGAGCTATTTCGAATGAGCGTTGAAAAAGGAGCTATTTCGAATGAGCGCCCAAGAAGGAGCTATCTTGGAAGTTATTTTTTTTCTCAAAATTTAAGTTGGCAATACTGTAGTATAGAGAAGAATATGTTTAATATTAACATGGTATTTTAACTATTAACATGCCATTGTAACTATTAACATATATATTTTAATAGTTACAATGCCACGATAAATATAAACATTTTGATAAAACATTTTTGTCAGTATAGAAAAACACACACACATTTTTAGAATACGCTTACATACGATCAATTATATTATATTCTTTAACTGCTTTTATTTCATTAGTTCTAGATAATAATTCAAGAATTCATGAGGAATCAAATTGTGATCAATCATATATTGAAGATCCTTTTTTTTTGTCCAGATCTAGCAACAACTTTTTCTCATAACAATTCATTAAAACAGCTGATTCGCTATATCAGGACATCAAATTTATTAAAGTTGTTGTTAGATCTTGATTATAACATCGTCACGTTCCACGGGCAGCACTGCGTTAGTGCGATATGCGTTTTAGACCAGAAATAATGACGCGTGTACGTAAAAATACAATTATTTTGAAATTAAATCATCAATTAAAAGAAGAATTAATGATAATGTATCATTTATCTCAAACGGTGTCAACATTTTTATGTTGCAAAATTGAACTTAAATCTGTTTGAACGTAACTTCGAAAACACTGTAATCTACAAAATATTTCATCACCTACCACACGTGTATATGAATCAGTTTAATTTCATTGATAAACAGCTATTTGTAAGCAAAAAAGTAGATTATGATTCAACTTCAGCGATCAGACACGTAAAGTAAAACAGATCGATATAAAGAAAATATAAATATTTGATGCTTTAATGCACCGAAGTAGTATTGTTAAAGCCAATGCATTTAATTTAATTACTGGACACCCATTGTAAAATGAACTTTTATAAAAATAATGACCATAAATACAAATTGACATCCATTAAACGGATAAACACAACACCATCATTTTAAATTAAAACTAAAAAAATTGTTTTTCCGATGCGCTAATGACCAAAACAAACATCTCTATCTCACCGAAAATATTAGCCGTGTAAATTTATGATTTTCACCCCTTATCGTAAACCAAACACTCTTATCCACAAGACCATAATTAAGACACCGAAAAAAAAAATTTTCACACGCGGTCCAGAAACGATTGTTTCCAGAACCAATAACATCTTCTCCTTATCACATTTCCGTTCGTATTTCCCCTCTCCCTTCTAGAAACATCTATATATGGGGGAAGGTATTTTATCAGAATGGTAAAATGTTAGATGGGTATTTTTTCAGAAAATATACTATCGTTTAAATTATTTTTCGAATCTGATACTGTTGATTCCGAACAGGAGTTATTTTCGAAGAACACACAAGGAATTATTTTCGAAAAGAAAATATCAGAAAAATTTGCGTCTATAAAAATTGAAAACAGATTGCATGAAATTATAAAAATACTTTTTACTAGAAAAATAAAATTCCGAAAAATCTCAAACGTTCATTCCTATACGATTTTCAGCTCATTTGTCGACATTTTAGCTTTTCTAAATCACTGCATTTTCTACAATTTAATCGTTAGGTAGAAATGGTATTCGAAAAATTGACATGACATATAAAAATAATTTAATGACAATATTATGGACTTCTTGCCAAATTTTTTCGAATTTTTATATATTATACATTTTTAAAAATTTACCCTTCTATCATAAGATATTCTAATTTGTTTTTAACCTTTCTGAGAAAATATCCATCTAACATTTTACCATTCTGATAAAACACCTCCCTCCTATATATCTATCTTTGGAACGTTCCAATACACACCGCGCCGTCACGAAATCACCTTTCATTTTCTAATCCATTTATTAAACACACACAAACATATACGTGCTCGAGAAAATGTGGAAATCGCATTATCCCAGCGCCGCGCTGTTTACAGCTGCGCGCGCGCGTTATATACCCACGTCGCTCTCGCTCACGAGACAGGAGAAAAAGAAACAAAGAGTAGAAGAGGTTCCACCTCCTATATAGGCGTCTAGACGAGGCGGCGAGCGACGAACGGAAAATGACCGACGAGCCCGTTTACGTTGGCACGGGATTCTCTGCGACGACACTTCCGAGGCGCGTGCGATATGTCTGGTATTATACGGGAAAATGCAGGGTAATTTGTCATAGATTTTTCTTTTTTTTGCGGGAGGCTGCTATAGTGTTTTGACTTCCGTGTGCGTGTGTCGACGTTATTTTTGGCCGCCGCCGGTGCATGTATATTATAGCAGAGCAGCGCTTGATTTTCGCCCAAGTGCAGTGTTGCATTGTTTAGCGTAATGGAGTTGCGGAACGCAATAGTATATGTGTATAGAGCAGGCTCGGGCCATGCTGAGGAATGCTGCTTTTTTTTTTAATGGAGCGCGCACGTGTACTATACGATGCCGGCGGCGAGTATTTTTTTGGTGGACTGATAATGTCAAGGGAGGCGTGGAAGAAGCGAAGATGTCACGGTCGCGCGGCAATAATTTTGCTTATATGTGTCGTTAAGTTTATATGCGCACTTGCGTCAACTACTTTTTGCGCGATTCTATAAAAATGAAGATGTTTGCTCATAACGATCGCCAGATGTGTAATACGATGCATTATATACATTATAAAATATGTAACTTGAAAAATTAACCTTCTCCATTGTGTCTGACGATTAAATTACACGCTTTACTATCATTTTCCACGATTCAATTCACCAATGCACCGCCGTATTCTATCTAACCACCATTAACCACTTCCCTCCTTCTTGGAAAGGACGTACTATCGGCATGTGAAGAGCTCATCTCCACACGCCATTGTCGCCTCTACCTCTCCTTCCTCCCCTCTTCCATTCATCTCAATAATTTTCCTCGACTCCACAGCCACTATATACACCCATACACCCTCAGCCCCACGCGCACACGCACGTGTGCGTTCACCCTCGCGACGAAGGATGACTCATCTGGAGCCAGCGGCGGATCGATAGCAGCTCCGGAATTTTGGAAGGGGAGAGCGCGGGGGCCAATGTTTGCGACGTCGACGACGAGCTGAGGGGGTTGGTTGGTTAGTGCTGCGCCGCCTGCCACCCTCCCAGACGGAATATTTCAGTCGCGCTATGTAGCTAGCGAGGGTTCGCGTATATATGTGCACGTTAAAGTTCAGTCGCCTCTCTCTATCTCTGCGTATGTGTGTGTGCGTATGTGTGTGTATGTGTAGTGTACGATAAAGAATTTAGGGGGGAGATGTAGTTAACGTAATGGCTGGAGAGAAGGTAAAATGTTGTTTAATGGAGCGCGAAGAGGCTTGTTTATGCGGTCGACGAGTGGAATTTGGTTATTTTGGATTGGATTGGTTGGGATGCATGCATGCGGGTGCTCTGTGTGTGGATGTATAGTTGGAAGGGAATTTATAAAGGGAGGTGCGGGGTTTAAACGAGTTTGGGGGTGGAAATGGGATGGATGGAAATGATCGCATCGTTTGCTTGATAGACGACGTCGTGGAGCTTCTATTGGTTAAAGCGAGGGGACAAGATTTCGGGGTTTTTGATTGCCGCGGGGGGAGTAGATTTCGCAGAAGTCAAAGTTCAGAAAGCACTTTAAAATGTCTTCGAAAATACGTAGAAATAACGTGTTTTACCAAGTTGCACGTAAATTTTGTAAAATTATTTCAAAACTCGGCTCTTACCGAAATGCAAAGAAAAAAATAAAAACGAACTTTTCATGCCATTAGTTTAAATTTCTTCGACAACTTGTCCGCATCTCGCTATATAGCGTACAGATTCCATAACCCGCTCCCTATACTATATACTAAAACATGAAAAAGTTTTTTTTTTAATTATACCTGAGCGAATTTTCCACTTCTTCCTCTCCAATTAACTTTTATTTCGTCGTTGCAACTTGTGTCTCACTGTCACAAAGACCTTTCCTTTTCCCTTCCCTCGCAACCTATTTACTCCACCTCACTCACTCTCTTGATTTCCGCGTAGAGGGAAAAAATTCCAAACTTGAATTTTTTTTTTCCGTGCGTAGTCTACAACTACATTAATTAACCGTTCCTAAGCGCGCACGCTAATTACTCTTTACAGCGCGCACACGTATATGCGCGCAAAGCCCTGGCGGAGAAAAAAGAAAAAAAAAATTTGTTCTCTGCCGTCTGCATCGTCCGTCCTGCACAGCTCGCAGCAGCGACGGCGGCGGCCCTATCTCTATCCGCCCATCTATACGCCGACGACGACGTCGTCGTCGTCGTCGTCTCGCCTTTTCTTTGCGAGCCCCGCGCGCGTATATATCTCTGTTTGCCCAAGACGGTGCTTGCAGCTCTTCTCCATTTCCCTATTTGTCCCCGTCCTCGAGCCGCCATCTGCTTGTATCTCTTTCTCTCTCTCTCCCTCTCTTTCACTCTCTCTCCCCTATATGTACGCCGGCTCACGGTCAGTATACACGCCGCGTTTTTATTTACGCGAGACAGAACTCATTCCCGCTCGGCGTCGTTCCCTGTCTCTCTCAGTTGTAATTAACGAGATATCGATCAGTGCGGCGCCCGGTCGATTCTGTAACACACGAGAGCGTACACGTCTGTGTGAGTAATGTCCGCTGCGGCATCGCGGCTGTATACGACGACGATAGGCACATGCCGATTAAACGCCCCCCGTTCGGCATTGTAATGCCCACGCGCGCGCGCGGGAGAGAGTATTGGACGCGTGTCTGCGTGTGTGTGTGTGTGTGCGATATGCTTTTTGTGTGCGAGAGCCAGAGCGAACGACGCGCGCGCGAGGGATTGGCGAAAAGCTGCTACGGGAAGAGAGACAGCGAGACAGGGCGAGAGAGAGAGAGAGGGAGTGATGTGAATAAGGAGAGGATGGGTTCACGCTCGAGTGGTGTATTGCCGATTGATACTTGACAGTTTTTGATTTTTTCGTTGCTCGTTGGTTGGAGAAGAATATATACATATACATACATATATATACATATACACATATATATATATCTTCCTATATTATATAGATGAATGTTACCACGTAGCCCCACCTCACCCCCACCTCAGCGCCACCTCACTCTCCCACCTCACCCCCCCCGCCCCTCCTCACCCCCACCTCAGCGCCCCCTAGCCCCCTCCTCAAAATAACGTAAAATTCCGTCATTTTTTACGTTATTTCGTGACTTCTTATTCTGTTAGAGCCCCCCTCACCCCCTCCTCAGCGCCACCTCACCCCCACCTCAGCGCCCCCTCGCTTCCACCTCACCCCCACCTTAGCGCCCCCCTCAGCTCCCTCCTAGCCTCTCCCTCAATGTCTCTTAAACAATGTCATAAAGTAGGAAACAAATTTATGTAAAATTTAATATTGGGAAGAAAAAAATTTTGATTGAAATGAAATGCTATGTCACTTTGAAGGTACTGTTGGATTTTTATTTTTTAACAATAGCTTTATATAAATTTTCCTGTTAGAAAAATTTTTAGAAGCAATTCTTTTGGAATTGTTTTTTAGAAAGATATAAATGTATAGTTAGAAATAATTCTATTAATCATTATCAGTATATAAATGTATAATATATAACTTATATACTATTAACAGTTTTCCACGCCACCCGGGAGGTACTGTGAATAGGCGCGTTGGATTTTGTTTAAAGTGGCATCCTTCGCCTGGAGCCCTACATAACCACTATTTCATTATCCTTTCTTTCTGTTATTATGAACTTTTTACAGATTAATTATATTGATTACCTAAAAAAATGATTACTATTAATATTTATTTTAATTATTTAATATAAATATATATATATATATATATATATATATATATATATATATATATATATATATATATATATTACATAATGTTAACATATAATGCTAAAATACATATAAAAGGAACAATAAATATATGTTTCCTAATTATGAAAAGCATACAAAGAAGTAAAACATTAAAGAATATGTTAAAGAAATATTTTCCCAAATGAAAAATTATCAAAATTTTCGTAAATTTGAACTATTATTTAGTAAATAATACATGAAAAATATGTAGTAAAATAAGTCATATATAAAAAGTATACCAATTTAAAATTAAACATCGAAAGTGGTTACGTAGGGCTATTCAATATATATATATATATATATATATATATATATATATATATATATATATATATATATATATATATATATATATATATATATATATATATATATATATATATATATATATATATATATATATATATATATATATATATATATCAATAGACGAGGGATGCCACTGTAAAAAAAAATCCAACGCGCCTATTCACAGTACCTCTAAGGTGGCGTGGAAAACTGTTAAATGTATATAACTTATATATTATACATTTCTTATCTTTATAAACATTTTTCCAATGGGATCTTTCTGACAATTATACATTTATATCTTTCGTTATAAAATTATTCCTAAGTATACAATTTAAAACATTTTTTATTATAATTACAACACATCGGGGGTTGGCGAGCGGAGCGATCAGGGGGGCGAAGCCCCACTAGTGTATATATGTATACACACACACACACACACACACACGCGCGCACGCACGCACGCACGCACGCACGCACACACACACACACACACACGCACGCACACACACACACACACACACACACACACACACACACACACACACACACACACATATATATATATAGAGAGAGAGCGAGAGAGAGAGAGAGAGAGAGAGAGAGAGAGAGAGAGAGAGAGAGGGGTATACGCGGGAATAATAGTTCGAGTTTTGGGTAGGGGAACGTGGGTCGGTATGGGTTGTGGAGTAATATGGGTTTTTGCTATAACTTAAATAAAATAACTCCAAAAGTGATGACATTTTTTTTATAATACCTTATAGCAGTAAAATAATAATTATAAGAAAAAGTTTTCTGAAATATTCAATCAAACGGCCAATAAAAATATCTAAAATTTTAAGATTATGAAAGTTACATTTTAGAGATTTGAAAACGAAAAAATAGTACATTATGCAATAAGGGGCGAAAGTAGATTTTTTGCCATAGCCTGGCAGAAAGTACCACTCTCGCTACCGGCTCAAAAACGCGAATATGGCATTTTCGGCCCGGGTATGGCGAAAAATCTACTTTCGCCCCTTGTTGTAATTTTTCTCCCATGGTGCGTAATATACTATTTCCCGCGGGTAAGTTTAAGATTTAGGCGAGGTCAGTAATTACCCGGGGGAAAAATATTCTCGGAAGAAAAATGTACTTTCGTCCCGTGTTACATACAGTATTTTATTCCACTTTCTTTTTTTGGCCATCTTTTGACTCTGAAAAGCGAATCAACATGTTTTTTATATTATAAACCGAATATTGAAAAAAAATTAAAAGAAAAAAATTCGCCCCGCAAAATTTACTTTCGCCCCGCAAATGAGATTCACAGGAAATATATGCTACTTTTGCCCCAATTTTCGGGGGCGAAACGTGTCCATTTTGGTTGGGTGTAGAATAATGGTATATTACGCAACTAGGGAGGTAAAGAGTTGACCAGTCCAGAGCACGTGTAAATTGTCACCCAACATGTGCTCTGGGGTGGCCCTCTTTATCCCCGTGTTGCGTATACGATTTTTCACCATACCCGGGCCGAAAATTCCATATTCGCGTTATTGTGGAATAATATCTCATTTGGCAAAAGTAAATTTTGCGGGGCGAAAGTAAAGTTTATATGGCGAAAGTAAAATTTGCGAAGCAAAAGTAAATTTTGCGGGGCGAAAGTAAATTTTGCGGGGCGAAAGTATAATTTGCGGGACGAAAGAAAAATTAAAATTTTTTTTACAATTTTTATAATAATACTATTTATTTTGTAATAAATCCATGAAAATCTAGTGTAAAACAAAAAAAAAGTGTTGGCCCCGATTTTCCAATTCAAAAGGTAGCCACGGTCGAGTGTGGAATAAAATACTATATGTAACACGGGACGAAAGTAGATTTTTCTCTTATGTGGTAACTGCTCTCACGAAAAGATTTTTTTCGCCATACCCCGGCCGAAAGTACCACATTCCCTCCCGGCGCAAAAATGGGAATGCGGTATTTTCGGCCTGGGCATGACGAAAAATAGTATACGCACCACGGGAATAAAATTGGCCAGCCCACAGTTCGTGTAAATTGCCACCCGAGCCTTCGGCTCTGGTTATCCTGGATTTCATCACTTAAACACCATCCGTTGAGTGAGCCGCTACTGCTAGACTGCAACTGCATGTCTTCACCTCACCTGCTGCTTCAACACTGGCCCTCAATGGGTTCTTGACGAGTGCAACTGCATAGGCAAAATCGCAAAAACCGTTGCTCAGCACTTGTGTAACAGCTGATTAAAATTCGGCGCTTATATCGCCGGCTGACGTCAAGCAGACGAACTACCAGACTGCGGTGTTTACATCATGGGCCGCACATACAATCACACACATGACAACGACAAGTGCACCGTGTGCGACGATTTATCCTCGCGGCCGCTGAGCTCCTGCCCCAAATGTCTTCTTCCATGCCACACGAAATGCGCTGGGAGAAAAGAACTCTCCGTGTGACCTATGCCGGAAAAAGAAGACACTGTAACCAGCAAGAGAACAGCGATCATCACCAAACCAGCTCAGGTGAGCGCGAGAGCATCCTTGTCACTGTCACAACGCGACAGTCCGGCGTCGTCTGCCGTGGCCCCACCACTACCGTCTCAAGCATCTAAGCGCGTCGATACCAGCCGAAACGCACTCATCGAAATCATCGAATTTGGCAAAGACGGCGGACGCCAAAACTATGACTGTCAGGCCGGCTGCCGTAACAGAGGCGCAGAGCGAAGACGTCACGAGTGCTGACGGTTCACAGGGGTCCAGTGCTGTCGCTATTAACACTACCAGCGTGAAAGACCAGCTCATCTCGACACTGCAGGCGCAGCCCACCCCCGTATTACCTGCTCCGACTACTCCGCAAGTATCTCTGCAAGATTCTCAACTTTTCAGCGTAACTAATGTACTTATTCCTGTGAGCACTCTGGATCTATTCTTTCAACGTTTCGACATGCTTGAGAGGCAGATCGACGATCTGCGGTCCTTCGAGGGTCGGGGTCTTGTGTTACCTGGCACTCCTTCAACGTCGGTAGGTGCTGAAGTTGAAACGAAGGACTTGGCTGGACAAGTCTCGGCACTTGAGGACCTTATAAAAAGTCAAAATTCCACAATAATTGCCCTGCAAACAAAGTTCGATCTGCTTCTTAAGTGCAATAATACACTCAAAAGTAACCTTGACAATCTAAATAAGCACATAAAGGAGTCCAGGGTTGCTTACACTAATGCAGAAAATCTATCGAATACCTGTATGTCTACGCGTAATGACTACATGTGTTCGGAGATATGCACAGATGGCGCATCCGACAACTCTGCGGAATTAGGTACTGGGAATTCCGCTCCATCTCGATCGGGCGCGGGGGAGAAGGGGCGCGCCGACTGACGAGTGCTCTGTCAAGGGCTGCGAGGTAATCATTAACGGACTTTTAAAAGACGCCTGTTACGCTCCTTAAGATATTGTCAAAGACATTGCCGTTGCAGCTCTCGGCACAGTATTGCCGTCCTTAACAAAAAGCAATGTCGTCGGCGTCCGTATCCTCCGACCGCGATGTACGTTCGTGGAGCAGAACGAAAATTCAGAATCGAGCTCGTGGTCGAGGTCGAATGCTCTTCCGTCATGCATTGTAAAGCTCGATAGCGTCGAACTAGTCGACAGTGTGATGCGAGCCAAGCGCGCGCTCACAAATAACTATCTTACAACGAACGCTTACGTACCAAAACGAAAAATTTGGTTCATGAACGCAGCGATTTTAACGTGGTAAAATTAGCATCCTCAAATACTGAAGGACCAGGTCTACCGGGCAGTCCGGAATTCTTATTCTGCAGTGTACAGCAAGGCGACTCCCCGCTCACCCTAGTCGGAGCCATCTATAGGTCCCCCAAGACTTCCATGCAGAAGGATTCAAAAAAGAAGGGCTCGAAAAAGAATGACCCGAATAAGAAGGACCCCAAACTCTTCGATGTCCTAAAAGAGCTTTACATGGATTATAGCAGCAAAATTATTATGGGAATCTTAACGCCAACCAGCTCGAGGACTCTACCGATGCAAAAACAGTCAGGAAGACTTTTTCGTATAGGGACTATCGTAATATCTGCCCTAATACACTTAATAACTTGCTGGCTCAGAGCGACTGGGCAGCCATGAATTCTATCGAAACCGATCTGGAGGCGGCTCTAAAAATCTTAAACTATAATCTAAATACAGCCATAGAAGAATTAGCACCACCAAAAATCATCAAATAAATGAAACATCACTCTCCATGGATTGGGTCTGAGTTGAAGCATCTCATGAAGAAGCGCGATGTCACGCACAGAAGGTATAAGCGTTCTGGGCAGGGCTGGGCAGAGTGGGCTCTTCAATGAGTTCCTTCGACTTAGCAACGGGGTCGACGTGCGCCTAGATCAGGATCGTAACCTCTTTTTCCACAACCATATCGCAGACGCACTTGAAAACCACAAAAATATGTGGAAAGAATTGCGCAACCTCGGCCTCATGCCTAAGCGTAAAGAGGAGTATTCTCACGCCTTTTCACCTGTCGAGCTAAACGCCCACTTTGCAGCGATATCCGTCTCTCCTCTCGAGAATCTAGATGACGCGATGGACGCTATTTTCATTCGAGCCAATAAACATCAATGACGTAGTCATAGCAATTTCTCATTTTTACCCACAAGCGAGAGGAGTAGACGGAATTCCTCAGAGCGTGGTGGTGAAAGCTCTGCCAACCATTGGTGATATTCACAGTTAACATTTTTAATTCCCCTTTTGCCCAAGGAATACTACGGTTGCCATGCAACAACTACTCTGTGATCTAAGTCAATTCATGTATTATTCAAGTAAATGATTATATGCGCAGTTTACTATAGTCTTATGATTTTATTGTACTTATCATACGTGACATTTTATCATATTTATATTGACATGTTACTGTTGCTCTGCAACAACAATTTGTGATGTAATTTAAGTTTTGCCTAAAAGCAAATAATAAAGTTCTCTCTCTCTCTCTCTCTCTCTCTCTCTCTCTCTCTCTCTCTCTCTCTCTCTCTCTCTCTCTCTCTCTCTCTCTCTCTCTCTCTCTCTCTTTGGTATTGCAACTAAGCAGGAGACAATAATAAAATTGCTTTTAAATGATCACATTTTCAAAACGTAGAATAGTTACAAAAAAGTAGAAATTCAAACAGCACTATAAATATATAACCTCATAAATACCATCAAAATTAGTAACTTTATACAAGATTCTTTATAAACTATCAAAACTGACGTAAGACCTTTCAACTCTATCCACATCTCGTAACATAATTCAACCCCTTAACCAATAACCAACCGTGCAATCAAAAGTGTCTCGTGATCTCTCCAATTTTCCCCTGCCAGCTCCATCTTTGTGACGGAATCGAAAGATAAAAAAGAGAGAAAGAGAGAAAAAATGCATGCGGCGTCGCACACGCAGCAGAAAGCTCAGCGGGAACAAAAAAACTTTGGCCGGCTCCCCCGTGAAACTTCCATGAGCGCGCGACAAATGCATTTCTGTACGTTTATATATATATATATATATACACACACACACACACACACACACATGCGTGCGCGCGCGCTCTTCAGCATTCTTTTTTTGCAGCCACTACAACCTCCGTATCCGCGCCTATGTTTTTTACGGCAAAGTTTCGCAAAGCATTTATACATATAGCTATACAGCTCTGGCTTCTTCACCGCAGTTTGAACTTTTTCTTTTCCCGTACGCACAGGATGATGTATCTATATTCGCTACATCTGCGTTTAATTCAAAGTTCTCTCTTCCGCGTGCGTTTCGCCCCGTTCTTACACGACACTGTAGCGTTCTCATTCTTTTTACTAAAATGCCAGTATTTTCCCCCGCATATACAACGCACATATATTCACCTTTATAGGGGAACGTGGGGCGGAATGGGCACTTTTTTATGTTAGCTCATGCATTTGCATATTCAATTTTAATATGATATAGAGATCAAGACCTAAAAGGAAACATAAATTATTAATTTTTAACCTATATGTACCGACTTTAAAAACCCATATAACCCCACGGGTGGGGCGGCATAGGCACCTTTTTCTTTTTCTGTTTTCATGATTTAAGACTGTGTTATAAATAAAAATAAGTAGTCTATTATATATTTTAACATTTTATTTGATAATAATACATTATTTTTTAATTTTTCATAAATATAAAACCACATGGATGACATAACCTACAAATAGTAATAGGAGTTTCCTGGCAACGTACATTATAACAATTGCAAAAAATATCATCAAACTCACTGTTTTTTATCTTCAAATCATCTTGCTTATTTGTTTCAAGGAATAGCTTAACTTTTCTTCTTAAAGTTTCTCGGGGAACATTGCAAAGGCTGCATACGTCTCATTGTCTGACCAGGATTACCTATTAGACTTTCTTACGTAAACTCATGACATTGCTAACAATTAATTTAATTTGCACTACTACTTTAAATTAACTAATAAAAGGACTAGAGTCGTCTAACCTACATTACGCCCCATGAACCAGTGCCCATATCGCCCGGCCGAGACATTATTTTTTTATTTATTTTTTAACCTTTGCGGTTAGGATTCACGTCTTCTATAGGAAAAGCAACTCCCTGGCTCATAGGACACCATGTAGTTTATGAGACTTTAGGCGAAGAGCTTGAGAGCCAGTGGAGCTACCTTCCTGTTGACAAAGCACTCGGGAAAGGGCAAAAAAGACTTTAATAAATGCTCAGATGGAGAGAGGAAAGCAGACGATGTTGTCACTTACCAGTCCAGAGAGTGAGAGTGAGACAGAGACAGAGAGAGAGAGAGAGAGAGAGAGAGAGAGAGAGAGAGAGAGAGAGAGAGAGAGAGATTATGATTCCTCTTTTAGGCTACCATTTTCTTTCACCCGGAATATTTTCCATCCGTAATAAATCTAATAAACCGTTGTGTATACGCGCCTTCACCCCAGTTTTTCCGTTTGAAGTCAAGAATCTCGCGCGCATGCGCAGTCTTCTCAGAATCTTCAAAACGAGCCACTTCTCTATTTCGAGCGCCGTGGATAATCATAGCCGCACCCGGCGCGAGCTTGCGCGCGTGCGATCGATAGCGATTATTCCGCTAGAAATACAGTTGCTAAAATGAAATCTCGTCTGTTAGAAAAGTAATCCATCTTCCGAGAAAGCGGGCATATATCTCAAACTCCGAAGAATTTCAGTGTAACAAATAAAGGAAAATCGCAGCGGAGAGAAAGGATGGACGGGAGAAAGAAAGAAACGAAGATATTGAGAATCGGTTGATAGACCACAGACTCGTCTGGGCATATATATACACACACACGAGGAAAAAGCCTATAAAGGAAGCTGCACGCGCGCGTTTATTGCATATGCATTAAGCGATTTGCACGAGGCCGACGGTTTTTCGTGATATATACCATGCGCTGGCGCGACCGCGGCTACAGCGAAGTTTACTGTATTTTAAAACACTTAGGAAGACCAGTTGGCGAGTCGTTTTGTTCGGCTCTGCTGAAGCTTCTTCTTTTTTTTCGAGTGAGGGATCAGCGGATATTCGTTGCGCGTATCGCTGCAGTGGCAGTAGTATAGATAGATATACTTGAGCGTTTTATGATGGAAAGCGATGCTGCTCGCAGCGGGAGTGGGAAGGTATATTTTTATTCGCGCTATTAGTTATGCTCGATGCTTATTAATAGCAGGGAAGAGTTGTACGGTTATATGTGGACTGTATATGGGGTAATTCAGAATAGTCGCGCGCTTACAAGTCGAAGTTCTATTAGTCGATTGAAGAACGCTAATGATGATGATGATGATGAGGAATTGGTTGGTGTTGTTAGAGGAGTTCGTGATAAAAATGATATAATCTTTTTTCCTCGCGCGGCGCAAATGTAATTTAAAATACAGCCGACTATTCGTTTTCAATTCAGTTATTTAAGAAAATCTGCAAAATTTTAAAATCCAAAATTTAATGGAGCCGAAAAATAAAAAACCTTTACCCGCGCAGCCAAATGAAAAATTGATCCGCGCGGCTTCAAAACCGGACGCGCGAGAACACGCGTCGCCATTAAAAAAATCCTCTCGCGCCGTACACATGCAAAAGCCTTAATAACCAACGTTTAAATCTCTGCGAATCACAAAAAAAATCAGAACACGCCGTCGCAAAATTACAATGGCGCAGCGAGAGAGAGAGAGTGCAAAAAAAGTATAATACAAATGATGCGCTCTCTCCTCGGATGTCGCCAATTGTCCGGCCGCAATAATAATCGTCCTCGGCACTGTACACACACACACACACACACACACACACACACACACACACACACACACACACACACACACACACACACACACACACACACACACACACACACACACACACACACCCACACATACACACACACCCACGCACCCACACACATACACACACGTACGCACCGCACGCACGCACACACGCACACACGCACACACATACACGCACACGCACGTACGAACGCACACATGTATACACTCGACGAAATTGTAAACCTCTCTCTCTCTCTCTCTCTCTCTCTCTCTCTCTCTCTCTCTCTCTCTCTCTCTCTCGTATACACGTCTACCATTCGTCACGCGTAATAAAGTCACTAATCGCGCCGCTCGCATCATGCTCGCAAAAAAGAAAGTGCATCCGGGAGAAGAGGGAGAGAGAGAGAGAGAGAGAGAGATATACAGTGATAGAGGAAAATGTACTAGGAATCAGGTATATATCAAGGAGGCGAGAAAAGGAAAACAGAAGTTCGACGAATATAGAAACCGATATAATAACGTACACGTATACGTGTGTATACATGTACGTAATACTAGGGGAGAGCTAGCGCGTGGCAGATGTGGCGCGTAGTAGGGGAGAGTGGGGCACAAAAGTTTTAGCAACAAAACGGTCACCCCCCCATAAAAACTTTAATAAATATATGCTTTGACTCCACCTTTTTTTTTAGTAATTATACTGTTGTGTATTTTTTCCTGTTCGATTTTTTCATTGAAAAAATTAAAATTGAATTTATAAGAATTAATAGAAATTTGAAGTTTAAAACTGGTGACCGTTCACAATTTTATCATCTCGGATTCAACAAAAATTAAGTACTCAAAATCTTTATAATTGGGTGCATTTTAAATTCGATTCATAAGCTTTAATTTGCCTTTTTTTATTTATTACTCTACGAAGATTATTTTATAAATAAAGTTGATATTAAGAAAAGGTAATGATGCGGGGCACGAGCGTCAAGCAAAACGGTGCGGATGACCAGCACGAAATAGAACAGCTGATTGCTTAACCTTAAATTACTCCATAGCCTCTTAGTTTGTTTAAGTTAAATATTAAGTTGATGTCGGCCCATCGTTGGTCGGAGAGAGAAGACAACCCAGCGATGGAGATGGTCGCAGTGCTCCTGGCTTTTACGTTGCATGGAGAGCGGACACAGCACGGACCTCTCCACCTCGACTCTTTGAGGGGAGAGTCTAGGTGGTAGGATGAGACCACCTCGCTCAGTGAAGGCTACAACACCATCCAGTTAGAGACTCCACGAAGTCTCTGTCTTAAAGCTTTGCGTGGCCGATATTAAATAAAGATCGACCTAAAACTAAGGCTCAAGTCTTATGGGTTCGGAGGCTCAGGTGGGAGTTCGGTCAGAACTTTCTTTTCCCCGGTTTGATGGGGCTGGTTCTTCGTGTCGTCCCCTCTCTTAGCTGCGGCGTTGGCCTTGCGCGGCTAGCCTCGGCTGCTCGGATGGACGCCTCCCACTCGCCGCACACGATGTCCGTCTGGCAATGAACCTCGGTAGTCAGCGCTCCGACCTGAATCCCCTTGTCTCTCGTTGGAATGGCTCTGCCGCTGCTCGGGTCGTCGGTCTGCGTCGAGCCCTCCTTTCGTAGGCTGCTCTGATGCTCCGCCATCACCCCTGCTGCGTAGCCCTTAGCTGCTGCGATGGCACACCAGTCCGCCTCGGTGAGCTTGTAGGCCGGCACGACATGTGTCAGAGTACCTGCCGTCCCCGAAGATAGAGCAAGAAGGGAGGATGGATGGATAAGGGTAGGAGAGAAGGAAGGAAAAGAAGCGAGACCGAGAGAGACTTCTAGCAAAAACGAGATAAATCTCATAGGTTGGTCAATTAAATGAAAAGGCGTTTAATTAACCAATGAGTCTTTATTCACCCGATAAACTATTTAGCGAGTTAAACGAGACGCCCGGCTGGGAAAGCCTGCTGACCCTCAGAACGCAGCCTGACTTATAGCCGCGAGTGCGCCGATTCAGTTGTGGGAAGCGCAACGGTAAGGGGTACGCCACCTAGCGGCGCGCATAGTACTAGACTCTCGGTGGAGCGGCGCGCTTTGCGCGAAATTCACATTCCCGATTTATAACTGCGAGGAGAGTCTTTACAATTATTAGTTTATTTTAGTTTCTATGCATAATAATAACAATTATTATTATTAATTATGTATATAACAAAGTAGTGTATAATAAACAAGTGGTGCATAAATACAAAAACAAGTCAAACAGAGCGAGTTGTATTAATTTTAGAACATAATCTCTGTAATTTAACCCGTATTTAATCGTGGCATTCATGCCCCAGCTATAAGACGAACGTGCCTCACCTATGGGGCAAATAAGGTATTTTGACACCTATAAACTTTTTATGTTTCAAAATAAATATACTCGCTAAGGTTTTTAAACTAACTGCTATCTGTTTCTTGAGATGTTTCTTTATATATTTCTTTTTTTCTTGATATCAAAAACATAAAAATTAATATTTAAATATCGATGTAAAGTTAAGGTGTCGCTGGTGCCCCGCTCTCCCCTATATACGAAACGGGGGTAGTGTATAGCCAACGGAGCACGCGCGCGCGAGAGAGAGAGAGAGATGGATACCTACCTACCTACCGCGTGAGATGCGAAAAGCGAAGGGGGCGCAACAGAAACGAAGGGAGCCATAGAGAAATTGATCGCGTGAATCATTTTATCGAGGTATATAGTTCAGGGACCTTATATGCACGCGCGCACGCGCGTCTCCCGGTGTATTTATACACGCCGAGATATGAGATAAGAAGATTCCCCGGCGGGTGATAATATCGGCCGAGTTGTTTTACAGTGTGCCTCCCGCCGTAGTTATCTGCCTCTTTTTCATCTCCGTCTTCTTCTTGTACGGGGATGATAGAGTCTTTAGAGATGAATGATTCACCGCGCGGCTAAAGACGCGAGATTATGTTGGCGCATAATGGGTGCGACTTTAGATGCCGCGCGGAGGGAGTAGTAGGTAGGTACAGCCTATATACGTGTTTTCGAGAGGAAACGCGTGAGCATAACGACGGCGACCGTTACACTCTTATGTGTGTGTGTGTGTGTGTGTGTGTGTGTGTGTGTGTATGCGTATGTGTGTGTGTATGCGTGTGTGTATGCATACCACGGTGTACTTAATGGGTTTCGGTCATGGATATCGCTTTGGCGCGCTTCCTTGAGTACATTCCTTGTGTGCTCTAGAACAGTATCATGATACGCTGGAGAATATCTTAACGTGTAAGGTGCGGGAGGTTATATGGGATAGGTTATATATATACACACGTGGATGACGCTTGATCATTATGAACGTTGGCGTATTCGCGAGAAAGTTGGCAATTAGCTTAGATTGATACATCGCAGCTCTTTGCGAGGATCTTTGCTGATACCATCATTCATTTTCGAAAAAAAAACTCACTGCGTCTTTTGATGCAGATCACGGCATATATCACGCCGTGTGTGTGTGTGTGTGTGTCTACACACACACACACACACACACACACACACACACACACACACACACACACACACACACACACACACACACACACACACACACACACACACACACACACACACACACACACACACACACACACACACACACACACACACACACACACACACACACGGAGCTCCCGGCATCGTGTTGACACCCACTCTTTTGACTCCTGAGCTTCTTTCAGATGCCGCGATCCTCTCTCATACCCAGGGAACAAACGGAACAATGACTTTTCAGCCTAACATCTTTTGTCATAACGTCGGACGTCGACGTCGACGACGACGACGACGACGACGAGGAGCTTTGCGGTATAATGGATTGGCTTTGCAGTGTAATATCGTTAATGCGCTGAAACTTTTTCGCTCATTCCACGCTGAAGTCGACTTGCTGAAAAACTATATACAAATATCCATATCATCGACGATAACGTAAAGAATCACAGGGGGTGGGGGGCGGTGGCAAATAAGGCGAGCTGGCGCAAGAAATAAACGACATACAGCTGCGCGTGCCGCACTCTTCAAGACAAAGCGCGCAATCGCAAGCACTCGTCGAGAGTGGGACATATATTTATATATATATATATATATATATATATATATATATATATATATATATATATATATATATATATATATATATATATATATATATATATATATATATATATATATATATATATATATATATATATATATATAGAGCAGGTGAAATTAAAGCGATACAGCGGTCTGGGAAATAAGGCGCAGGGAATATAATAGCGATGGAGGAAAAAATAAGGAGGAAGGCACAGACTGAGGGATGAAGATAGAGAAAGAGAGAAAGAGAGAGAGAGAGACATATCTCTCTCTCTCTCTCTCTCTCTCTCTGTCTTCACTTGCTGCAGCCAACCCCGTGGACGATTTTCTTACTACCCTCGGTGCCATCGCCCCTTCGCGAGGGGCAATCAGGCGCGAGCTACTGCTGCTGCCGAGTCTTTCGGTCTCTCTCTCTCTCTCTCTCTCTCTCTCTCTCTCTCTCTCTCTCTCTCTCTCTCTCTCTCTCTCAGCGACGAAGGCGGTATGGAAAATTGTTTGGCTTTTCCGAAGCGCGCGCCCTTCTAAATTCATCCCTTTCGCAGAGGGGATGGATGTCGGAGCGGAGGGAGAGCTTTCATGGAATAGGGGGCTTGAGAACGTTTGGGTTTTCGATGTGGGCGAGGTGGGTGGCTCTTTGTTCCTACCGGAAGATTTCTTCTTTTTACCTTTTCCTTCCTCGTCTTTTCTCTTTTTTTTGTTTTTATGATTGTTTTGACGCTTGCAAGAATGATTTGTAAGGATTACATTACCTCTCTTTTTTGGAGATGATGATTATGATAATGTCTGTGTTTAGAGGTTGAAATGGCCGCCGGTGGAAATGTAAATTTGAGGATGCTTTCGAATGTGAAATGTTGGCGAAGTAAATTTGTTGGATTTTCACCGAGATGTGAAGGTTTAATTTTTATTTGTGGAAAACTAGTTTACAGCTGCGCTTTATCACACTCACTGTATCATAATCTAATCTCGACTAGAAAACCCGTTATTTCTATTATATATTATACTAGTTACTTTTAGCGCGCTTCGCGCGTATCATTTATCTCTTTGTTTTTTTGTTTTTGAGGTTATGAACATGATCAAGTTTCATTTTAAAAGTTTGTTTTAAATAGTTTAAATTATACGATAATAACCTAAGTCTCATAAATAATATCATGAAATTTTTCTTATACTATTCAGTTTTAAATATTCAAAGTCAAGAATCCAATCTTCAAAATTCAAACATACTCGATTTTGGCGCTTATTCTATGTAGACCAATCAAATGAGCCAGCAACAACCAATCAAAACAGTTTTATTGTGATGACAGATTTCCTCCATCACTTTTTTAAGAGAGGATACATGCACTCATCTTAGATGTTTAAATGTCTTAATTAAACGCTTCGAGAATCTACACGTTTTCTTCTCGCTGTCTTAAAAGTGCCTTTGAGGTCATTCGAGCCATTTCTTCTCTCTCTTTCTCTCTCTCTCTCTCTCTCTCTCTCTCTCTCTCTCTCTCTCTCTCTCTCTCTCTCTCTCTCTCTCTCTCTCTCTCGCTCGCTCGCTCGCTCTCTCCCGCTCTCTCTTTCGGTGTGATTCTGAAGATCGGCGAGAAATGACGCCTCATTGTGACCCGGAAATTGGCCCACTTTTCGAGCATCGCCTAGGTAAATTGGCCACTTACCACCTGAAAAATGGATTCGATTTTCGCTCGGCTCGACTTTTAATTGAATCTGATCGATTTTCACAGAAGTGTGGGGTTATTTTTTACTGAAAAATTCGAGATAACGTAATGAAGCTGATGTTTCGATCGATAAAGAGCGAAGCTGGACCGAAATAAATTCAAGGAAAGCGGTGTGTTTGACTTTAAATGTGGTTCGCAGATATTGGAACTTTATACGACGATTTATTAACATCAGTATCCTACGGTATACTCTCGTAAATAACATTTCATATTTCGAATATAGGCTTATACGAAGGTAAATATTACGCGATGAATTAAAATTTTAGCATACAAAAAACTTTACGCATATTAGCACTGTCATGCGGAATACATAGTATTTGCTGTAGATAAACAAATATCATATTTGCTGTAGTATTATACTGTTCAATATTTTATATTCCTTTTTTCACTTAAAAAATTTGTTCTTTACCAGTTAAACACAATTTTTATATTAAAAAATTGCACGGCACATTTTTATCTTTCGGGCGATATTATTAATTGAACTGACAACATTGCCGGCTTAATTGTAAACTTAAGATGAAAAAAAAATAATAATAATAATCGACGACTAGTTTTCTCACCGTATCGCAAAAGTCACACATGCACCTGCATATACAGATTTCTTCCATAATTCAGCTATGAAACTGAATTTTAAAACTCATTAAAAGGAGAAAAACTAGTCCTCGCCTTTAAATAATTGCACACTTCAGTGAAGTAAGGAAGGGGGAAAAAAGTTGTTTACACGCTTAAAACTCGAGTAGCAACTTTTCTCCAGGACTTCATGAATAAATCCGCACCTTGCAGCAAAAATTCTTTCTGCAAACGGCATTTTCCTCATTTCTCTCTTTCTTCTTTATTATATTTTCGCCTGCCAAGCGCATTACCTCGTCGAAAGCCGATCGAAAACTCATACTTATCAAACGAGCCGATTTTGCGCGTACGCGCCTTTTTGCAATATTTCGAATAAATTTTGCACTTTACGATGGCAATTATTTTACAAAGTAATTATCCGATTACCGCGAATCATTACGCACTGAAATATGCTAATACCAATCGATTTCGCATTTTAAGATTTCATTAAAAATCGTATTATTTTTAAAAATCATAACCAAACTTGATAATCATCTGTCAGAAATATTATTTACACACAGAAGTACTTTCAAACTGCAGAATTATACGCTATATATTATCATCGTAACCATTTTAAAATTGCGAACAATGATAATTTCCACACGGAAAAAATACCTTATGAAAAATTAGTGGAATATCCACTAAAAATTACTAGAGTGTTAATGAAAAGAGGGACAAACTTGCATTCTATCAAATTTTACAATATATTATAGTAATTTTGACGCGAGGTTGAAATTCACGAGAAAAAAAAGCTTCCGAGAAAGAGATTCGAACCCTCAACCCTCATCGGATTACGAAGCTGTGCTCTTATCCATTCGGCCACTGCCGCACTTATACAAATGTTTCGATTTGTCTACATACACTGAAAAAAATTTTACGTTGTGAGAACTGAAAGTACGGCTCTGACAACGATACTTTTTGGCTGATTTTCTTTTCGCTGAATTTTTTAGGTACAGTAATTGTATCGGTACAGCTGTGAGAGCCGTACAAGATACACTAAAAGCACTAATGTATAGAGTTCTTTTGTCGAAGCATTAAATAGGTTATGATTCGACATACGTACATATTTTTCATTAAAATAATCTCGATTGATAAATACACTGGATTACAGATGAAATACGCAAAAGCGGATGCGAACACGCGGTTGATCGGCGGATTTTGTGACTTTTTGAGGTTATAACATAAACGTTGGCTTTGCATTGTCAGAGCTGTACAAATACATTTTGCGCATCTGACCAATAGTGCCGTTACATTATACAAATAGACTACTTCAGCCGTCTGTAAGGGTAAATGATCAGTATAAATAGTGTTAGTACAGCAAATCGAAACTATGCTTTCTACAGCCTAAAATTTTTTTCGGTGTATGGTACATACACCCTGTTTTACCGACGGCCCTTGCGCCAACAAAATTACTATACTGTATATTAAATTTTTAGTGCAAATTAGATTAAAAATTAAACCAATTCTATTAATTCTTAATAGAAACTATGGTAAAAATTATTTTCTATTCTGTTAAAATTTAGATTTAAAATTTTTACCATATTATCTACTAAAAATTAATCCTAACTATAATAAATTGTAAAACGTTTTCTATTAATTTTTAATAGAACTATGCTAATAATTAATAAAAGTATACTAAATTGCTCAAGAGTGTGAGTTTGTTCCATCATTACCTGAGAGATTCGAGTAATTTTTCATAAGGTATTTTTTTCCGTTCATCCATTTCCTACCATCACGAGTCCCATACAAAAGTAAACAAATGCCCCAGCCCCCATCATTCACTTACGCGCCATTAGCACAAAAAACTTATTCAATCTACAGTTAATACCCACATTCAACAAACGCTACAATGCAATTCCTTATCAGGCCACGCGCATCTCTCTCTCTCTCTCTCTCTCTCTCTCTCTCTCTCTCTCTCTCTCTCTCTCTCTCTCTCTCTCTCTCTCCTTGTGCACAATCCGCGCGTCAATTTCGTCGCGACGAGCAACGCGCCAGACTTCTCTCTCTCTCTCTCTCTCTCTCTCTCTCTCTCTCTCTCTCTCTCTCTCTCTCTCTCTCTCTCTCTCTCTCTCTCTCTCTCTCTCTCTCTCTCTCCTGCTAACGCGAATGAAATGAGAATAAAATGAAAAAAAAATTATACGTCCGGACTTTCCCACGTCTTTTCCCGCCTTTTCCTTGCAGCTCCGGCTGCTAATAAGCTCGCCGAGAGTTCGCTCGCTCGTTCACTCGCTCTCTCGAAGGCGAGCAGAAATTTTATAATTAATAAGCCACCCAAACGGAAAAGATAGGAGAAGCGAGAGGAGGAGGAGGAGAATGAACGTCGAGAGAATAGCGGGAATATTTTGAAATTCTCTCTATTCTCGCTCTCTCTTCTGAAGGGACGCGGAAGTAGCGACGAGGGGTTCGGATGTAATGAATTTAGAGAGGAAGATGAGAGGGAGGGAGGATCGGGTGGCGTCTTGACGAGGGTGCGCGCGCAGCAGCAGCTCTTTGCGCTCCTCTCTCTCTCTCTCTCTCTACTCGTACAATGACTTTGTGCGTAATTAGTTCGTGCCCTATGGGAGAGAGAGACAGAGAGAGCGAAAGAGAGATGAGGAGATGTAAAAATCATGATTTTTTCTGCCTCCGCTGGTGGATGTGAATAATGCGCACTCTTGCGGATGTCGGCGGGAGGGGTGAGGATGATTTGGAATGGGGGGGGAGAAAAGTAAATTAAGACGGAGAAAAGTGATATGAAAATCTAAGTTCCCTCGTGAATTCTCTCAGAAGATTATAATTCAGTAAGAATGAAGTTTAGGAAGATGGAGTGGGATGAGTTAAAGTGATATGTTAGTAATGTCGAGTGACAGTAAATAAAAGGAATTATAGAACATTAGAGTAGTATCAGTGGTTTAAACCATTTTTCCCATTTTTTTGTAAAATTGTTCTTTTGAATTCACTAGTCTAAAAAATACGAGAGAAAAAAAAAAAGAAAAATAATTTCGTAAATGGGACAAAAATACGTGACTCTATAGATATTTCAGAAGATAATCAATTGAATACTAAAATTCTTATCTCATTTCATTCACCCTTGAAATCTCGAATTTCCGCCTGAAAAAAAAACCTCAACACAAAACCCTTTCACCAATCCGAAAGCTCCACTTCGAAAAATCTGAACCTCACCTCCCAACAACAAAAAACTCATCCTCTCAAATGAAAAAAAAAGCTCGAAACAAGCCCGTCTACTTCCACATAAAGACTCTCCGGAGCGCCTGCACGCGACCGTAATTCCTTAATGCAATTATCTCGCTGGCCCCTACCAAAACAAAGAAAAAAACGAAGGCGAGTGAACGAGAGGACGCGGAATTGCCGACAGACAGCCGGGCAGACTTACGGATACTGGACTGAGACGAGGAATTTTTATTCTCTCTCTCTCTCTCTCTCTCTCTCTCTCTCTCTCTCTCTCTCTCTCTCTCTCTCTCTCTCTCTCTCTCTCTCTCTCTCTCTCTCTCTCTCTCTCTCTCTCTCTCTTTCCCTTCTCTCGCCTCGGTTTCCTCGCGAGACGAAGGACGTTTTACGAGCGGCGCGCGAAAACGAGACCGAGAGAGGCGTCGCGTCGATGGCTTTTACGAGGCCTTATAGAAATCTCGTCGATGGGGCCTATATACAACGCCGAGCGCGGTTACGTAGGCGGAGGGAGGAGAGAGAGAGTGAGAGAGAGAGTGAGAGAGAGAGAGAGAGAGAGGTCGTGCGCCGCGCGGTATAAATGTAAATATAAATAAGTCTGGGAAGTGGTGGATTTCTCTCTTTTTGTTTGTTTGGGTGTAGTGGTCGTGGTGATGGATGGATGGGTATTGGTCGTGTGAGGTTGGTGTGTTTGTTCGGTTTTATGGTTATTGAATTGTTATTGATATCGATTTTATATAAGAGTGTATTTTTTGGGGCAGGTTTTCACATATAGTAGCGATGAATATATTTCTCCTTATTTACAATTTTTACGATTGTTTTTTGCGTGTATTGTTGTACGCAGCAATTGCAAGAATACTCATTTAAAGAAAAACACTTGACCCTTTGCTGTTTCGATAAAGTAACGAAAAACCTATATACATTCGAAACAATGGTGCTACTATCTACGTTTTTGCGGATATTTTCTGTAGTTAACTTTTTTCATGTTCCTGAACAATAGGACATTTGTTACGAGTTTGATAATATTATTCCCCATTCAATTCAATAATATATGAAACAAAAGCATTAAATATATAGTATAATTAATACTATTAATATCATTGTTATAACAGAAACTCTTACATCAGGAAGTTTCTGTAAATGTTATTAAATAAACATTTGTCAAGTTAAACTATTAAACAAACATAGATAACTTATGTGTGGTTATAATTACTATTTATAGAAATTAAAATAACAAATCACTGTTATTGGCTTACAGCCTTTTAATAGCATAATTATGCGATATTTGTGGTTCTTGAGCAAACAATTTACCCAATCTCACAATCGAATTCGAAAAATTCTACCTCCTACGCCTCCGTAGGTGTAAATGGAGGAATCCGCGCGCTCGCATAAACACACGCACACTCACGCACACACGCGCACACACGCGAACACACACACACAGTCACAATGAGATATTAAGTATTTCGTTTACATAATTGCGAGCACGCCGCACTCAATTATTACACCAACGCGGAATATCCGTCGATTTCCGCAAGAGCCGCGTGTTTACACGCCGGCATTAAGAATATAATTAGTCACTGACGTTATAGTATAGTCGCGCCTTAATTATTCCAACGCAAAATCGTCATAAATCTCCAACGCAGCGCAGTTGAAAAAGAAACATTCGACAAATTGACACAAAGGAATATAATTTTCCCCGATCGAAGCTATACCACAGCCGCCGCGCTCATTGCGAATTCCAATCACGCGCCTTCTGTTTTATTACGGACTCCTCGAAGTATATGTTTTATATGCGTTCGCTGGCACTTTTCCCCGCGCCCCGCCGAACGCGCGCGACAAACTACTGCGGGCTCATTTGCATAATGATATTAAATTCCTGCGCGCTCGTGGAAGAAAAAAGCGTCGAAATATGCCGACGCAGGCGTTTCTCCCGTCCGCCCCCACGAACGACGATGACATTCGCTGCTCAGCGCTCGCCGCACGCCTGGCATGGCAAGAATAAAAAGACAAAAAGAAAATGTGCTAAAAGTAAGTATGGGAAGTAGACGGAACGTGCGCGTGCGGTATGTATACGTCCAACGAGGAGGTTTCGCTTGTTAAGGAGAATTGGGGAAAAGTTATCGTGAATAAAATGTAGAGTGGAATATTTGTGGTTCGTTGATGGAACTTTTTTATTTTGAAATTGAATTGAGTCTTTGTTAATGTCGCAAGTTGATGATTGTATAATAGAATAATATGCAGTCTTAAAGTTAATTTGGTGAGATTCAATAACGTTCTTATGTTTGACATAGTTATACTTTATTTCCGAGAAGTATCTCAAATTAAATTTTCGGTAATTACTTCCATGAATAGGGAGCGGTGATTATTATTTTAATACTGTTAAAAGCACAATACATAAATCATTATAGCTAATTAACTATTTTACAATTAATATCAGCTCGATAACAAAGACCTCGGCGTTAAAAAGCTCTACAAAATCCACTTTACCATCGCTAACTTTTACACTGCATTACTCTCCTCAACCCGTGCAGAAAACCACAAAACATGTATCTCCGTCACGAATGCAAATCATCCTATCTATCTTCCATTCAGAATAAGCTCGACCTCAAAGAAGATACGAAAAAGGAATAGAAAAACAATGGACGACCACGAGATCCAGTCGACGGTGGAATCCATCCTCGGCCCGGACGTCAAGATCATCGACTGCGAGAAGAAGTCGTGCGTGAAGGAGGAGGAGGTGCTGCTGATAAACGGCGTGCAGATAACACTCGACGAGCCCGACAACATCGCCATACGCGAGGCCATGATAACGGGACAGGTACCGCCCTGCGACCTCCTCAATCGCATCCTCATCAAGGCTGGCATACAAAGGTACGTGGAATATCGATTTTCGGGGGTCTATTTGCGTATGGAGCATCGCGCGATGATGATGATGATAATGATGAGGTTTTTCGTTAAAGATTTGGTTGACGTCGCGGTGATGGGAAAACGATGTTTTGAGGTTAGGTGGAGAGGTTCGCGAGAGGTGTGTAGAGCGGGTTATCACGGTACTGGCCGAAATTGATAAAGATTACCGTGTTGTGAGATAATAGGAGCTGATTAGTAGATATTTACTATGATTGAATGAATACATCGCAATAACTGAAAGATAATTTTCATTATTTGGACGTCTCTGCTACCCTTTTGGTTTATTTTTATCTTTGAATCGTGTCGCGAAAAAGGTCGAGCGAAATTCACGCTGTCGATATCCGATAACGGCTTTATTTTTATAAAATTATACATAGATTGTTCATCACGCTAGATATAACGCTATCAAAGAACTATTTTTGCACATTTTTTTTTAAATTACCATAGCAGAGCTATTCAAAGAAACCATGACAGCACTGAAGCCAATCACCCACACCGTGTAATAAGAAAAAAAAAATAAGGTACGAACGATGAATTCTTGCAGCTACTTTATTACATTTTCAAATTTCACAAAGGCGCGCTATGCAAATCGCGTGCATGAGCCACTCGTTTAAAACCCCTAAAAACTTCCACCAGAAGTCCTTGAAGCACTCGATCGCGAATCTTAACCGACGCTCTTTAGGGAAAAAAATCAATATCCCGTCGAATTTGCGCTATCGACCAGCGACTTCGAAAGTATTGACTTTCCTCTGCCCCCCCCCCCCCCCCCCCTCGCGCCGTGGGACTTCTCTGCACCTTTCCCTTGCTGCACGCGTGTACACACACCTTTAATGAATCACTTTGTCGCGCAGCCGTAGGGTTTCGAAAAAGGAACGAAGGGAGAGAAGTCGTAGTCGCGCCCTCGAAGCCCGGAGAAAACGCAAATTGCATTCCGATAGTGAGCGCTAGCAAGTTTATATGTATTCGTAATAGGTGTATGTTCATATACACACATATAACGCGATATGGAAATTGAAATATTAATGTTCGCGTTCTTTGGTCGCTATATAATGCAGGCCGTTTCGCGACGCGAGAGGTGTTGTGAGGAGGTGCATATATATATATGCAAATCCGCGGACTACAGACAACAACTGGGGTACAAAAACGGAAAAAATTTTTTTTGAGGGCACACCTACCACATAAGATTTTTTCGGTTCTTTGGGGGTCCCCCAACATGAAAATACTCGTGAACACTCATTATCCGTTGCCAAACTTTTTTGCCGACGAAATCAATTTTTCTTATGGAAATTTAACATGGGAAAAATGGACGAAAAGTAGTCATTGATGATTAACAAATAGCAAACTATTGAAGAGGCCAAACCAAATTCCACAGAAAAGCGATTAAAGTTGAAGAATAGAGCTTTAATTTGAGATGAGAATCGTTAAAATCGGTCGATTCTGTGCAAAGCTACATGAAGTTGAAAATGGCGAATAATGACGAAAATGAGCGATTTTTTTCAAACCCACGTAATTCTTCAAATTTTTGTCATTTTTCTCCATTTTCAACTTCACGTAGCTTTGCACAGAATCAACCGATTTTAACGATTCTCATCTCAAATTAAAGCTCTATTTATCAACTTTAATCGCTTTTCTGTGGAATTTGGTTTGGCCTCTTCAATAGTTTGCTATTTGTCAATCATCAATGACTACTTTTCGTCCATTTTTCCCATGTTAAATTTCCATAAGAAAAATTGATTTCGTCGGCAAAAAAGTTTGGCTACGGATAATGAGTGTTCACGAGTATTTTCATGTTGGGGGATCCCCAAAGAACCGAAAAAACCTTATGTGGTAGGTGTGCCCTCAAAAAAAATTTTTTCCGTTTTTGTACCCCAGTTGTTGTCTGTAGTCCGCGGATTTGCACATATAGGTAATTCATTCGATAAAGGGCTGGCATAATTGGCTGCGCGGTGACGCGCGAGAAATTTGTAGTACTATAATACACGCGCGAGAAATTTGTAGTACTATAATACACGCGCGATATTCGTGAGAAAGAAGCGCAACGTGTCGGTATCGTGAGTCACGTTTTTTTTTATATTATAAGATTTTTGCCGCATCACATATGATGGCTTATCCACACGCATGGGGCAACATAATCGCAAGGCATGAAATTATTCAATGATGTATTTACACATTTTTAGCTATCGTCAAAGAATCCCGACAAAATTATTGCTCGACGAATGGCTAACGCCGGCTATTTGATCGGTCAGTGCAAATATGGATCGGTACAATCGCCTGACTGTACCAGGACTGCACAGTTTCATAACTGTGCGATAATTTCGCGAATTCACACCTATATATACCGTTATTCGACTGCTATTTCGTTATATAATAATAATTGTATTGATTTGAAACATAACAATATATACAGCATCATAAATTATTTAGAGCTCCATTCTCTCTGAAATGTCCTTATCGACAACTATACCTACCAAAAATCCTCAATTCTACAACGATATCACCCCCCCCCCCCTCTCCTGTCTTTTCCTTATCATTTCCCAGTGACTCGCCCGTCTACTCCCAGCCCAATCTATTCGCACACTCGTTCGCAAACTTCCTCGCTGCGCTGCGCGCTCGAAAACGTCATCTCCTCATTCGGACGATTTCGCAACTCGCGGGCAACCCTCTTTGTTCCCCGCTTCAATAACTTTCTGCGCCTGCATCCGAGTATATACGTATAAACGCGTTCTCTCCCCCTCCCTTTAACGAGATAAGATCTCGCGAGTCTACAGCCCGCATGTACGTGTAATATCGATCGGTCGAGCTCGATAATTTCGAGTCTCTTATGCGCGCAAAATTGAGCGGAAGCGCGTCGCGAAAGCGCGCGAGAGAAAGGAAAATGGGAGAGAGTCAACAATGAGTCGCTGGTATATGTGGCGCGTGTTTTCGAGGAAGAATGCGTTTCTCCGTGAAGCTTTCGTCGCTGTCTGCGTCTACGTGTTTTAAAGAGGCGCGGAAATTCCTGTAGTCGTGCGGATGAAAATGTGTTAATTCATCGTAAACTTTTTCCTCCGATGTTTCATTAGAATAATTAGACCGGCGGCCGTGGGCCGTTAGCTTGCTTATAGTGGTAAAAGAAAAAAAATGCATAATGGCCCTTTCCCGCTTTACAGGTAATTGCGCGTGAACAGCGGAGCATAAACGACAAATGGGTTCGAATCTAAATTAAGTGGCTTTCACTATACGCACCCACGCGTCCCGCTAATTTGGATTAACGTTACAATTATTAAAATCTCGTCCTTATATTACGTGCTACAAAAATTAGAGCGAAAGTTCTCCAACTCTCAACGACAACAGAACTACTCCAACTACCTCCCGTAAATCATCGAGCATTATATAGCACAGACGAGTGAACGAGAAGTCAACCAAATTTTTTCTCGTCGTCGTCGTCGTAGCGCCTCATGATTAATTCATTCGTCAAAAATCCGCGGGCCACCGAGTGCGCGCGCTAGATGGAAATTGAAAAAGGCGCCGAAGGAGAAGAGCATCTGGCGCTCTGTATAAATCACTCGCGTACGCCCACTAAATATAGTTGCCACCAGAGATTGTTGTAAGCGCGCGCGTGTGCTCCATATCATCTGGACTTTCTCGACGCTCGTATAACTGAGCGAGCGAGAGTATGCCGCGTGTTCGTTGATATTGATGTATCGGCGGTGGGTGTAGGAGTGAGGGGAGAGGATATGTAGTGGCGAATCTGGTGGCTTTTATGGTTCGATGGGTTGGTTTTAATTTTAGAAGGTTTTATGAAAATTTCGTTCTGGATAGGATCGGTAAAATGTAAAGTTACTGTCAGCTGGTTTATTTTATCGCTGACAGCTTTGTTTCTGTCTATTTTTTTCCACTGTAGTCAGCGCTCTGAAAATATAATTATCAAAGCACACTGCACACGTTTACTCAACATATTGTGAGCTTGTAATTTCAATTCTTGCGTACTTTTCATTTAGTAAAATTAAAATCATACAAACAAACGCTTTTAGAGACGACCGAAGATGTTTGTATATTTTTTAAACAGTATCATTTATATTTCTTCTAAAAAAATATATAGGAAATTATTTTGATTATCTTTTGATCGATTAATAACGTTTTTTTTTTTATTTCGAAATTTCATAAAAATAAATAATACTAAACAATAGTGTAGTAGGATGTTTTGATAAATTCAAACATTGGCATAATACTACTTTCACTTTAGTTTTTATATACCACGTCACTCTTTACTGATAAACCAAACCCCTGGTCTCCGTCTCAAACGTGTTAAACAAAGCACCAAAGAAAGCCCCTAGATTTCACTCCCCCCCCCCCCCCCCCCGAAAAAAAAAACAAAATAAACCTCCGAACCACGTTTATATAACATTCTCTACTCTCCAAAAGGGTCCCCGTGCGACTGGAGACCTCGCTGAACGTGAAATCGTCGGTGGTGACGAAGGAGGAGGTGACAGTCTCTCGCGACGGCAAGATCGTGGACGAGCGTAGCCGCGAGACGAAGGAGAACAACAGCTACTCCTCCACGACCAGCGAGATCTGGGAGCCGATTGGCGTGGTGCAGCGACAGTCCCAGAACCGCAACAACAACAACAACGTCAAGCCTTTCGACGGCAACAGCTCCGATGAGTCCTCGACATCCCGGCCCAACTCCAATGCCAGCTCCGACCAGGGCTACACCAGCAGCAACAACGTCCTGCGCGAGAGAGGTGGCGGGGTGAGTAGCAGCGGCAGCGGACTGCCCACTTGTCCTTATTGCGGGGACGGCGAGGTGGGCGAGTGTCCGAGGAACTGCTGTCTCACCGCTCTCGCTGGCCTGGGGCTGAACTCTGCTGGCGATGTCGTCGATGGAGATGTTGGAGGAGGAGCAAGAGGTGGAGGCAGGGCTGGAAAGGTGCGAAGAGTGCAGAATACGACGTCGGCGGTAAGAGATGAGAGAGTGGCGATGAGTGGGACGTGCGGATGATTTGCGTGAGAATGATGGGGCAGTAGAGTGGTATAAGTGGACGTGAAAATGAAGATGCGGATATTTAAATGAATATAACTATTTATGGTCTTGTTAAACAAAAAGGCTTTGATTCATTGGATCAGTTTTGTATATGAAATCCTATGAAGGCTATAGCCAATGTTAGCCAATGTCGATTGATTCAGAGTTACTTTAATAATCAAGCTAGAAAATCTAGTTACTTTAACAATCAGTACTAGAAAAAGCCAAAAGTAAACATTAAATATAATATTTATATTATATAACATATAGATCAAATTTTTTCAAGCAAGAACAAGTATATCTATGAATAAGTTATTAATTAATTTCGGGTTCAGTCAATTTAACAAGTGATTTGACTACTTATCCAATCACATCTTACATGTGTAATATGTGCAATAATATTTAGTTCTAGTCAAAAACCAATTCGTTATAGTCAAAATACGTTTACCTTCTAATCTTTCTCTGCGCTCCTGGTAAAAGCTATTAGCATCGTAAATAAAGTTATTAATTCATGAATATATAATTCGGCACAAGCGTTTGGTTCGTTATGCCAGAAGTAAATTATGGTAAATAATTTTAAGCTAATTCGTTTTTTTGCGATATAGGTCAGATTTTATGACCGGTACAACTTTCACTTATATATATTTGCCTTATCGCCGTGCTATTACGTTTTTGTAGTAGACCTAATGGCTACACGATTAAAATGAATAATTCATCGGCGTGGATGAATCATAATGCCGCAAAGAAAAGCGTTGAGAAAATTGCGACGATTAGCCGATGGAAAATCATAAGCATTGTTAATTGGAACATCGTTTCTTCTATTGAAATGAGTTTGAACAAATTGAAAGAGTATTATTGTTTCAATCAGCCCATGCTGATTTGTCCAAGAAATCTCTTTATTATTCATTCAAATAAATGTTACATTCCTAACAACAGACCCAATTCATTGTGATTAAACACATTTTATCTATCTTCTTCCTACTTTCAATGTTTCTCCATTGTAATAAAGGAAAATCTTTCCAAACTAAATATCTGCCGGGCCATCATAACGAAATATAGCAGTCATCCAATGGCTCATCCAAACTTATTACACGGCACTTAATTATATTACGACCTCAGCAATATTATATTTCCTCTTTCTATTTCCCTCGAGTTGACCACAATTTTCTCGCAAAAAAAAAAAAAAAAAACATCAACGAACTCGTAAGCACATCTAACCACGCGAATTAATCACGACCTTTTCCCTCTCTTTCTCTCTTCCTCAAAGAACCACGTCGCCTCTAGATACTTATCAACTCTCATCTTCATCAAGCCAGCGCGCTCGCGCGTTCGCCCTTTCACAATCTCCGTGGGCAAAATTAATCCAGTCTCTCTCTCTCTCTCTCTCTCTGTTCCTCTCTCCCCATTCTCCGGCAGATAAATCTTTCTATTTTGAGAAAAACAAATTGAAATACTATTATATTTTAAAATCCTTTTATTTTTATTTTAATTAGATATATTTATACAATATAAATATACAACCGCTTGCTTCGAAAGTTAGCAAAGGTCTCGTTCTCTCTTTGGTTGTTAACGCGTAACTAACAACAATTTATTCAAATGTTTTTCGAATGTTTCGCGCGCAACTGAAGTGCTTATTAGTTCGCTTCTAGAATTATCGTCACGTAATCACTCCTCTGTCGATCCAATCGAACCTGGAGTTTTCACGAAAGTAAAACATAAAGCCTCTTTGCTTAATGTTTATTCGTGAATTAACGAACCATTTGGATGAGTATTTAATAATTTAAAAGAGAATTATCTCAAAGCGCACGAGTTTACAATGAGCTTAAAATTAAAAATTTGTATCGGAACACTTTCTTTCCGGATTTTCGCCCTACCGCGAGGGGAAAAGAAGGACTGCCTGCTCGTCCTCTCGGGACATGTACGGTGTGCTGCGTGTCTTCCCCTTGCAAAAATTGCACGGCGACGAGACAAGCAGTAGCAGCAACAGCAGCAGTTCCTCGTTCCTCGTCGAAAAAGTCCTCGCCGGCGCGTTCGTGCTCGGCAAGCCCAAGCAACCTGTTCCCCTTTTCCACCATCGACGTCTCTTATGGGCATCCTTGCGCCTATCCGTACGTGAGTGCAGGTAGGAAGAGAGTGAGAGAGAGAGAGAGAGAGAGAGAGAGAGAGAGAGGCGCACACTCATATACACGCAAACGTATACAGATGTGTGTGTATGTTGGTGTATATATATCGTCCTGTTCTCGCCGGAAAAACGAACGAATGAACGAACGAACGAGCTCGCGCTCGTACGTTCTCATGAGTAATACCACGCATACACACAGTGGATTCCCTCTCTGCGAGGTTGCGCGCGCGAGCCCTCCTGCTCTTTCTCTCTCTCTCTCTCTCCTTCGCCTCTGTGCGCTCGTGTTTTTTTTCGTATACGGGAGCACGAGCGCGCGAGAGCGAGACTGTTCTTCCGCCGTGTCTTATCTCTCTTTGCAGTTTTATGGCTGGCTGGAATTATGCCGAGGATGAAAATTAGTTGCTGTGTGTTGTGTTGGTATGTGGGAGTTGGGTGATTAAAGGTTTGATATCATCGCGGGTGTGGATGGCGCTATAGTGTCGGTGTATAATATAGTTATCGCTGGAACGGGATTAATTTATTGTTTGTCGGCGGTATAGGATGTTATTGATTAGCATTTAGGATACAAATGACAATATCAATGTAGTCGATGGCTTTATTGCTGATTAATCTATATCTCTGTGTGTGGAGTTCGTACGCCGCAATGTCGTATATTACAGTTTAATATTGTATTTCGAGGTACTAAAATACATTCGAATGAATTACGTTGCACGTCATGTAATTACACAAGTTCATTAAGAGTAGAGTTTTATGGGTTCGTTTAATTCACGGCCTTGTACTGGACGCGTAAAACCAAACGATTAACATTGTTTCTCATTTGAGCGTACTTTTTACCGGTTGTTATATTACTATCCGTCTCTGTTTATAAGATCACAGCATCATTGTCCAGTTCAATAATATAAGACCATTACTGGCAATCGTCAAAATTACAGCTGATACTCGATCATAAACGACTGTCATCGATAGGCAACAACTCGTCGTAGATATAGCTTCACAGTTTTCCGACTGTATATATTATACTTACCCTTGACCGTCTACGGAGCTTCCTCCTCTAACTAGCCAGCCCCTGGCGCGATCAACCGCCACTAATGGTGCTTCCATGGTCGGTAAAGCAGAAACCCTCGAACGTTTATAGCGACGCGCCCTACCTTACCGACTGCAGATACTCTACCGACCGCGACCGTTTGTTCCGCATTTCGAACATTTCCAAAAATCATCCCCCTCGCCGGATAAGCCACCGCTTGGCGATAACCTGCAGTGTCATGCCCTTACCAACGGATGCTCGAAACTACTGCTACCCCTCCCGGACACCTGCTACACTCGAGGCGTATTATCACCCGCCGCCCGGTAGTAAATCTCGTTGATCAACTCCCGTAAACGGCGTTTATTGCCTCCGCGCCCGCGATACGCTCGTTCCTCGAGAAGCTAGGAGAGAATCCTTTACCCTCTCCTCTCTCTCATCCGGTGTTTTATTTACCTCGTTGGCTTCATCTTTTTGCTCCTCGAGTCCTCCGGTAGTTTGTTCCTTTATTGATGCTCGTATATTTTCAGGGCTCTTTTCATTAAGATACCGGCTGAAGAGGGCTGATCGTTACGGCCGAGCGATATCCCCATCCCCGCGCGAACGCCAGCGAGCGAAAAGAGGCTAACGGCACGCGCTCCTGCGATGTATAGTTCGTAGTGGCCGATAGGTTTATCTTGTTGCTAAGGGTCGCTAAGGAGGTGGTGTTGAAAAAAATGTTATTGGATGGGTTAATGACATTCGGTACACTCAGAAAAATGATCTAATAGAAATTACTATAATACATAGTAACGTCGAGGTATATACTTGCAATATGCAAAAATTCCTATGTACACGTGGGAATTTTTACTATAAAACATAGTAATTATTTTGATATTGCAAGTATGTCTCGACGTTACTATGTATTGTAGTAATTTTTATTAGATCTGCGTAACTTTTGGGTCACGGATTTGTACCATGTTGACAGATCGTGTTTTAGAGTAAAAAATATTGAACCCTTGTTCCAGGATTTATTCTCATAGGCTTTTTTGCTCGACATATGTGCCATATTATCTTAAAAATGCATTATTTTGTTAAAAAATGATGTCTCTTCTATTGTATATAACTCTGCAAGTATTCCCGTTACGAAAATGAGCGAAGAAAATTGTAGAAGTAGGTAAAACAAGCTTTATTTTGAGCACTGTTTCGTCTAAAAATATCGATTTTTCAGGAAGTTATGAAAAATCAAAGATAGTGTAAAAAAATCATTGAAAATAGCACCCTTAAAATCCTTTAAAAAGGGAGCAATTTTCAATGATTTTTTTACACTATCTTTGATTTCTCATAACTTCCTGAAAAATCGATATTTTTATAGACGCAACAGTGCTCAAAATAAAGCTTGTTTTATCTACTTCTACAATTTTTTTTCTCACTTTCGTAATGGGAATACTTGCAGAGTTATATACAATAGAAGAGACATCATTTTTTAACAAAATAACGCATTTTTAAGATAACATGGCACATATCTCGAGTAAAAGGGCCTATGAGAATAAATCCTGGAACAGGGGTTCAATATTTTTTACTCTAAAACACGATCTGTTAATTTGGTATAAATCCGTGACTCAAAGGTTACGTACTCTACTTGTCAGTGTAGTTTGATAAACAGGGGAATGGAATTTTGTATGTAGAAGTAGGTGGCTTAAAATTCGAAAATAGGTATGTCATCATATATCAATTATCTCTGTATTGTTATTTCTGTATTGCCTGTGATAGTTAGACGAAATATAAGTATTGGTTATGGTTATATAATTGATCGGTTAAACATGTTCGCACTACTGCATATTAAGATAAATTGATGAAAAATCGGGTGGGTATCAAAAAATATAATCCTATAATATACTCCGCATATAAATAAAGTATTTTCAAGACCTTCGTTCTCCGCGTGGGGTGGGTATAAAAAAAGCGAACGTTCACTTTGAATTTGCAGCAAAGTATCTAATTTTGCGAGCTCGAACTCCGTTATTTACACTTTTTCAACTCAGACGTGTAATTAGAATGTGCGAATTGTCGAATGCTAAGAAAGAATAAATGGAATACAATCGAAATAGTTACATTCGAATCTTCATTGTTTGGATGGTAAAAAGAACGAATATTTTTCATGACGACATTCATATAATCGAAAGTGCAAACTACACTGAAAAGAAGATATCTTAGCAGCAAGTAGAATTCACTTGATCCAAGAGGAAAATAATTTTGTTTTATGTCACTAGTAGCGATATGCTTGAATTAAGTATAAAATCTCCTTCGAGTCCATCTACTTGCCACAAGCGGATTGCTACTTAATTGAAGTACCAGTATATTAAAAAACGTAAGGTTATTTTGAATTGTTAAAAAATGAATATTCATAGTACAAGAGGAAATCCATTATATTTAATAATCATTTTACTTAATTAAAATACTTATATTCTTAATATAAGAAGAAATCTATAATATTTAATAATCATTTTTATTGATTGGAATATTTATATTCTTAATACAAGAATAGATAAATTTCATTTAGTAATCATATTACTATTAATATGAAAATTAACATTTTCAGTATAAGAAGAAATCTATCATATCTATTATATTTAATAATGATTTGATCTAGTTCGGTTTCAGAAAATTCAGCGTCCTGAAAAAAACAGACTAATTAAAAATCAATTCATAATTTTAAAATATGTATATTTCACTTTATCTCTATTTCGTTTTGATTTTCAAAAATTTTCATTGATTTGATAATTCGTTAAATTACAGGAGAACTTAAATTCATTTCAATTTTTTGAAATCATCAACTGTCATACAAGATAAGGTATCAATATCAATATCTGTATCTGAAAATATAAATACAACTGTTTAAAATTAATTTGAATAAATAAATCGCGTTATAAGATAATTTTCTTTTCCAAAGAATCATAAAAAATGGAACTAACAATAAAAGCAGAATAGTTACTCTCTAAAAATAAATATGTGAAAAGTTGTTCACTGGTACAAATAAGTGAAAAAATTGACTAATTATTTAGTGAATATTCACTTATTGAAATAGTGAAGTAACATTTTTACTGCGTAATAAATGAATATTCACTAAAAAATTAGTCAATTTTTTCTCACTTATTCGTACCAGGACTTTTCATATATTCATTTTTAGAGATTACAATTATAAAAAATGAAACTTACCTTTCAAAGCCATCGTAACACTATTGTCCAAACGCGATAAGTGAACAAATTCTTCAATGCTTCAGAGCCTCATTTTTTCTAGTATCAATCTTCACACTTAAACGAACTGGCGCATACTGATGAATTCTACAAGTAATTATACATGAGCTCCCTCGCATACCGTCCAAATTTCGGAGAATTTATACTAGTACACGAATCGGAAATGTCACGCGTTGTAAACAAACAAAAATCGTAACTAGTTTTAAGAATGTAATTCAAGCATTTTTTCTGATATACACACATTTTGTGAAAATGTTTTGCAAAGGCCCACGCACATAATCAATAGAAATCTGGATATCCGGTAATTTTCGTATGATAATAACACTTTCAACTGATGAGAATTTTTCCATCGGTCTTACAGTCTTATAAATTAAATTAAAATAATTAATATTTATGGCAGTCAGATTGCCCTTGTTTATAATCACCCCCGCAGAATCTGAAATAAAAACTTAATTAAAACTTGGAAAAAAAACTTTATTAGCAAAGGACTATCTGACTGCCCCCGACCACCAAATTGCCAAATTGTCCAACGTTTCGAGCCCGCTCCGGCTCCTCCTCAGGGACTGAAATGAAACCCGCGATACACCTCCTTATATACCCATACCCACTTATTTCCTCTTACCCCCACCACCATCTATCTTCCTCTCTCCAACTTTCCATTCTTACTTAAATTAATAAAGAATAATAAATGTTATCTAATTTACTTGACTCTACCATTAAATTTACATTATTCCGATTCCTTAGAATGTGAATACTTTCAAGGCTTTCCCTCTTATATTTATTCTTAATCCCTTGTTCCAAAATATCCACACTCCCAAAATCGAAAGAATGCAAACTATTTAAACAATGTTCTTTCAAACCCGATGTAAAATTTGTACTACATAAACTATATTGATGTTCATATATTCTCTTCTTCAAATATCTATCCGTTTGACCAATATAACATCCATTACAATCCCTACAATTAATTTTGTAAAGTACTCCCGATTTTAAACCTTTATCATCCTTGTCTTTACAGTTACTAAATAACCTTTCTAAATTATTATCGTTTCTAAAGAAAACATGAATATTATGTTTACTAAAAACCCTTCTAATCCTTTCCGACAAACCTCTAACATATGGTAAACTAAAATATGCGTTCTTTCCATTTCTATTCCTTGTTTGATTATCTGCCCGCTTCTTCAATCCACCATTAAAATTTCCCACACTCTCTCATCAATCATTTTATCAGTAAATTTTACAGTATAACTATTCTTAATAAATGTTTCTCTAACTAAATTTAAATTCTTTTTCCTAAAATCTTTATGTGACAATTTAATCGCTCTGTCAATGACACCTTTGATCGCACCTGTCTTGTTTTCGAATTGGTGGTGAGAATCAAAATTTAAAAATCTACCTGATCATGTAGGTTTTCTATACCAATCTAATTTCACTCTATTATTATTAACTCTAATGACTCTAATATCTAAAAAACTCAATTGATTATCTGAGTCGACCTCTTTTGTGAATTTAATTCTATCATGGATAGAATTAAACACATCCACCATATCATCCACAAAACATTCAGGTATAACTGCAAAAATGTTATCAACGTATCTTTTAAAAATAATTGACTGAAAAACCAACTTAGACAAAGCAACACTTTTCAATTTTTCCATTACTAAATTCGCTATAACAGGTGACAAAGGTGACCCCCATTGGACAACCATATCTTTGCTCATATAAACTATTATCAAAAGAAAAAATTGTGTTTTTAAAAACCAAATTAAGTGCCTTTACAAATTCATCTTTTGTTAAACTAGTATGTACTTTAATTTCAGACCATTTATCTTGTATAATATCATTCAACAACTCTAGAGGTATATCTGTAAACAAAGACACTACATCCAATGAAATCATCCTATGATCATTCGGAATAACAATATCTTTCATTATATCATAAAAACTCCAACTATCTTTAATATATCAATTTGTTTTACCCACTATCTTGAACAATATATTAGACAAAAAACTCGTCAGTCTATAAGTCGGAAAATTTATCGATGATATTATTATTCTATATGTCAACTGTTCTTTGTGAATCTTAGGAAGCCCATAACATTTAGCTACAATGCCATTTTCACATTTTAAATATTTAAACATACTATCCTTAATATAAGCTTTTGTTTTCCAAGGCATCAATCATTTTTTCAATTTATCTTGTAGTCTATTGATATGTCGATTCCTAATTTTCACGTAAGTGGTATCATCATCCAACATAAGTTAAATTTTATTTATATAATCCCCTTTATCTGAAACTAGCGTTACATTTCCTTTATTTGCTTTTTGGAAGATCATATTCGGATTCTCTCTCAAGAATTTCTTCGTTATTTTTAATTCATGCAACAAATTACTGTTCAAATAATTATCAAATCTATTTTCTCTTTTAAAATTATTAATAACTTTAACTAAAGAACTCTTACATTCTTTTTTAAACTCTAGATTAACACTACTAATACTACTTTCTACCTAAGCGATGATATTCTTGATCGGAAGAGCTTTACTTGAATATGATATTCCAAATTTAGCACCCTTTGACATGATATTTACTACTTCTTCTGGTATTACTTTGTCCGTTAGATTTATAAACCAATCTTTATTAACCTTTAGAGGACCGGGATTTGAGCTGCTTTATCCCCCATAGAAAACCCATGAAAAAGGTATCTCATATCATGGATTCATCATGGGTAAAGTGTCGAACATGGGTTGAGCCAGTATACTGGCTTTCTGGTCCTCTAAAGGTTAACATTGTTAGTTTGATTGACCTGAGAGTGTTTTTTATGTTTTAAATATTCAAATTTTCTTTTTAATTTACTCCTATGATTATATTTTACTTTTTCAAAGTGCCTCTTTTGACCACGAAAAAATTCTTGCAAATCATTCTGTTCTACTTTATTATATAAACATCTTTCAAGCTCTAATAAATATTTATTCAAACGATTAATTTCAAATTATTTTAATTTAATTTATAAGACTGTAAGACCGATGAAAAATTCTCATCAGTTGATAGTAAGTTGCAGTCGACATAAGTAATATTTTTAATGATAATAACACTTACGGGAGAGAATTTTGGGCTTTATATTTAAAAAATTAACGGATACCCAGATTTCCGTAGATTGTACGTGTTCCTTTGAAATGTCCTCTATTATGTTAAACTAATGTTTCCTCACATTTTTTTCCTTTTTAACCCACCGTTTAACCCACCCTTTAAATTTCCATAATTTTGGATGTATAACTTTTGGATGGATAATTTTTGGATATTATTTACTGAATATTTTCTGGATAATTTTTGGATAATTTTTGGATAAGCTTAAAACAAAAAAAAACATCATGTGATGGCAAAGAAAATTTTGAATGCATGACAAGATGAAATTTACTTGTAATTAGTAGATTTCTCCTCGATGCAGAAATAATTATTTTTTTCAAATTAATATTAAATTCAAACTAATATTGAAGAAAGAGAAAATTCTACTCGAATGGAGAAGTCGATAATTTTGCAGGAAGTCTCGATATAAGGGAAACGTCCCAATACCCGAACACTTAACCTTACCGAAATGTCCCGGCACCCGAACAATCACACATCACCTTTATTTATATATAACTATTTTTAACGTCTGGAAAATAGCAAAAATCTAAAACTCTTGTATAGTTTGTTGATATTTTACCAAGATACTTTTACTAAATATCGTTTTAAAAAATATATTAATGATTTTGTTGGGGTATCGGGTCGTGTTCGGGTATCGGGACGTTTCCCTTACTAGCTGTTAGTAGATTTTGTTTTAATGGAAACAGGTGTTGCTCAAGTGGATTATTCTACTTGCTTCTAGAATCAACTTTTTTTAGTGTATCCATTCAAAAGATGTATTATGTTCAAAACGTCGAAAATTAAAAATTTGTATTTTTTTAATTGATAGTGCACGATACTCGTCGTTAATAATGAATTTAACGATATTACTAACTGATAATTATTTTAATTATGTTAAAAAATACACATTTTAAATTTTCGACGTTTAGAACATTCTACATCTTTTGGATGGATGGTTTGTCCTTTCGATTATATGAACGTCGTCATAAAAAATATTCGTTCTTTTTACCATCCAAACAATGAAGATTCGAATGTAACTATTACGATCGTATTCCATTTATTCTTTCTTAGTATTTGACGATTCGCACATTCTAATTACACGTCTGAGTTGAAAAAGTCACATGTAAATAACGGAGCTTGAGCTCGAAAAATTAGATACTTGGTGCAAATTCAAAGTGAACGTTCGCTTTTTTGATATCCACCCGAAAAATCATTACCACAACAAACCATTTGTTACACCGTGAGAAAAGTGTGCTGTAGAATCCTATCTTTAAAAAGTTATGAGCGGAAAGCGAAGCCAAAATAAAACGTTTGTAATTGGCTAATTGTAAGTCCCATCAAAATAAACTTGTGATTGGTTGACGCTGACATGCTGATGCGACGCTGCTATGCTTAAGAATTGAGCTGATTGGCTAAAACTAAACTGTGTATAAGGTGACCTGTATCGTAGTTTTCTGTGGACAATGTACCGTGTTTTGTGACAATGTCATATATTCCTTTTCATTGCTGTCAAATCATCTCATAAAAAATGATGACCGTAAAGATGATACGCGCTTAGTTAAAAGTCAGCGGGATTTTTAAGTATTTAAACTTTGAATTAAAAAAAAAAACCGCTGCCAATTCATTGGCAAGATGCTTCCTCAAACTAATTTATCGATTTCATTTTTTAAATTTAAAAAACAAAAGTAAATTTTTCACAACAAAACTTTATTAATAAATAAAACTGTTTTCTTTGTGGTTCTTTGTTGTTTTTTAAACAATTTGACTGAATATAAAAAATATCTTTTTTGTTTCTTCATTTATGTATCCTATACAAACAATTAATTATTGTTATAAAAAATGTTAAAGAAATACATTAGTTTGAGAAAGAAAAGTATGTATTGACAATAATGTAATAAATATTTGTTTTGAAACTACTATCCTGCTCGACTTAGTGGTTTACAGTTAATCCATCATTGTAACGATCATACAAATATAATAACTAAGTTATACTTCTTAACAAAAGACAATGAATCGTTTTGAAATTTAACAGAGAGGTAGTTTTTATATTTAAGAATCGATATTTATATTAATATTTAAGAATATATTTAATAATATTTAATATATATTAATTTAATATATTACATGTGTGTGTGTGTGTGTGTGTGTGTGTGTGTATAAAAAATTTAATATAAATATATATTAATTTAATATATACTATATTAATATTTAAGAATCGATATTTTTATGAAATATTTTTATGAAATTTTTACGAAATTCATATTTTGAAAGTCAATTATTATCGTTGCCATAGTACACGTTGCCGCGGGACTCAATCTGAAATTACTTTCTCGGGGATATGACCTAGTACACAATAATTATTTTATTTATATGATATACAAATTAAATAGAACTATTGCATATTTTGCTCTAAAACTTTATATTTGTGTTTCGGGGCTAATTTGGAATGAGTAAAAAAATGTTGCATAACCTCTTGAAATTTTAACACAATGTTGTACTCGATAAGTGTAATAAATGGTAAAAAATTTTGAGTCAATCAATCGAATCTTCTTTTTAAAAGTGCAAATATAAGAAATTTATAAAAAAATTTTAACCTCAAATATCTTTGGTCACAACGGTCAGATTTTTTCGGCAAAGAACTGAATCCTTAGATATAAAAAAGCTAATTCTCTGCCAAATTTCAAAACGATTCATTGACTTTTACTCCTGTTATCGTAAAGGAAAGAAAACGCACATTTTTTCAAAAATAATTTTTTTCTCGAAAACAAATCAACATAACCTCTTCAAATTTTAACACAATGTTGTACTCGATAAGTGTAATAAGTGGTAAAAATTTTGAGTGGAAAAATGAAAAAGTTTTTGAGATATTAATTAAAGAAATATAAACCATATTTTCATTAATAACAAATGACAGACTAGAGATAATTTAAATTTTAAAAAAAGAAATTGTAGGTAATTTAAAGACCTTTTAATAAAAATTTAGTTTATTAAGTAATACTGGCTGAAACAAATTAAAAAATCAAAAAAACGAAAAATTCAAAATCGTTTTTTGGTTATAAAAAAAAATCGGTAAAATCAAAAAGTAGATTATGCTCTCTCTATTCTCCTCTAAAACGAAGAGAATAAGCCTTTTCCGATGTAAATCGGTCGATCGGTTCAAAAGTTATCGCCTGCACACACACACACACACACACACACACACACACACACACACACACACACACACACACACACACACACACACACACACACACACACACACACACACACACACACACACACACACACACACACACACACACACACACACACACACACACACACACACACACACACACAACCCTTTCATCCATCCCATAAACCGCATATCCACGTCTTTCCGTACGACCTATTCGACCTCGCAAAGTCTCCCTCTTTCCGTAAACTCACTCGACGCAACGACAACTGCAAGCAGCAGCACGCCAGATTTCCCAGAGCATAAAGTGCTATTATCCACTCACGGCTGCGAGAGCAGCTGCCAATCCTCGTAATCGTCATACAGCTGTGACGTCGTCGTATAGACGACGACGGCGTCTCTCCGCAGTGTATCTTACTCCATTTTTCAGCCGTGAGCGCGCACGCGCGTGGAGTGGATCCGCGCAAACTTGACAGTCGTTGAAACGTGACCGGCCTGCGCGACGTCGTGTCGCCGAGAGAGAGCACGAAAGAGAGAGAGAGAGAGAGAGAGAGAGAGAGAGAGAGAGAGAGAGAGAGAGAGAGAGAGAGAGAGAGAGAGAGAGAGAGAGAGAGAGAGAGAGAGAGACGTAAAGTCGTAAGTCATCGCCACGTCAAAGTCACGTTGCACGCCACGAACGTGCCGCGCGCTGAGGTGTCGCCCTTTCTCCTATGTGCTCGAGTTCGTTCTAGTTGTAGTGGTTGGTTTCTTCTTCTTTTTTTTTACGTGCGCCGAAGTCGAAAGATGCCACTTGCCTGTTTTGCGGCTACGACGCGGCTGATGGGTATCAATTTGTAAGCGTGCTTGTTGAGAATTTTGTATAGGCCGTTATAGAGTGATGAATTATTTGGGGCGAAATTGTAGATGCCGTCGACATTGTAATTTGAATTAATTTGATGTACCTACAAGATAAGAAGATTGATCTATTTTATCGAGTAGCTAAGGTTCTGGATGAAATTAGAAGAAAGTTATCAATATATACCTTATATATTTGTGCGTAAAAATATAAAAAAAGCACTATTAATCCCATAAATGAAGGAATATAGCTTTTCACCTGCCAGCGAGCTCATTAATAATTAATTCAAAAATTTCCATTAGCATAATTTCAATAACGCAAATTGCCTCTCTTCACGCACAACCAACACCCAGCCACAAAACGACATTCCAGCGCAGGATATAATATATTCTTCCTTGCATAACAACCACCGTAAAGAAACGCACCCGAAATTCGCTCTCCTATGGTAGAAAATTGGACCAACTTCGTTGGTTAACATGTTAATCAAATGGAAGCATTTCTGCTTATGATTAACATCGAAATTTATAATTAAAACTATTTAAAACTATCACTATATTTTAAAGCATCTACAATATAATATTTCCACATGTATAAATAGTTATTCTTCGTCGACAATAGCAATATAATCATGGTGTGACGTTTTTAATTTAAAAATTGACCAATGGTTCGTCAACCATTGGTTAACATTTCTACCAGGGTAAAGTTACAATTAACTTTTCCTCTGCACCAGTAGTATACCATATACCTGCGAAATCGCCTCACTGCGCCGGAATAGCGAGCCGGCATTAACTCGACTGCGGATATTTCAGCACCGGGAAGCGCATGAGGCTCGAATAAAAAAAAAGAAAGAAAAAAAAAACACGCGGATTCATCGAAACACGCGCACATCCGAGCTCGTTCGCCGCGGAAACCGCAGAGCCAAATAAGCTTGGTTAACGAACATCAATACGTTCGTTAAATCCATTGTAGCTCCATTGCCGCCGCTGCTGCGGTTGCTGCTATGGTGTGAGGCTGGGGCAAAATACTCCCTTGTGGAAATGCAAAAATCTCGCGTATATCGCATTACAGTGCGTTTTAACTCCCAGTGGGAGGAATTACAAAGTGTATGTGTATGTATAAGTGCGGGCTTTTAAATCTCGTTAGAGGCTTTCATGATATGAGTTTTCAATCGTATATGACACGTCTGTACGTGTGTTTCAATATTTAAAATTATTCAGGGACGGATCGTCCGGCTTGTTTTAAGATATCACGACGCGCGCGTGCAAGAAGTAGTGCGAGAGAGAAACCGTACGTATCGGCTAATCGATAATTCCAATTAAATTTGGCAACACAGCGAGCGAACGGGGCTACATATCCATCACCATCCATCCCCCGAAGTTTCATTCCGGCCCGCCTACTGTCAATCGCCAAATTGCTTCTTACCGTCGATAAACCCATCAATTTCTTTGCCCTGCTGGAGGGCGGGGACAGGGGAGGGCGCAAGCGGAAGTGAATATGCAAGGAATATTCATGGCTGCGCTGATAAGTGATTTCCGCCGTGGTCGAGGCTGAAAGATTACGCACGAAATGGGCTCAATTGGGGGATGGTGCTGGTTGCGTCGTGATGTTTCGTGGTAATTAATTATTTTGTGATGAATCAATGCTAGTTCGTGGTGATTTTATCTGATTTTTACTGTTTTTTTAGAGATTTGGTTATTAAAACGAAGATTTATCTTGTTAAATATAGAAGAATTTTGCTTTCGATTTTGACTTATTTTTTAGTCGTTCCAGTACTATTTTCGTGAAGTGATTTCAAAACCTTAGAGAAAACGTTATACAAATATAAGAAAAAATGAAAGACGTATCCAAGGGGTAGTTCGTTGTTTATGTTATTAAAGATACTATGCTAGGATGTAGTTATAAGCAAGAAGTTGAATATTCAACAGATTGTGTCACATATAATGCTCTCTAAATTAAATTTAGTGAAAAATCAGTATTTTAGAGTGTAAAGTCGGGCACTGTCGAAATAGTGCATGTGCATTGAATTATTATTTTTACGTAATTTATTCTATGTAAATATTATACTGTAGACGCAAGTGTAACGCTTTTTGAGGTTGTATTAGTAGACGCAAGTGTAACGTTTTTTAAATCAACTTTTCCCATTTTATGGAATGGCTCTAACCTCATAATCTCCACATTTAAAGTAATTTAATCATATATTGAAAAACTTATACTCTCAAGAGATAGTTTACCTAGATATAAACAAAATTTAATAGTTGTTATGGATAAATCGCCGCTTGAGAGATAAAAGGTTTCAACTCGGCGCGGCGCATAAGAAGGTTACAACTGGGCTCGGCGCGTAAGAAGGTTACAAGTCGGCTCATCATGTAAAAAGTTTTGAAAAATGACTTAAATATACAATATTGAGAAAAAATAATTTACAAAATTTACTTTTCTAGAAAATAAGATACATTGGGAAATAATTATATTATTCATGAATGCTCGAATTTCTCCGATCTCTACAGCGGTTCTCAACTCAAACGTCAAAGAAAATTGAAGCGGCCGAGTTGTAACCTAATACTTAGGCGCAGAGCCGAGTTGCAATCTTCTTACACACTGAGTCGAGCTGTAACCTTTTATCTCCCAGGTAACGACATGTTAATTATAAATACTCAGGATTATAGAAAATAGAGTTTATATAAATTCATTATTATTGATTATATACATATAAACCGATTATTTTTTTCTTCCTCATAGAGGAAGCTTTGTAACGGTAACAACAATTTTCGAGACAAAACATGTTCAAAAAGATGTTTTAAGGTGATATATGTCGATATTTGTTGATTTTGAGAAAAATTTTTTTCGCGCGCGTGTGCGTATCCGCGTGCGTGCGTGCGTGTGTGCGTGTGTGTGTGTGTGTGTGTGTGTGTGTGTGTGTGTGTGTGTGTGTGTGTGTGTGTGTGTGTGTGTGTGTGTGTGTGTGTGTGTGTGTGTGTGTGTGTGTGTGTGTGTGTGTGTGTGTCTTTATAGCTCGAACCAGAGCTCGTCAAAATTGAAATCAAACTTCTTCCCAAAAAATTACTCCCCGCAAAACTCCACTCAATTGAATTCCATTGTTTCCCACCAAAACGCGCAATTTATAGAGTTCCCCTCTTTCTCTCGACAACTTCCGTAATGTTTACCAGCTTTCCTCCCTCTCCTCCTCTCTCCTTCAGTCGCCGTTTTTCGGGCGCTTTCACAACATTCAAACGCACAACCGCGCACGCCCACACACACACACACACATACGCTTGCACGCGCGCGAAATTGGAAGGCCACTTGTGCGACTAACGTTTCGAGCACTCCCTTAACCCAGATTCGCCTCTGGCGCGCTATTTATAATCGGCTTTTCGAACATATACATACATACACACGTTTCTCCGAATTCAGAAGCGATGAGCGCACGCTCGGCATACGTGGATTAGAAGTCTCGAGTAAAGGCTTTTTTTCGCGCACAAAGGCAGGCCGCGCCACCGCCGCGGCTACTACTGCAGCTCATTGTGGCGCCATGGGAGCGGAAAAAATTGAGAAATACCGGGAAGCTACTGCTGTTATACCTTTGATCCGACACTCGGCTTTCATACGAGGCAGGATAAACTCAGCTTCCGCGATTTTTTTTTGTGCGTGTGAGTGTACATAGAGTTGAAATATCAATTAACAAGTGGCTTTTGTAATGAATCGAACGGGAGAGAGTGCGGGAGACATACATGGACGGGTCGAGGAGCTTTTTTGGGTTCATTTTTTCTCTCTCTCTCTGTCTCTCTCTCTCTTTCTCTCTTTGCAGTGGCTTGATGAGGAAATGTTGGCTATAAGTGGAAAAATTAATTAATGCGGATTGTATTATGAACGTTGGAGTGGAAAAATTAATTATCGTTATTATGCAATCTGTTCCAGCGTTTTATAACGACTGCGGTCGATCATTAATGATGTCTCTTTGTAAAATTATTTTAGCTTCACATTATTATTATCCTTCACATAGGTCACATTTATTGTGAATTATTTCTTTGAATTCATCATATGTAAAAACATGAATGATATTTGAAAATTTTTAATTACACGAAAAAAATCACAGCTTCGTGAATATTTCTTTTATCGAGATACACCTTTCCCATGAATATTTTCTCTTTTTTATACCGTAATATATACCAGAATAATGTCGGATAATTAGAAACGCCTTTGTGATAGGTTTCTGGCATTGACTTTATTGTAAAAAAATTTTTAAAAATAGTTTTCATTCAAACACTAATCATTTTTTCAGGAAAGGATAAGAAACTCGAGCTTTCATTTGCTCTTTTTAAAATGAAAATTATTGATTCTTCTGAATAACATTACTTCAAAGTAGAACGTATCACAGATGTAATATCGTTGAAACTCAAAATTATACACTTTCACTATTTACACAAAAATTGGTTTTCTGTCAATTTCGTCTTTTACATATACAACTTGTTCGGAAAATGTATGCGTCTGTAAACATAATCCTGTAGAGCGCAAAATTCTAAGAAAAAAGTTCCTTTACTATTTTTTCATATGACTAGTATGTTTTTAGTAACTGATGTGTTTAAATTCTTTGTTTTTAATAGAAAATGTATACCTATGTTTATAAGATGATATCTATAGATATACAATTCCTATTAAAAACAAATAATTTAAACACATCAGTTACTAGAAAAGTACTAGTCATATGAAAAAATGGTAAAGGAACTTTTTTCTTAGAATTTTGCGCTCTACAGGATTATGTTTACAGACGCATACATTTTCCGAACAAGTTGTATATGTTTTCTTAAAATAAATCAGCCCATCTCATTATAAGCTAAAAGTACCAGTTATGAAGCGAATTTAGAGGGGTTTGCAGTCTTTTTGTAAAATCTACGCCGTGAATCATGTTTCGACCAAAAATCTTTTTGCTATACCTTAAACATGTCTTTCCGAATATAAAATTACTTTACTTAACGTGTTTTAATATTTAAATTTAATTATATTACTAAAAATTGGAGACGTCTAAATGACTCTATTATGAAACAGCATTCATGTCGTATGTCCCGATTGTTCCACTTTAATGTCCCTATTGTGAAACACTAAATAAAAGCTGAAAGGCTATAGTGGGATAAGAGAGTCAAAATGGCACTCACCTGGATTTTTATTTGGGATTGAACATTCGAAAGTACATTATTAAAAACGTCTTTAGCCCAATTTTCAGCTCCCTAGATGATGATTGAAGTCTTCTAACCTAAAAAACGTGTTTTTTCGAAAAATTTTTTTCCGCTTAACCCTTCCTTTCAAAAAATCTGAAAAAATTCATGGACGTGTCTTTTTGAGTAAGAAAACAGCCTGATTTTTTTTTCAGATTTTTTAAATAAAAATTGAACTCAGGAAAAATTTTTTAATTTTTCAATGATTTTGTAGGTTATGTAGGTCATTTTTGGCTAACTTGTAAATAATGATTTTTTGTGTATTTTTTCCCGTTCTTTCAAATGGTAGTGTCCGAATTTGCGTTTTCGAGCCGGAACATACTCAAAATTCGAGAAAACCGATTTTTTAAGCATTTTTCCCATGTTTTTGGCACATAACCTCAAAACCAATAGCTAAATAAGTGTTTATAAACAATTTTTTTCAATTTCTTGCTATATCTTTATATCCTACTGTCAGAACTACCATTTTGCATCAGATAATGCTCTAAAATTAAATTATAAAAATTTGTTTTGTGTTTTTACCATGTTTTTGGAACATAACCTCAAAGAACATCGTTCAATACGTGTTAGGACATACAAAAATATTCTAAAAATTTTTTTTAATGAAAAATTTTTTAGAATCGAGTATTATTTCGTCGGTAGCTACAAATGGCCTGATATAGCCTTTTTCAGGCGCAGGGAAACTGCATATTACAGAATTATTCGTGAAATATATGAACATATGTATGTATTTGTAACTATGCATAAATATTAATTATTATGAGTTGATATGCTGATAGTCAAGTGCCGCATAAAAGTATATATTCAGTCTTAAACAACATAAAGCTTAGTATATGTAACAGTATGGCCCGTTAGGCCCGTTAGACTAAAAACAATATAAGGAACAGATACATAAATAACATGGGTTAGTATATCAAGGAACGCGGGAGCGTTCCGAAGGCAAGTATAGAAGAGCCTTAGGACGACCGCGTGAATATATACTTTGAAATGGATGTACGAGAAATTCAATGCGATTATATACCTATTGCGTTAGTTTCAACTATATAACATATCCCTCTTAATCGAAAGCCATTTCATTGCTCTACTCAAATCGAAAGGTTTCATTTAAAAAGATTGTCTCATTCAAAAGATTTAGAGATCTGAATATTTTTATGTACGATTTCCTTTCCGATTTTTTCTCCACATTCTTCAGTCTGCACAAACTATACATTTTTGTCCGACCGGTACATAGTATAGCATTTTTGTCCGACCGACTAGAAGAGAGAGAGGGAGGAAAGAGAGAAGAGCGACGGAGAGAGAGAGAGAGAGAATCCGTATATGGTATATATATATATATATATATATATATATATATCTGGTCAATCAACCTAACCTTGTTACTTTATGTATACATACATAATAACTTTCAATATTTACGCATTAGTTCCGTATACAATCATCATTTATACAAGTCATTTATACAAGTTATATTGAAAAGACCTTTTACATCGTTGAAATTCGATTTAAATTGACTTGGTGTATATTATAATATATATATATATATATATATATATATATATATATATATATATATATATATATATATATATATATATATATATATATATATATATATATATATATATATATATATATATATATATATATTCAGATATATTTTCAGATAAGTAGCAAACTTTTATTATAAAATAAAAAATAATGTTCTTAATATAAGTATTGTTACTTTGTGAAATCTTTTTTTGTTACAGATTATATCAGAAAGAACAAGGATAATTGACAAGTAGATTATACATAATAACTTTCAATATTTACGCATTAGTTCCGTATACAATCATCATCATTTATACAAGACATTTATACAAGTTATATTGAAAAGACTTTTTACATCGTTGAAATTCGATTTAAATTGACTTGGTGTATATTATAATATATATATATATATATATATATATATATATATATATATATATATATATATATATATATATATATTCAGATATATTTTCAGATAAGTAGCAAACTTTTATTATAAAATAAAAAAATAATGTTCTTAATATAAGTATTGTTACTTTGTGAAATCTTTTTTTGTTACAGATTATATCAGAAAGAACAAGGATAATTGACAAGTAGATTATGATTATGATTAAATAGTTTGCAACATATATAGAAGAGTTCAAAATTATTATTATTATGCATTATACATTAAGGCCACTAAAAGATTATTTTCAAGTCTGTCAAAGAATGCAACCACCTGTAATAGAAAAAAAAGAAATACTGTTGCAGATAATTTTCTCTAGCAGAGCCTCGTTCTACTTTATGGTGTTTTAATTATGGATGCTTTACTGGCCCTACGATTTCTAAAGGTAAACTAGCATTATTAAAACCCGGAAATAGTGTTATATAAGATCAAAATGTTTCAGAAGAGTTCTCAGTAAATATTGTGAAAATGTCTACAGATAAAAGTGCTCAGTTAATCTAATTTTATAATTTTCTCACGGTGGGAGACGTCAAAATGTTTCAGAGGAGATCTCAGTAATTTTTCTACACAAGATTCAGATAATTATTTCAAAAAGTATACAAGAATGTTACGGAAGCTTTTATTATCAGAAATTCTTAGTTCATAAACTGATACAAGATGTGTGGCAATCATGAGTTTCTACTATAAAAGAATGTCGAGAAAGCTTTCTTTTTCCAATGATTCTTAGTTCATAAACTTTTGTTTTTAATTTTGCAAGATGTATCTGATTGCTTATTAATTCAAGTGGTTTCTAGTTAAAATTTAAACGAATCTAAGTGTCGAATATAATGTAATTATATAGTGATTGGCTTATGGCAATGGGTGCCTATAAATAAAATAAAGTATCGGTATGATGTGTTAAATGAAGTGTTGATAACAAATTTCTAACCTCTACTTAAAATCAGAATTTAAAATATTGGTCAGAGCCTTGGTTAAAAAAAAAACATTTTTTGTCTATACTTCAAGAAACTTTGTTGATATTGGCGCTGTGCATATTTATTTACTTAAACATCAATTAAAAGATTATGTTAAGTGAACAATAAAATAGAGAAAAAAGAAAAAATGATGTGTTATTGTTGTGAATAAAAGTGCTCAGTTAATCTAATTTTATAATTTTCTCATGGTGGGAGACGTCAAAATGTTTCAGAAGAGTTCTCAGTAAATATTGTGAAAATGTCTACGGATAAAAGTGCTCAGTTAATCTAATTTTATAATTTTCTCACAGTGGGAGACGTCAAAATGTTTCAGAGGAGTTCTCAGTAAATATTTTTCTACACAAGATTCAGATAATTATTTCAAAAAGTATACAAGAATGTTACGGAAGCTTTTATTATCAGAAATTCAAGATGTTTCAAGATGTTTTATATTTTAAAAGAATGGAGAAAGCTTTTTTCTCTCAATGATTCTTAGTTCATAAACTTTTGTGTTTAATTTTGCAAGATGTGTCTGATTGGTTATTAATTCAACTGGTTTCTAGTTAAAATTTCAACGAATCTAAGAGTTGAAAATATAATGTAATTATTATATAGTGATTGGCTTATCGTGATGGGCGCCAAATGTTTCAGAGTAGCTATCTGTTCTGTGAATTACCGTATATGAAACCATAATATATAAATTACTGTAATGGCTACTTTTTTATCTGCAACCAATATTTTAATTTGCTAGCGGATTGTGTTGCAGTAGTGTGGCTAGTTACAATGTATTTATTTTATAACTCTCTCCCGCTCCCCTCTCTTTCTCTCCCTCAACATATGTCAAACTCTGTACCAAGAACTTTAATGAGAGCCTAAATATTTTTTTTAAACAATCAGTAAAACAAATAGTGGCTAAGGCAAATGTATGAGTTTTCTCTGTATAATTAATCAACATCTGTCACACTCTGAACCAAGAACTTTAATGAAAACCTAAATATTTTTTAAAACAATCAGCAAAACAAATAGTATTATTAATGTAACAACACAATTTGTCTAGTCCTTTTATTTTTCTAGTCTCATCTATTCAATAAGCACTCTCTACAAATGGTAATAATTTTTTCATGACTGTACTAATAATAATAGTGTTGATATTTAAAACTTTCTACGAAAGTGTAAAATAAGGCAAGTATAGAAGTTTTTTCTGTATAATCTATGTATAATCTAAATATAAAACTTTCTACGAAAGTATAAAATAAGGCAAGTATAGACGTTTTTTCTGTATAATATACTCTTCCTCTCTCTCTTCCCCCGCCCTCTCTCACCCTCTCTCCCCCCTCTCCTTTCTTCCTCTGTCCTTCTTAACCTCCGGCAAACTCTGTACCAAAAACTTTAATCACAGCTTAAATATTTGTTTAATACAATCAACATGTTTAAAAAAAAAATAATTCCTTAAGTACGTTACGTACGTTAATTAAACACAAGAAAGTACTGAAATCAATTATATTGTAGTCAAGTACCCATAACTTAACTTGACTGACATAATACAACTTTTCGTACCTACTCAAAAATATTCAGCTAGCGGGCATGAAGTACTATTTAACACCCAAGAGGCGTAATAGCTCTCATACTCCTACAAAACTTTATAGAACCTACGCACTTTACGTCCGTGTGGGCAAAAATTATTTAAATTATATATAATTCCCCGCCCTCTCTCACCCTCTCTCCTCCTCCCCTTTCTTCCTCTCTCTCTCTTAACATCCGTCAAACTCTGTACCAAAAACTTTAATCACAGCTTAAATATTTTTGTTTAATACAATCAACATGTTTAAAAAAAAATAATTCCTTAAGTACGTTACGTACGTTAATTAAACACAAGAAAGTACTGAAATCAATTATATTGTAGTCAAGTACCCATAACTTAACTTGACTGACATAATACAACTTTTCGTACCTACTCAAAAATATTCAGCTAGCGGGCATGAAGTACTATTTAACACTCAAGAGGCGTAATAGCTCTCATACTCCTACAAAACTTTATAGAACCTACGCACTTTACGTCCGTGTGGGCAAAAATTATTTAAATTATATATAACTATCTTTTACTTCGTCGAGTAAATGTATACTGAACAAATTATATGTATGTAGATTCAAATTCTTCATTGCAAATCAAACAAACGAAAGTTGTGAAATCAATTACCGATAGTCAAGTAATGCAAACAACTCTCCGAAACAACTGTATGACTGATCTCAGAAATATATTATTCTAATTTGTTCATTCTTCTATACAAATTAAACACAAGAAAGTACTGAAATCAATTTATTGTAGTCAAGTATACCCATAAGTTAACTTGACTGAGATAATAGAACTTTTAGTACCTTGCGTGTAAAATTACATTTCACGCCCACGTTGTAACTTCAAAAATATTCACCCAGCAGGCATAAAGTACTACTTAACGCCTAATAAGCGGAATAGCTCACATATTCCTACAACACTTTATAGAACCTACGCACTTTACTCCCGGGTAGACGAAAATTATTAATTAATTACTATTATGCCTTCTTTTTATTTCTAAAATTAATAAGAATTTTATCAGATATTTACGAAGTCAATGCCTATATAAAAAAATTACATAGTTACCAACACATCCCCATTTTTCATTATTTTTTCTCAATTTTGAAATTTCTATAATATCACGCATCTTGGGAGGACACGAGAAGTCTAGAGCTGCTGTAGCAGGGGTGGTCGTCCAATCTTCCATACATACTTGGCGGGCCCGACGGTTTGCAGTTTACCGGTGAGCTTTGTAAATGTAGAATACTAGATTTTTGCATATACCTATAAGTCCACCATAAATACCGTTTAAATATAATATCCCTACATGTACTGTGTGCATAATCATGATTTACTTTTATTACCTAAAATATTTTTCCTTGTGTTCGTCTTTTTTTATATGGGAATGAAATAAAAAGATACATATAAATTCATAGTCTATTCAAAAGAGCTTTAAATTTTACTAACTATTTTATGAGCCACCTATTTTTATCCTTTTCCCGCGTCTAAATATCATATGAGATCTTATATGAGTATTTCGGACATCAGATCAGATAAGACATCATGTTATGAGTATTTCGGACATGACATCAGATAAGACTCATATATGTTATGTCATCTGCAATTTTATATATTATGGGACCTCATATGTGATCTCATATGCGATCTGATGTCCGATATTCTCATATGAGATCTCATATGAAATTTCCATCTGTGTTTGGACTTTTCTATTTAAAAAGAGTAATATATTCACGGATCAGTATTTAATATCTAGAAGCAATTGATTTATACATTTTATCTGATCTTTAAACGTATGAATATTCATATGAAAATGACAATGTCTACACCTTAATAATATTTTAGGTAATAAAAGTAAATCATGATTATGCACACAGTACATGTAGGGATATTATATTTAAACGGTATTTATGGTGGACTTATAGGTATATGCAAAAATCTAGTATTCTACATTTACAAAGCTCACCGGTAAACTGCAAACCGTCGGGCCCGCCAAGTATGTATGGAAGATTGGACGACCACCCCTGCTAGAGCAGCTCTAGACTTCTCGTGTCCTCCCTAGATGCGTAATATTATAGAAATTTCAAAATTGAGAAAAAATAATGAAAAATGGGGATGTGTTGGTAACTATGTAATTTTTTTATATAGGCATTGACTTCGTAAATATCTGATAAAATTCTTATTAATTTTAGAAATAAAAAGAAGGCATAATAGTAATTAATTAATAATTTTCGTCTACCCGGGAGTAAAGTGGTAGGTTCTATAAAGTGTTGTAGGAATATGTGAGCTATTCCGCTTATTAGGCGTTAAGTAGTACTTTATGCCTGCTGGGTGAATATTTTTGAAGTTACAACGTGGGCGTGAAATGTAATTTTACACGCAAGGTACTAAAAGTTCTATTATCTCAGTCAAGTTAACTTATGGGTATACTTGACTACAATAAATTGATTTCAGTACTTTCTTGTGTTTAATTTGTATAGAAGAATGAACAAATTAGAATAATATATTTCTGAGATCAGTCATACAGTTGTTTCGGAGAGTTGTTTGCATTACTTGACTATCGGTAATTGATTTCACAACTTTCGTTTGTTTGATTTGCAATGAAGAATTTGAATCTACATACATATAATTTGTTCAGTATACATTTACTCGACGAAGTAAAAGATAGTTATATATAATTTAAATAATTTTTGCCCACACGGACGTAAAGTGCGTAGGTTCTATAAAGTTTTGTAGGAGTATGAGAGCTATTACGCCTCTTGAGTGTTAAATAGTACTTCATGCCCGCTAGCTGAATATTTTTGAGTAGGTACGAAAAGTTGTATTATGTCAGTCAAGTTAAGTTATGGGTACTTGACTACAATATAATTGATTTCAGTACTTTCTTGTGTTTAATTAACGTACGTAACGTACTTAAGGAATTATTTTTTTTTTTAAACATGTTGATTGTATTAAACAAAAATATTTAAGCTGTGATTAAAGTTTTTGGTACAGAGTTTGACGGATGTTAAGAGAGAGAGAGGAAGAAAGGGGAGGGGAGAGAGGGTGAGAGAGGGCGGGGAATTATATATAATTTAAATAATTTTTGCCCACACGGACGTAAAGTGCGTAGGTTCTATAAAGTTTTGTAGGAGTATGAGAGCTATTACGCCTCTTGGGTGTTAAATAGTACTTCATGCCCGCTAGCTGAATATTTTTGAGTAGGTACGAAAAGTTGTATTATGTCAGTCAAGTTAAGTTGTGGGTACTTGACTACAATATAATTGATTTCAGTACTTTCTTGTGTTTAATTAACGTACGTAACGTACTTAAGGAATTATTTTTTTAACATGTTGATTGTATTAAACAAATATTTAAGCTGTGATTAAAGTTTTTGGTACAGAGTTTGACGGATGTTAAGAGAGAGAGAGGAAGAAAGGGGGGGGGAGAGAGGGTGAGAGAGGGCGGGGAAGAGAGAGAGGAAGAGTATATTATACAGAAAAAACGTCTATACTTGCCTTATTTTATACTTTCGTAGAAAGTTTTATATTTAGATTATACATAGATTATACAGAAAAAACGTCTATACTTGCCTTATTTTACACTTTCGTAGAAAGTTTTAAATATCAACACTATTATTATTAGTACAGTCATGAAAAAAATTATTACCATTTGTAGAGAGTGCTTATTGAATAGATGAGACTAGAAAAAATAAAAGGACTAGACAAATTGTGTTGTTACATTAATAATACTATTTGTTTTGCTGATTGTTTTAAAAAAATATTTAGGTTTTCATTAAAGTTCTTGGTTCAGAGTGTGACAGATGTTGATTAATTATACAGAGAAAACTCATACATTTGCCTTAGCCACTATTTGTTTTACTGATTGTTTAAAAAAAAATATTTAGGCTCTCATTAAAGTTCTTGGTACAGAGTTTGACATATGTTGAGGGAGAGAAAGAGTCTATATATACGAGGAACAGCGAGGAATAAGCGCTGTTCTTCATATATATAGATATACTAACCCATAGTATTTCTGCATCTGTTCTTTATATTTTTTTGAGTGTAACGGGCCTATTGAAACGAGTTTGAGTGAGTATATTGTTTATCTAAAATGAAGAACGATACTTTTTTAAATACTTGCTACTAAAAAACTACATCACAATTTCTTGCTAGTTGCAAGTCTATTTAAAAGGCTAATCGAAAACTTATTAATTTTTTCTCAAACATTTAAGTACAACTTTTGTTGCAAAGCCAGCTAGTTTTTGCCTCTGTTTTGTATGTTGTAAGTTTTTTCCAGATATATGTATGAAGAATATTATTATTCTTTTTTTTCTTATTTAATTTTATCAAAGGAAAGTATCGGTTATTTTGCACCATAACACAAACTAAATATTTAATTAGCCAGGTTATACATTTTTAAAGTATGTTTTGGAAAACCATTTTGTAAACCACTGTTTATTGCAAAATTGAATTTGATAAATACACGAACATACTATAGATAGAAATTGGCGATTATCAAAATATATGAAATCTACTAGCATCAAGTTTATTAAATATTTCATTTCTGTAAACTTTTAATGCTTTCTAAGTGAAGCGATCAAAATTGTCGTTTTAATTTTATCTCATTTACCATGTTGTATAACCTAAACAAATCTTGAACCGTTTACTAATTTTTTTTAATACGTTGTGAAATAACATTGTGTAATGCAGTCATAAATCCAGCTATTTTGTCTGGAAAGTTTTTGAAAATATTAGATGTGGGATTTAAGAATTCGTATCACTATACTTAATATCATCTTCTCATAAATAAAATGGGTTTTTCCAGTAGAGGTTTTTATTAAATTGAGAAATTCACCCATTGTGCAACATATTTGGTAACTTAATTGATGATTAAGTACAATATTTAATTAACTTTTAGTTGCTTGGAATATGTTGCAAATCCAATGAATTTTTTATTAACTAATAAAAAAAGATAAAATCTTTTCATTGAAAATATATATTTTATTTATAAGAACTTGCTATCAAGCATTATCATGCACATTTTAAAACCTACATATAATGAAATATTGCACTATATAATTTCACAACATGTTATTAGTATTGCAATAGTATTTTAATAGTAGTTAATATTAAAGAAATTTGATAATAATGATGGTTCAGGTTTTAAACAATATTATAAATAATTAAGAACACAGCTTATTTAATTTTACACATCTAATGAAAACTATTTTATTTCTTTTTCTTATATATGATACCTTCGCACTGGTCAGGTTAATAATGAAAATACATGCCAACGCTTAAGGAGGTTGACTACAATTCGTGCGGGTGTTACGTCCTATTATAAGTTTCCATATTTCTTTTCTTTCATTCTCTAGTCATATTCTTTTTGATCTCGAGAATTCTTACATAAAAATATACTTAAAATATTACTCGAGATTGCGACATCATCCGATCGTCGGATGATGCCTCAATCTACTAGTTTTAATTAATTGATTGTTTACACAGTTGTGTATACCATCTGATGGAGACGTTCAAAATACATTTTTTTGGCACGCGCTGTCGCGCGATGCGTATAGCTCTATCAGAGGGTAAACACACGTGTCTTATTCTTTTGAATTCTTCTAGAAATACTCGCGCTTAATTAAATATTTTTCGCAATCGAGACATCATCCGATCACCGAATGATGGCTCGATTAATTGCTTTTTACCGATATTATTTACACAGTTGTATATACTATTTAATAGAGACGTATTTGTGAAGTATATTTTTCGGGGTTTTCCCATCACGCGCTGTCGCGTGATGCATATGACTATTGAAGGGTAAACACAGGTGTTCTATCTTTTGTAATATTTAGTATAAAAGGGCTTACAAAATGCTCGTCTATGCTCTACTGTCCAAGATAGTCCGCAATACGCGACTCAGCTCAGACCCGAGACCCCTCGTAAAAGGTCTACCAACGGAACAGTAGTCCGCGATACGCGACTCCCGCTAGGTAACTAACATCATAAATTATCTTAAATAAAGGACGCTTGCTACGAGTAGACAAACGTGACGCGTCTAGTCAACTCAAGTGTAGCTCCATTCTCCGTTTTGAATTGTAATTTCGATTGTAAAGGTGCCCGCTGCACCTCGGGTTTATATACACATTTTGTACCTGACTCCCTCACCTCAAGGGACCGTCAGTTTAGTTTTTGCTCTGCTCGAGTGCAGTACCTTAGTAGCCTACGACTTGAAGTGTTTGAATAAAAGAATTGTTAGCTATCACATTTACGAGTATTCTTTCAAGCCTGATTCCAACATCCTATTTTGCCAAATATATACTTATAAAACCAGATAGAAGGAAGGAAGTAACAGAAAATACGTTCCAGCGAATTTCATTGAACAACCAAAAGGTAAGCTTTTATTTATTCTAACATTTAGATTAATAAACCACCCTTTTGACGCCTACTCACCACGCTAATCAAATCTCGTAAGTGCCAACCGCTCGGCGCTGAACGAGACTGTCACATCTTTCACGCGTTAACTCTTTTCGTTATATTTTATTTTATAATTAAAATAGAATTCTGAATTAGCGACACGCGAACGTGACACGAGGCAGAGGGAAGGAGTCCCCTCGCACCGCGCACCTCCTCTCGCAGCCTACGAACTCGATCGTTTGTTTACGTTTTGTGGCAGTACTCAGAATCGGTGTTGTACGTCGTTTTCAGATTTCGTATATACATTCTCCTGTATATTTTCTATATTGCCAGTAGTTTTTTGGTTCGTTCTTACCTTTTTTAAAGAATCGCATCCTAAGTGTCTTGTGTTTTTAGTAAGGTTATGGTTTTACTTCCGTAAGAACCCATGTATAAGAGTTAAACTTTGAAGTTGAATTATTCCATAACCGAGTTGTCAAACGATCTGATAGGAAATGAATCGAAGAACAACAATATCATGTTATTGGAATGATAACATATAAATAAAATTATTTTTCTTCATGTGCTGTATGATCTCAGTTGCCGCTCCCAATAAATATACTTACATGTGACACTCAAACTATAGCCATGCGGCTAACACTCCCTTCTTTTGAGGGTTGATTTCTTAGCAATCTTTATAATTACAAATATAATATAAAATAAAAATAAAAATTGAATTGTGTGATTTATACATAAAAAAAAATACACACAAATGTGAATTTAAAAAAAATAAATACTAAGATTTTAAAAATAAAGAATAAGTATTCTTAAAAAAAATAAGTTGTTTTTTTAAATATTTTATAACGATAAGTTATAACTATCAATTCATTGGGATTCTTTTCTTGTTCAGATATTTATATATCATAATTTTACCAAAGATGTTATGTTCGAGATTGTAGTATCCGAGTGAGCCGCTAGATGGTAAGCACCGACGAGCAACCTTCTATGAAAAATACACCTAAGAGTATACTTGTAGAGGCCTGCGGCGCCCACTCGCAGGGTGTTTTGGGTGATTTGGGAGGTGTAACAAGTAACTGTTTAAAAATCACCGATATTTTTTGTAATTACATCCATGATCCCATAATATATCTTAAATATTTTCCACTTTAGTTTTTACACCAAACATGGATGAATTTGATGCATCTGACCAATGTTACAACTGCTTCAAGCGAAATCTCAGTAAAATATCAGCTCAGATTAAGATCATTAATTCAGCTAGTGAAGTCGAAGCCGTTTGTGAGCAGTTAAATGTAGATAATGTTGACATTGGGTTTAAACTTTGCGATAAATATAGAAGACTTATTTTTTTTGGCACACGAAAAGTAGAACCTTCAACCAGTGATGAAAGTCAGCCAATGAGTTCTCAGTCAAGCTCGGAAATATCCAGCTCTCAGAGTTCAGGGAGCGTTTTTGAGGTAGTATTAAAACCACCTGTAGAAAAAAACCTTCCACCGAGTTGCCCCTCAAAAGAACTATGATTTCTCAAACAGCATGTTGCGTTTGTAGAAACAAAAATAACTTGACACGTGTACCATTGACTGCAAGACTGCAATATTTTAAAGAAATGAAAATCTTTATTCCAAATGGCAATCGAGTTTGTACGGAGCATTTAATAAAATAGTACATTACGATACGTGGGCCGGAAATTGGATTTCCGGGCCGTGCGCGGTATGACGCCCGAGGTGAAGCCGAGGGCGTCATGACGCACGGCCAGGGCATCCAATTTCCGGTCCAAGTATTGTATACTATTTTTCTTACTCCCCGGCCGAAAGTACGCTCTGTAATTGTTAAATAATTGATAAAATTGCGTTGTCGTCTGCTAGCTGTGTTTGAGTGTTAGTTTTTCTTTCGGCCCGCTCGATAGTACTGCCTCTGTCGGCCGCTTTGGGTAGCTCGGTCGATATTACCGACTGTTTTTTCTTTCGGCCCGGCGTGGAGAGCTGGTTTTTTGGCCGTCTGCTACTTTCACTGTTACAGAGATGGTTTGATGCCCGCCCGACATTTGCAAGACCGAGGCGAAGCCGAGGTTTTGCTGGTCGGGGCGGGCATCAGAAACACATTCATTAAAAAAAGATAACACCACTTTTTATTTCAACTAACTCTTTTTTCTCGTCACCCGTGCACTTTCCTCTGTTTATTTCGTATGTGTCTAACCTTCACACCGCACAAACATCTTTCCTCGGACATGCGCGGGGGCGCTTAAGCGCCGCGGGTCAGGAAATTTCGGCAGCCAATCAGAGCGCGCGGTTGGTCTAAAATAGGATGCGAAAGTTTCTCTTTCGGCCCGGAGATGCGGGCCGGAAGTACGCACTTTCGGGTGGGCGAGTAAGAAAAAACGATTTTTTTATGATGACCTGGAACTAATACAGATATACAGTAACACGAGTTTTTTAACTGCAGATGAAATATGTTTATTTTAAAAAAAATTTCAGATTTAGCCTCGGAAACATTTTTAGATAAAATAAAATCATCAGAGCTTAGCGAAAAACAATTATTCTCTTTTACTGGTCTTTCGACTGATCAATTGCAAGAGCTGAGAAAATTATTAGTTTCCATGAAATCATCGGATTCTAGAGACGTTACACAAGCTCTGTTTATATGTTTATTTAAATTACGAACTGGATCGTCGAATAATTTTATTTCGCCTACTTTCGAAATAGAAAACGAAATAAGAGTTTCACATTTTTGTCAATCAGTAATTAATTCATTTGAAAAAGATGTCCTACAGAAATATTTTGGAGTAAAAAGTATTAAAAGGGAGGATCTCATACATGATCACACTTCCATTGATGTAAAAAAATTAAATTAGCGAATGAGCTTGTTTTGGTTTTTGATGGAACTTATTTACGTCACCAAAAAAGTAAAAATAATGAATACCAACCAAAGTCATGTTCAGGTCAGAAGAAATATCGTTTGGTCAAGCCATTCACTATTTTCACCACAGACGGATTCGTTGTTGATGTCCCTGGTCCGTTTTTAGTCACAGAAAATGATTCAAGCATCATGAAGAAAGTAATAGATGATCGAGATGGTATAAGAACTATCATGAGAGAAGGTGATGTTTGCGTTGTAGATAGAGGTTTTAGGGATGTGATACCTTATTTAAAAAGTCTTGGCTTCAAGATTCTCATGCCTGCCTTAAAGGGAAATAGACCCAATTTGAGTACGACTGAATCGAATGAATCTCGTTACGTTACAAAATTGAAATGGGTTGTAGAGGCTGTTCATGGTATTCTTGATAAAAAGTATAAGCTTCTTCACCAGCAATTAGATAATAACCTTTTACTAAAAGCTGGTACATATTGTAGAATTGCATGTTTTCTCAACAACCTTTTTGGTAAGCGTTTAAATAGTGATAAAGATGACGATGGCTTACAAGGTATAATCATCGAAAGAATGTTAAATTCTAGTCAAATTGAAAATACTTTAGCATTAGAAGCTGAGACAGCCAGATGGTCTATATGGCCCACTATTACGATCAAGCTAACATCTCAAGAAATCATTGACTTTCCGGAGATTACTGAAAGAGATCTCAAAATATTTTTTTCAGGTACCTATCAGGTAACTCAATTGGATATAGCGGTATCCTACGCCATGCGTGTGACTGTGCCAATAGATTACGAACTGTAGGATCCTGTTCTCACATTGCTGCAGTCGTATATTATCTCAGTAATGCAAGATATAAGTCAAAAATTATTAGACCAGCGAAAGTTCTTTCGGAATTATTTACTACTTCAGATATTGATCCTGTAATAGACGAAGATAGTGACGAGGATTAAAAATATTATTAAAACTCAATATTAAAAATCATTACTCATGTAATTTTGTCAAATAGTACTTCTAAAAACGATTCTCGCAAGAATAAAGGTCAAATATGAAATGGTACATAATTATTTTATTGTTTTAATAAAAGCACAAAAATATTCATAACATTTTTATAATAATTAATTTCTATTAGAAATATTTACTCATTTTTATTTATCTACAAATGAATTTGAATAAAAATAGTTAATTTAAGAGTTTTCAATGATATAAAGTTTCCCTGCGCCTGAAAAAGGCTATATCAGGCCTTTTGTAGCTGCCGACGAAATAATACTCGATTCTAAAAATTTTTTTTCATTAAAAAAAATTTTCAGAATATTTTTGTATGTTCTAACACGTATTGAACAATATTCTTTGAGGTTATGTTCCAAAAACATGGTAAAAACACGAAAAAAATGTTTATAATTTAATTTTAGAGCATTATCTGATGCAAAACTGGTAGTTCTGACTGTGGGATATAAAGATATAGAAAGAAGTTGAAAAAAAATTGTTTATAAACACTTATTTAACTATTGGTTTTGAGGTAATGTGCCAAAAACATGGAAAAAATGCTTAAAAAATCGTTTTTTTCGAATTTTGAGTATGTTTCGGCTCAAAAACGCAAATTCGGACATCGCCATTTGAAAGAACGGGGAAAAAAAAAAGTTAGCCAAAAATTACCTACATAACCTAAAAAAATCATTGAAAAATTAAAAAATTTTTCCTGAGCTCAATTTTTATTTAAAAAATCTGAAAAAAATCAGGCTGTTTTCTTACTCAAAAACACACGTCCGTGAATTTTTTCAGATTTTTTGAAAGAAAGGGTCGAGTGGAAAAAAAATTTCGAAAAGACGCGTTTTTTAAGTTAAAAGACTTCAATCATCACCTAGGGAGCTGAAAATTGGGTTTTTAATAATGTACTTTCGAATAGTCAATCCCAAATAAAAATCCAGGTGAGTGCCATTTTGACCCTCTTATCCCACTATAGCCTTTCATTAATACATCGATATAAATGTTATTTTATGTTTTCTTAAGGTGATGTGAAATACCGACATAATTTCCAAACATGGATATCTCATGAAGATACCAATAGAATCGTTCAAAGAAAAATCTGAGTATAGTATTAACATGTACGGAGCGCTTGACGTTCGTGTTTTTCCAAACAAATGATGAGAATTTATTTAATTAAATAAAAATCGTACTGTCGGTAAGTAGGAATCTGAAATTAAGCTACTTTTCAAACATGGATATCTCATGAAAATACCAATAGAATCACCCAAAAAAAATCTGAATATAGTGTTTACGTGTACGGAGCGCTTGATGTTCGTCTTTTTTCAAATAAACGTTTAAATGTTGATTTAAAAAATATTGAAATTCACGGTTTCACATGGCCTTAAAGCAATTCATTATGTATACAAGCATTTTGAAATAATTAGAACGTTCCAATTTTTTTTAAATATAGAATTATTAACACGCATATTCGTCAAGTTGACACTTATTGACATGTATGTAATGTGTATCGAATATTATCAAAAAATTAATCAAGACTTTCTACTTTAACGTTAAAATAAGTTTTATAAGTTTTCTTATGAAAATGTGTATTCAAATAAAATTTATTACAGCTAAATTATAAATAATTATGATTTTTTCTGTAAATTAGAGTACTTTTTCAACATCAGTCATAACTGATCGCGTGTTTTTGATGATTACGACTGCCTTTTGATGTTTGTAAATGATAAGAATAGAACTATTTATCATAATAACATTACTATTAAACGTTGGGATATGAAAATACTTTAATTTATCATAAATATTTGCCAAAAATTTACATTCCAAAATTTCTTATCTTACAACATATTATTCTAACTAGTCGTGCATTGATTGATTAATATTATTAACACATTTATCATTATTTTCAATAATCTTCATATACGTTTAAAAAATGCATAAATTTGCAATAGAATTTTAAATAATAAAACATTCACTTTCGTACTACTATACTCGCAGTTTATGGGTTATATTGACATTTTATAGGTTATGTTTACTCTTTCTTTAATCTATGTGAAACTTGTAATTATGAAGTATATGTATGTTATGAATTACGAATTAGATACAACTAATCACCTATTACATAAATTAAGCAAAAGAAATGAAAAAATCTTTGTGAATATGTATTAAATATCAGTGTTTCACAATCGGGACATAGTCAAAAAGCCTGTACCTTAATATGAAACACCCTCTTTTCTTGTTTCATAATACGGACATAAAATAGAATTTATGTACGTATTGTGGAACAGTCAATTAAATAAATAAAATCAAATAATAACACTAAATATATAAAACAATGTTCCAAATATATTCATAGGCTATCGGTTAATACATTTTGTTTGGTATGAAACGACAAAAAAACCTTAAAAAAACAACTAAAGAAAGTCGGCGCCTGAGTCGATGTTGTGCTTACGGACCTGCATGCGATAATAATTTTTATTTCAACGTTTAATACCCTTACAAGTAAAATTACTTATGAATTGCAATTGTTGAATGAATATTTAATTAAAACAATTTTTTTCGTGAAGTAATCTGTTTTCAATTTTATATAAATAAGCATATTAAAAAACTGTTCCATCCATTGGGACCTGTTTCACTTTTACCTTAAGCCAATTGTAAGTATCCCAAGTCAACTGAGATTTTCAGTAAAATATATCTTTAGTAAAATAACTTTCAATAAAATTCAAATCCAGTGTTCATTCTTATCGACGCGCCACTTATCCTACTCTCTGAATAAGTGTCACTTACTAAGTAAGTGCAACTTTTCACTTATTTAATAAGTTAACATTATTACCTGTGTGACGTCCAGTCAAGGCCGTCAATACTATTAACCACTTTGCCCTTTTTAGCCTGGAGTAAACCAAGAGCTAAGGATGGCCAAGTCTTACAAACGTTTTATTTGAACTTATCATTGAAGGAGGGAGGCACAAAAAAGGTTAATATGTTTGAGGAGACAAGCGATTCCAGCTCTGCACATTCGGCACAGAACGATCTGAACGCCTCTCGGAAGTGGGTATATATGAAGGAGTAAGTTGAGAAAAGATTGGAGAGAAGAAATGAAATTCGAAGACAATTTTTTCACTTACACTTAGGTTTATTCAGAGTTTCCCTCCCTGGGTTACAAGTGGTGTGCTGGTGGCTGGTCGAGTCCGATGGTGGCGAGGAACTTGTCTGTTCAACTCTGATGGTAGCGAGGAACTGTCTGTTCAACTCTGATGGTAGCGAGGAACTGACTGACGGCGGAGGGACGAGGGAAAAGCTTAGTTCGGTTTTCTCCCTCTTCCATCCCTCGCCAAGTACGGTTTGGGGGTACTCTCCGTGGGGGAATTTACAAAGATTTTTGGGGACAGTTGACTGGTCGCACAAGTATGGGTGGAAAAATAAGGGTGGGCCTAAGGCCCTTTGATGCGGCTAATTGGCTGCGTGGGAGAAAGGAGCATCCCCCAGCTTTCGGCTGTAGTTTCGACCGTTTCACAGAGATGACGTTACATGTGGTGTTTCTGCGCCTATTTTCATTAATGTTAAATACATCGTTTACATAAAAATTCGGTTAACTATTTATTATATAGTGTTAATTATTGTATAAGAACTTAACAAATGACTTATTTTCTAATTAAATCTAATTTTGTTGTACAAATTTGCACACACTTAATATTTTAATATTTCCAAAATACGTGGTTTAAAATCTAATTAACTATTGAGTAGAAAATACATATTATTTGTACATTTATAAGCTTAAAACTAACTTAAAAATTAATAATAGTGTCAAAAATATAACGAAGTGACAATTTTTATTCATTCCTTTATATAGGAAAAGATTTTATAAGTTAAACTAAATTATTCTGGCGAGACGCTTGTATAAGAATTGTTATTTATAACTAAATTTTTATGTATCGTTGCAATATATTATTGTAAATGATTACACTTTACGAGTTACAGAACCTATTATTTATTATTGTTGTCAGTTATCCTCGTTGTATAGTAAAAGAAAGTAAAGAACCTGCTTCATTTTTGCAATACTCTATGTGTTTATATATATGTAAGAGATGCAGTTAATACATATGTATCAGAATAAATTCGCGAATACATCTTGCATTACAATACACACACACACACACACACACACACACACGCACACACACACACACACACACACACACACACACACACACACACACACACACACACACACATACACATGCCTATACTTTAGTAAACTTTTATAAATAGTATATGTAAAAGAGTGTGTAACATGGTTTTACAAGATTTTAATTAAAGAACACAAATAATATTATATTCTTATTTTTCATTTTTATTTATGAGTTTGTTTATTATTTAATACTAAAATGAAGTTGTTGTGAGGTGTTTTATTTAATTATCTTTACTTCTACCAGGCCTATTTTCGTAAAATTTAGATCAGCGTAATCAGAAAAATTTAAATTAACATAAGTTATGTCACACTCTGCTGGGGATCAGGGCAGAGGTGCGCGGGTAATACTCAAAGTACACTCCAAAGCTAGGATAACTAATAGAAGACTTTATTAACTAAGAAAATACTAAGTCTACAATTAAATGCACATGGGCGCCAGGTGCGTGCGTCAAGCGCACCGCGAGCTAATCGCCGGCTAGCGCGAGCCGGTAGCAAAACCACCAAGACCCTGCTCCTACAACTTCAGCTCGAGCTGAAGCTATTGCGCGAGTCCTTAACTGTTGCGCGACTCTCGGCGAACGTGCACACACACACGGCGGGGAACGAGGGAAAATGGTAAGACACTATGGACAAACCTCGGCCAGGGCATGATGCTGCTACAACACCTTTCTCTCTCTCTCTCTCTCCTAGCAGCAATTCGCAGCTGCTGTCCACTCTCTCTCCTTTTCACTCTCGGCGACGGATGCCACCAGGGCACGGCACTGCGACGGTGCGGCGTCGGCGGTCTGCAGCGACGACAGGCGCAACACCCCGAGTGAGTCGGCGTCGAGGCACGCGGTAGCACGTTTGTCGCAGCAGAGCAACTCTCTTTTCGCACACGCGGCACGGCGGTAGGCGACAGAATGTTAAAATGCCGGCCGGCGTGCTCGCTCTCCGCTGCGGCGCAGTTCCCCGATCGGCCCTCTTCTTTACTGCGGCGCGCGCAAGCAGTCCTTCTCGGCTGCCGATGCTCGCACGCGCCGTCGGCCGAACAGCCGCATACGGCACGGCCCTCTCTCTCTCTCTCTCTCTCCTGGCTGGCGTCGGCTGCTCCTGTCAGCAGCAGGGAGAGCGAGAGCCGCTGCCGCTTCAGCTATAGCTTGCCCTCGCTGCAGCTGTGGCTGGTCGACTCCTTGGCCGAGCTAGACGGGAGGAAAACCCTGTGGGAAAGGTGCACGCCTAGACATGGGTAGCTGGAGAGACCGTGCGCACGTAGGTAGGTGTGCACAGAGGACCGCAGTTGGGGAGATGCGGGCGCGCACATGTCTGTATACGACGTCGCGAGCCGAGTCAGCGCACGCCGCGACCGCCGTGTATCTGCCTAAGCGCTCTGCCTTCAGTGACAGGCAATTTGCCGTGCCACAACTCCCCCCTCCTAAACTCGTAGTATTCGGCGGAATACCTTCGCACGTTTACTAATGACTATTATCTCTTATTACAGCTCATTCGCTCTAGCTAATTTACTCTAAGCTAATCGGCATTAGCTACAGCGGGGTGAGTGTATTTGTTCGTGTCCCCTTAACTTCTTCTTCTTCAGCGAGGCTAACGTGTGGATCTGTGTAGAGTAACCCGGTGAGTGTATCTCCTAGCTCTAGCAACCTGGCGCCTGTGACTTTAATATACAATCATTTGCAGGTACCGAACCCGATCGAGAGCTTCCACATCACACTCCAACATCTCCATTCACTCAGAAATTACAATAGTATAAGGAATTTAATTTTTATGCTGCAACGGCACCTTACCTGGCCGATCCTTTAGGCTACTGCTCCCTTTAGAGCTACGTTCTGGCAACCTAAAATAGCATGCTGACTCGATCGCGAATAAACCAATTTAGCCAACGATTCACGAATTTCTCTCTCTGAATTATGTTATTTCATTGCGACCTGCTTCACGCTTGCTGGTGAGAGAACGTCTCTCTCTTACTTAGGAAATCAAACGGAAGGGGATAGGTAAGATAAATGAAAAATCATCTCGATGAGGTAAGGAGGCTGTTTTATTGCTTTAGGCTCTCCCTACCGACACTACACATACATATCCCTTTCGGTAGGCTACCGTTGCAGCTGGACCTACTTCTTGGCTAGGCGTTCCAGCTGACGCTGGCCCCAGGTTTGGCAACAGCTGGGGCAGGTGGCCATACTGACCCCCTCTCGACCACACATGTAGCAAACTCTTATGCGCGGCTGGGGGCAGTGGATCCGGCTGTGGCCAAATTCTCCGTAATTCCAGCAGCTGGGCCTTTTTACGCCGGCCTCATGCGACGGTCGGGTGCGGGTCGGCGATGGCCGTTCTCTCGGCGGTCCCCCGTCTCCTGCCAGCCTCTCCCTTGGTGGCTCAGGCCCCACTGCGTCTGTCCAGTCTTGCTCGGCTGGGCGTGGCCGCGGCTTCTCCTCGCTGCAGCTACTAGAGCTGGACCTTGCGCGGCCGATCTGGGCCTCGGCGCAGGGCTGTAGCGATGCGAGCTGGGGCAGGAGCGGCAGCGGTAGGGTGCGGCCTCGGCCGCGTCCTCGGCCGGTTAGGCTCGGCATCGGAGGTGGCAATGGGGAGACCTCGAACCCTCCCCGGAAGCTGAGGGGGTTTGGGGGGGCGACCCCGGCGGCGGGGAGGCAGTAGTTCGCTGCTAACCCGGGCGGTGGCGGAGGGAACTGCGCTCTCCTTTGAGCGCGTCCTCTGCCCACTTGTCGCGGCATCGGCGGTGGTTGAAGGGGTCGTGCCTGGTGGGCGGCTCTCCCTATCGCTAGGGCTGGCGTCCACTCCTCGTACGACGAGTCCATTTCCTGAAAGATCATTATTCGGACTTGTAGCTTGAGCTTCCAGCTGCTGCGTTTCTCTCGGAGGCGTATACTTTTTTAAATCGTTGACGAAGACTTTCGTCCGCCTTTGAGAGTCAAGATCCTCTACCAAGTATACCAAGTACACGGGCGAATAGACTTGCACTATCTTAGCCGGCCCGACAAATCTAGGCGCCTGCTTAGCCGCAAATCGATCCTCGGCGGACGCTAATACATGATTTCGGCGACGTACAAGGTCTCCGACTTGGTACAGGACCTCTCGTCGATTTTTATTATAATTCCGGACTTGCCTTGCTACAGCTTTATCCATATGTCGTCGCACTAAATCGTGCAAGGCAGGCAGTCGACTGGCTCGATTCTTCCACTTATCCAAATCGGGAGGAGAGGTAGGAATAGGATTTTCTAAATGACTTCTTAATAGGGTAGAGGGAACAGGATTACGCCCTAGATTAAGAAACGCGGGAGAAACTCCTAACGACGAGTGCACAGAACTATTTAACGCGAAACGCAGCTCGTTCAAGTGCAAATCCCAATCCCTATGATCGTCTGTTAAAAAGCTATTAATCATGGGTCGTAAATTCCAGTTGACTCTTTCCACCGGGTTTGCTTGAGCATGATACGGCGGAATAGTGGACTGCAGAATTCCATACTCATTCAACCTCTCCGTAACCATTCTGTTCGAGAATTCTGTGCCATTATCCGTGAGCAAAGCCCGAGGGCAACCCCAACGATTTACAATCAGTTCCTCAAAAGCTTTCAGCACTGACGTAGCGTTTGCTTTTCTCAACGCCTTCAGTTCGACGTATCTGGTAAACAGATCCTCGAAAACAATTACGTATCTGCTACCAGTACGCGAAGGCGGCTTTGGGCCCATTATATCTGAAGCCACAACGATCCATGGACCTTCAAGATTCCGCTCGGTCATCAGCCCTGCTGCAGCTTGCTGAGAGCTTTTGTGAGCTTGACATACTTGTCACGTGGCGACATACCAACAAACAACCGGGCTAGTAACCGGGCCAAAAATAGTATGTCGCGACTCTCGCAAATGTCTTGTCCACGCCCAAGTGTCCTGATTGCGGGGCGTTATGACATTCAGCTAGAGCTTTTCCTCGATCGGCTTCTGGAAGAACGAGCTTCCACGCATCCATGTCCGGCAGCAATGGGTCAACAGTTTTATTCGGACGATGCGCATACAGCAAGCCGTTTACTACCTTCCAATCCGGGTATTTCTTAGGATTTTTCTCAACATTACCTATTCTCATTTGATACCACGGATCGTCAGCGGTAGCAGTAGCGATCGCTGCAAGCTCGTAAGTTCCTTCCCAAGCACGCGACAACGCGTCTGGGACTTTGTGCAACGCACCTTTACGATGTACAAATTCGATATTATACATCTGCAGAGCTGTATTCCATCTGGCGAGACGACCCGTTGGATCTCGGAGGTTATTTAACCATAATAAACTATGGTGATCGGTGATTACTGTAAACTTCTCCCCTAGCAAATAACCTCGCAGCCTCTCGACGGACCATAAGACGGCGAGACACTCCTTCTCAGTGACAGTATAATTTCTCTCTGCCTTCGACAGAGTCCTACTCACAAAATAGATAGGGTGCTCCTCGCCCTCAAATACTTGTGTCAGTACTCCAGCTATAGCGTAATCACTCGCATCCGTTTGCAGAGTGAAGGGTAGCGCCAGATCTGGCCTTGCAAGCATAGGGGCTTGCGTCAGCGCGAGCTTCAGCTTTTCAAACGCTTGCTGTTGCTCTTCATGCCACTGCCACCGAACATCCTTCCTCAGCAGCTTGGTTAGCGGTGCTTTATATCCTGCTAGGTGAGCTATAAATCTGGAATACCAGCCAATCATGCCGAGAAATCTTCTCAACTGCCGGATGTTGAGGGGTGCTGGATACTCGAGGATGGGCTTCACCTTGTCTTTGTCAGTCTTCAGTCCGTCCTCGTTAACGATATAACCTAAGTACTTAACCTCTGCGCAACAAAACTCAGACTTTTTGAGGTTAATCTGTAGGTTTGCATCTCTTAACGCCGTGAGCACGATCTCTAACCACTTTGTGTGCTCTTCAAATGTCGGCGAGACAATAATGACATCGTCTAAGTAGGCGAACACATACGGTTCCCAGGCAGCCTTGATTAGGTTATCCATGATGCGCTGGAACACCGCTGGAGCATTTGTCAGCCCATATGGTAACCGCATAAAGTGGAAAAGTCCTCGCCCTGGTACTGAAAATGCGGTGATCTCTCTGCACTTCGGATCCAATGGGATCTGGTGGTATGCCTGGCTTAAATCTAGCTTAGAAATATACTTAGCGGAACTTAACTTATCAAGTATATCATCCATGTTTCGCAATGGATACGCGATAGACTTAGTATGCTTATTAACTTGCCTATAGTCTATGCAAAATCGGAACAGATCGTACAATTTCGGAACTAACACAGGGCAGCTTCGCCAGGGGCTATCCGAGGGTTCGATAATTCCCTCCTCCAGCATCCTATCGACTTCAGCCCAAGCCGTCTGCAACATCTTCGGAGTATACTTCCGAGGAGCTTGGCGAATGGGTTCATTTCCTTAAATGTCAATGAAATGCGGGGCGACATTAGCTAATCCTAGCTTTTCCGGTGTCGGTGGAATCCATCTCTGTTTGATTTTGTTAATAAGCAACTGCTGATCAGCGGTAGCACGACTCAGTCCTCCTATGCTGGCTAGAGCTGGGAAGCAGGTTGGATCTTGGCCGTAAGGGTAAAACTGATGCACTATTCCCTTCGGTGTCCACCATGTATCGTTTTCGTAGTCGATCTTCATCTTAAACAACCGTTTGAAGTCGATTCCGAGAATGCAGTCGTACTGTAGTTCATCTGCGACACGGAAAGGCATAGATAATTGTGTATTATCGATGCTCACCGTCAGATTCAGTACCTCTTGTAGCTTCACTGCACCTCCATCAGCTACGCGTACTGAAGCTGCTTCCTGTTCCAATTTCTCGGCAAATTCCTTGCTGACGCCTTTGCCGAGATACGAGTGAACGGAGCCATCGTCGAGCATGCCTAAGAGTTTTCTTCCATTCAATTCTATGTTGAAGAATAACCTTGGCTCGACGTTGCTGATAGCGCTTCTCATTATTAGCGATTCTGGAGCTAGGACTTGAGGGTTGTCTCCCTGGTTCATAGCTGCAGTGGAACTATTTTCTGGAGTAACCCCGATCGAATCAGAAGTGGGAGGAGTCGAGTCTGAAGTAGGAGGGGGTGAGTTGACTCCGCTAGCTTCCCCTCTTACTCGTTTCCCGCCGCCGTAGTCGAATTGCACTTGGTGCATCTACGCGCTGTGGTATTAGGCTGTCCGCACATTAGGCAGACGGCAGCGTTCATACACTCACGTTTCCAATGTCCGGCTTGGCCGCAACGGAAACATGGCTCACGCATTTTCCGTCGCTGCACGTCCTCCAATTTCCCCTTTAGGGGAACAACTTCAATCTTCGGGTGTTCCTGCGTAGGCTCTCGCTCCGCTGACTTTGCTGGTGCATTTCCTGGCTTGTCGCCACGTCGACCTTTACTCTTGCTGCGCGGGTCTGGTCTCCGACCTTTCTTCTCTCCTTGCCGTCCATCCGTCGACTTGAATTTCGGTTCCCTCGTCGATCGCTGCTTCTCTCCTCCTTCCGTCTGTGTGGCTGCGATCGGAGCTAGATTGCTTGAGCTGGACAGCTTCAGCTCGTTTTCTTCCGGCGTGCTCGAAACCACTGAGGCTAGTTTCACCTGCCGCTGCTGCCTCGGAGGAGTATAAGCTGAAGCGGGGAAAGCTGAATCCGCTATCGGAGGCGGCGGCTTGTAAGCTTTCTCCTGTGCTCTCCTCAGCTCTTCTCGCTTCCCTAGCTTCTGCAACTCCGGAAAATTTTCGAAGTCCTTCTTCTCGATGCGCAGCCGATATGATGGATGCAGCTTCTGGTATACTCGGTCAAGCTGCTCTCCCAATGTTAACGGCGGCTTCAGCTGATCCAACAGGTCCCTCACTTTCAGCAGATAAGTGGAAATCTCCTCACTTGGTCCTCGCGTCCGCACCTCCAGCTCCTTCCGTAGTCTCTCCTGCACGTCTTCAAAGCTGTACTGCAGGCGAAATGCGTCCACAAATTCTTCATACGTCCTCCAGAACTGGTATTCTCGGCGAAACCATTGCCACGACTCGTCATCGAGAGCTGATGGCAAGGCTTTCACTATTTCCTCGAGAGTCAGCTTGTAAGTGTCTTTGCATTTCATTAGATCTGCAATGAAACTTTCGGGGTCTCTTTTCCTATCCCCTTTAAACGAAATGTGCCACTTGGTGAGTAGCTTCGTCGTGCGTTTCTCTTTATAAAGCGATGAACGCTCGAAAAACGACGCATCTTGACTCATCCCCGGAGCAGAGACATCAAATCTCCCCGGGTGAGTCTGCAACCTTGCATCCGTATGCATTGGAGCTGAATGAGGCCCTGTCACAACAGGCGGCAGAACGGCAGGCGAAAAATGCGGATGCGCTTGCAGAACGTTGCTCGGATACGGAGGATATACTGGAGGATATGGCATCAGCGGCTGCGAAGACACGCAAGGCTGCGGTAAATACCCAGGCAGATAATGAAACGACGGTGGCGGCGCTGGCTGCCTGTAATACGTGCACGCCGGCTCGGCTCGTGCTCTAAATCCACTCGCTTGTGAAGCTCCAGCTGAAACAAAATTTTGAGCGAGCGACGCTGAGGACATGAGAGGCGGCTCATGATAACCTGTTGTTACTCGTGGCATTGGACATTGTGAGTAGACAGCAGGCCCTGCTACGCCGTCGAAATTTCCTAGAGCAACATTAGCTGAAAGCTGAGGAATACCAGTCGAAGGCAGAGAACCAACCACAGAAGCAACGATGCCGAATTCTCTCCCCGGATACATTGTGGACGGAGCAGCCGGATCTCTCATCTGCTGCGACGGCAACACTGGAAGCGGCAAAAACGACGTACCGTCGAACAATCCATTCGGCTGCCTCACCGCCCCTCCTGCACTCGCAGATAATGGAATCTCGGTCCGCGCACTAGCCACACTCGTTAATTCCATGCTATTTTCCATAAACGTCCTATGCTCGTGAGCACGAAGTGGACCGAGAGGATAACGTGTGGATTGTGCACCCGGATTAGGAGCTGACTCCCTCATGTCATGAACCACTTCCGGCGCGGCGATGCTAATACGCCTCTGCGCGTCAGAACTCTGTATCGCTGGAGCAACATGGCTGCCAGCTGTAGGCGGCTCGGCCGCACGCCGCGGCTCACTCACTTCGATCTGCAGCCTCGACTTCAAAGTCTGCGACGGCCCCTCCATTGAAATTGGATCCCGAAATCTGCCTATCGATTGGCCTGTGGAGAGCGGCTCTGCTTCTGAATGCTCCGGAGCTACCACCGGCTGCACTGGAGCCCTGGATGGCGAAAAACGTGCAACTGAATGCCTATTCGAGGACGAAGGACTATGCGCAGAAGTGGACTCGTCCGCCGGCTCGTCTCTGGCCGGGTCCCATGGCGCGGCGTCTGCGCCAAAATGGCGTCGCATCTCGTGCCTCTCCAACCTATTACGTAAAATCATCGCGTCTGAGCGAATATTCAGCCCGAACCGCTGAGCAGTCATCGCGACTTCCCCGTCGGTTAATTTATTAATTGATCTCTTCAGCGCTTCCGCTGCAGCTATCGGGTCGACGCACATTAAATCATTTTCGTCGACACCGAGCGAAGCCCAACTCCAATCGTGGTGTTCCATTTTAATCTTTCCTCAGTTAGCCTCGGCCGAGTAGCTCTGTTGATTTTCTTTTCCCCCACCCACTTACTTTAAGTTAATTAAGTTATGAACTAGAACTTAAAGCAATACAAAAAGAATAATCTAAAAGCAAGCAAAGCAAGGCAAAACCAAAAAAAAGAAAATCAAGCCAACCAGCCGAGTTACGTGAGAGATTCCCGTGCGACGATAACGCACCTATCTCTCGTGCTCTCACAAAAACCAAATTACTCCTGAAGCAAAATTCCCCCCTCCTCGTTCCTAAAAGTCTTTTAACGAAGGCGTGGGAATTTCAAAGAGGTATGGAAAGGAACGTAAGCGAGGCCTTTCTCCCACGGAAAAGGAATGAAATCCGAATCAAAATGACCAAAATGTCAAATCAGAAAAAAAACGGAACACAGGAAATGATTCTGTCCTGCACGAGTGATCAGGAAGTTACTCTCAACTTCACACTCCCTGAGCACATTGCAGATTCTTTAAGTGCCGCGTGGCTAAAGCTGTAGCAAGATGTGATTTTGCGAGTATCTCATTAACTCTTACTCGCAGAATCACGCACAAATCGCAATAAAATTTCCAAAGTAATTAAATTATTATTGGAAGCACAATTATCCACCAATTATTCGTAAACGTCTGGCTAAATTTATTAAAGTTACGGCGTCTATAAACGCTTACACGCGGTAATGTAAAAATGGCCGCCAGAACGCTTTTCCCCCCCGATTCCCGGTTGTGTGTGTGCTCCGCAATGGCGAAATCACGACGCGGATCCCTTCTACTTTGCCACGGCCTTTACCGTGGCCCCACGTTGGCTGCGCCACTTGTCACACTCTGCTGGGGATCAGGGCAGAGGTGCGCGGGTAATACTCACAGTACACTCCAAAGCTAGGATAACTAATAGAAGACTTTATTAACTGAGAAAATACTAAGTCTACAATTAAATGCACATGGGCGCCAGGTGCGTGCGTCAAGCGCACCGCGAGCTAATCGCCGGCTAGCGCGAGCTGGTAGCAAAACCACCAAGACCCTGCTCCTACAGCTTCAGCTCGAGCTGAAGCTATTGCGCGAGTCCTTAACTGTTGCGCGACTCTCGGCGAACGCGCACACACACACGGCAGGGAACGAGGTAAAATGGTAAGACACTATGGACAAACCTCGGCCAGGGCGTGATGCTGCTACAACACCTCTCTCTCTCTCTCTCTCTCTCTCTCTCTCTCTCTCTCTCTCTCTCTCTCTCTCTCTCTCTCTCTCTCTCTCTCTCTCTCTCTCTCTCTCTCCTAGCAGCAATTCGCAGCTGCTGTCCACTCTCTCTCCCTTTCACTCTCGGCGATGGATGCCACCAGGGCACGGCACTGCGACGGTGCGGCGTCGGCGGTCTGCAGCGACGACAGGCGCAACACCCCGAGTGAGTCGGCGTCGAGGCACGCGGTAGCACGTTCGTCGCAGCAGAGCAACTCTCTTTTCGCACACGCGGTACGGCGGTAGGCGACAGAATGTTAAAATGCCGGCCGGCGTGCTCGCTCTCCGCTGCGGCGCAGTTCCCCGATCGGCCGTCTTCTTTACTGCGGCGCGCGCAAGCAGTCCTTCTCGGTTGCCGATGCTCGCACGCGCCGTCGGCCGGACAGCCGCATACGGCACGGCCCTCTCTCTCTCTCTCCTGGCTGGCGTCGGCTGCTCCTGTCAGCAGCAGGGAGAGCGAGAGCCGCTGCCGCTTCAGCTATAGCTTGTCCTCGCTGCAGCTGTGGCTGGTCGACTCCTTGGCCGAGCTAGACGGGAGGGAAACCATGTGGGAAAGGTGCACGCCTAGACATGGGTAGCTGCAGAAACCGTGCGCACGTAGGTAGGTGTGCACAGAGGAGCGCAGTTGGGGAGATGCGGGCGCGCACATGTGTGTGTACCACGTCGCGAGCCGAGTCGGCGCACGCCGCGACCGTCGTGTATCTGCCTAAGCGCTCTGCCTTCAGTGACAGGCAATTTGCCGTGTCACAGTTAATAACTACAAGTTAAAATGTAAAAATAAAATTAGCTATATGTAAAGTCGAAGGAAGTTGTAACGGTCGAAATTTTATGGCTTTTCGGCGACGCGTAGGCGCGCATGTGCACAGCTCGGGTGGCCTGCCTTTCGGGGTAAGGTCGTAAAATCTTTCCCTTTTTTTCACATAGGAGGAAATGCTTTCGCTCTTGATGAAAGTTTCCACTTGCATGGTGTTCTGTTTTTTTTTTTATCTTATTTCGAGGGAAAGGATCGGAATGCAGTGTCTTGCATCTGTATAACATAAAATCTGACCGTTACTTTGTGCGGACCAATGTTTTGAATACGAGAATTCTTTTGGACTGTTTGGAAGAAAGATATATTTTCCATTTTTTTTTTTTAACAGATGTTAAGAGGATTCAACGTGGGTGGTCGAGAAGACCATCAGACGTTACACCTGTAAAGTAAAATTATACTCACTCCCAAATTCCCAAAATGAATTACACCTACATAACTATTACTCGCTTCGCTCGTGCGAAAAACGTCACATGAGCTAAATAATCATCTTCCGCACCCGTGTCGAAATGTACTAATATGACACTTGTGACCTAAGTAGCACTTTGCACGGCGTGAAGTTAGGGCCCGAGCGTGCGCTTCACGCCGTGCAAAAAAGTGCTACTGAGGTCACACGTATCGTAATGTACTACTTTAACACACCCTGGCGTAAAGTATTGTGTTTATTCCCTGACTACAGGGAATGTGGTCCCTCCTAGAAACTGCCACGCCCATGCGCGTTTCTTTACTTTATTCTCGACTAGCACCACCTACGTGTTGCATCGGCGTTGCAGTTTCTAGAAGAGAGGTTATATGGCGTTTTTGATTCTCAAATCAGGGATTAAACGTGCAAATAACTTTTCACCGGGTATATGTTGAATTCTACAGAAAATTACCCCTAACTGTGGTCGAAAAATCGTAAAAATTCAAAGTTGAAGCACACCTCCAACAACTGGTTTTTCCTAGTCTGTAGCAAAAATAATGCACAAAAAGCGTGTCGAACCAAGGAAATCGGCATAGTATTTTTCAGGAAGCTACATTTAAGTTTTCTTATGGAAATTTAACATGAGAAAAATGGACAAAAAATGGTCATTGATGATTAACCAATAGCAAGCTATTGAAGCGGCAAAAAGAAAAATTTCACGAAAAAACGATTAAAGTAGAAGAAAAGAGCTTTAATTTGAGACTAAAATCGTTAAAATCGGTCGATTCTGTACAAAGCTACGTGAAATTGAAAATGGCGAAAAATGACGAAAAATTACCAAAACTTTAAGAATTACGTGGATTTGGGAAAAGTCGCTCATTTTTGGTCATTTTTCGCCATTTTCAATTTCACGTAGCTTTGTACAGAATCGACCGATTTTAACGATTTTAGTCTCAAATTAAAGCTCTTTTCTTCTACTTTAATCGTTTTTTCGTGAAATTTTTCTTTTTGCCGCTTCAATAGCTTGCTATTGGTTAATCATCAATGACCACTTTTTGTCCATTTTTCTCATGTTAAATTTCCATAAGAAAACTTAAATGTAGCTTCCTGAAAAATACTATGCCGATTTCCTTGGTTCGACACGCTTTTTGTGCATTATTTTTGCTACAGACTAGGAAAAACCAGTTGTTGGAGGTGTGCTTCAACTTTGAATTTTTACGATTTTTCGTCCACAGTTAGGGGTAATTTTCTGTAGAATTCGACATATACGGAAAAGTTGTATTTTGCACTCGGGAGCAATGAGGGCTATTGACGTCCGCGAGTTCCTTCCCTCGCTTGGCTCGGGCAACAAGTCTCTCGCGGGAGTCAATAGCCTAATTTACTCCCTAGGTGCATAATATACTATTTCGTACCCTTTGCATGCTTACAAGGAATAACTGTACACCCGTTGAAACATAACGCTTTTTATTTTTTACATACTTATCTCTACAGCAGTGCCTTTCTAAAAAATTTGTAATAATAAATTGGCTAATGATACTTTATTATTTTGTCAATAATTTTACGTCGATAACATTGGGGTATACAGAGACCACATACCTCAGCGAGCATTTCCATGCAATTGCGGAGAAACTTTTGTATGTATACAAGCAAGTTTATTTTTGTTGTAATGTCACTAGTGAAATAAGTAAAAACTTCACTTACTTATAAGTAAGAATTATTTTGTTAAATTATGCAAAAGGGAAAATTTCACTATTTTGGAAGTAAAAGACTATTTACTTGTAGAACAGTTGCAAATTTAACTGATTAATAAGTGACAAAATAAGTGGAATCTAGCTTATTTGAATTTAGAGAGTACAAAATGAATTAGAAAATCACTCTCAACCGGAATCCAACCCTCAAGCAACAAACGCCTCGAGCGACTTAATTCACGCGAGCACGACCGATCCTGATACCCTGATTAAAAAAAAATATTAAATCCTATTGGATCCTATTAAATTCCCTATATAGTCCATGTATTAAGTCAGTAAAAAATCCTCATTAAAGTCGATTCAACTAACAGCTTTTTAAAGGAATGAATGGGTTTTTTTAATCAGGGTAATCACATGGACGACTTGCGAGAAGATCAAAACAAAACTTCCCTCGCGCGTCCACTAACCCTTGCACCACTATATCGACGATCGATGCACCACTAACACCATCGCCACCCCATCCGCACCCAGTTATTCTGGCCTCTCGCCACATTAGTACTATCCTATTACAGTATTAACCAAGTCACGCATCCCTTCCGCCCCTCTACCTAATACTACTACAGTCCCTCCACCATCCAGTCCATACTCAACCAGGGTAATTCAATAAGATCAAAGAGTCAAGACGCGCGCTGTTTTGATCTGATTATTCGCGGGCGCTCGTCCTTTCAGGCCTACTGCACGCTGCATTAAACGGCAGATGATGCCGTTGAGCCAATTAATTCGTCGTGCGTCCATTGCCCGTTCAGCCGACGCTCTGTCTGCGTGTCAATATTGCCCCTCACACACAGCTGCTACGCACGCCGATTGAAATTGCCCGTAAATCTAATATTGCCAATCGCGCGCGAGAGGAAGATGAGAGAGGGAGCGGTGAGAGGCGTTGTTGTGACGTTGGATTCACGATGTCTATGAAAATATGGTGTGATGGCGTAGCGTATAATGTGGGCTGGTTGTCTTTAATTTGATTAGTGTGGTGAGGAGGGGGCGAGGAGTTGTTGGAGGGTGTAGGTGGGTATATACGTGGATTGATTGTAGTTAGGCAGGAATAGTCGATTAGGTGGAATAGGTTTATACGTTGGGATATTAAGCCTGGTGAAACGGGCCGATGATTTATCAATTTTCTTGCGAATAATTAGTAGCGACCGTTTCTCTTGGATTGCTTTCTAAGTTCAGCTCGTCATAAATTGTCGCGTATATTAGATATCCAGCAAGAAAATTGGAACCATCAATAAAAAATAATAAGAGCATCGATGCCTTAATGGTTGAATTGGGTTCATATTAGGTTCATAATAATGCAATGAATTGGAATCCGCTTTTTGAACATCCGTCGCACTTTTTTGTATTAACGACCGCTTTAATCTGCAAAGCATCGACAAAATCAATAAACATTCCGTCAACAACGTCAAACAAAAAATCCCAATTCCAATCTCCAATTCCCGCAATACCCCCTCAAAAAACAAATATTTCCGTCACAACTTTTTCCGCTCTCTCCTTTCAAACCCTCGCAACATCCGCACTCGCGCTAGCGTGTATTACGTTGTTCTCATCTACACGTCGTTGTTGTCACGGCGGCGCTTGAACCTTCGCCGGCCTTGCTTCAAAAATAGGCGATAGACCGTCCGCCTTGAATTGGAGAAGGGGAGGGGGATAGTAGTAGTATGGGTGTGCGTGTGTCGGGACCAGTGCAACTCGCCGCGCGACCGCGAGATAAACAGCCACGCCGCGCGTGTATACTTACACTTCCGCGCTCGCGATCCCGCGTACGTATACGTATACGTAATTAACAAGTCCGCGGGTTGCGGTTGGTGCGCGCGCTTGTGGTGCGAAGAAAGTTTTAGGCGAAGTGCGCTATAGGGAATTCGGATGCGCCTATATATAGTGTTCAGTGGTATACGTGCGAGAAGAGGGAGGGAGTTTCCGGTCGTGGGGTAGTCGATTTTATTGTTGATGCCGTATAGAAGAATAATATGCAAAACTAGTGCTTTTATGTCGCATGCATGTTATCTGTTGTGGCAGAGTTCATACATATATATAACACTTCGTTGCTGAGGAACCGGGGAAAAACAATTTCCCGGAGATAGAGAGAAATCACGGCGAGAGCAACAGATGACCTTTTGTATTTATAAACCGCGGGGCCATGTTTCGTCTATCGACATCGTTGACATAAACTAAGGAGAGAGATAAAGAGAAACGATATATAGAAACAGAAAGAAACGGAGAAAAGAAGCGTGCGCGAGATTCCGAAAGATGCCTGAGGATGAGAGAGATACTTTGCCGACGATTTACGGACTGCTGATCGCCTTCCTCGCCGGTCTCCTCGGCTATGTACTCTGGGTGAGTGTGCTGACCGCCACTCGTGCGTTGGCCGTGAAACTGATATACACCTGTTCTTTTACTTCGATTGTCGAGAAGGGGCAGGCGCAAGAGTTGTTGGTGAATTGAGTGTCGAGAGATTTATGCGCGCAGGCGAATGAATGCGGATTATTATTATTACGTGTGTCGTTGATTGACCTGGCGTCGTGAATATACGAATAATTTATCGAGCTAATTATTGGTTGGCTTGGGTTTACTGGAATTTTCTCTGTATGTCTGGTTACATTACCCAAGGATAAGGTAAATTTAGATTTTGGCAGCGCTCGAGGCGGATACATATAGCACGTATATAGGTATATTTATGAGCTGGAAGATAAATCGTGCAAGAAGAAAAAAATCATCGCAGTAATAAACTATATCCGTGGCCTATTTGTCAATGCTGTTTATTAATAAAGACTATAGCTACACACCCTGAAATTAATTAAAACCATGAACAATGTCATCCACGCATATATATTAGCATCATCGCTTCGTTCCTCGCAGCCACCTATACGCCCCATAAAAGCCAGCTCCCCTCTTTTCCTCTCTCATCTAATTAAGCCAAATCACACGAACACCTCCATCGACCTAATCGCCACGTTGGAATAAAAGCCGGAAATTCCCTCCTCGTTGAACCTCTCTCTCTCTCTCTCTCTCTCTCTCTCTCTCTCTCTCTCTCTCTCTCTCTCTCTCTCTCTCTCTCTCTCTCTCTCTCTGTCTCTCTCTTTCTGGATACCCGCGCATATATTCACCTACGCCTCTATACCCCTGCGGAGAATCACCGTATACAGTAGGAGAGGAAGAGCGAGCAAATAAGCAGCCTTCGACGGCGGTGCTGCCAATTTCATTTGGTGGAGGCGCTCCTTCGCGCGCAAAATTCCAAGAATCCTTGGAATGCGCAGGGGGGCAGAGATAGAGAGAGGAGTGTGCGCACGGCATCGTATCAAAGCGAAATTCCGCGCGTAGAATCGGTTGGCTCGAGAACACGAGCAAGAGAGAGGGGAAGAGAGAGAGAGAGAGAGAGAGAGAGAGAGAGAGAGAGAGAGAGAGAGAGAGAGAGAGAGAGAGGATGAGGAAAAAAATGAGAAGGGAAACGAAAATGAATGGGGGGGAGATGAGGTGAGGTGAGAGGTCGTCCGTCTTGTTCGTCCGCGTGATTCTCACCTTTTTTCGTGCTGGAATGCGGAGTGGTATGGTGCGCGTGGGTTGGAGGATTTTTGAAATGTCTGCAGGAAAGGTGAGAGTTATGCGAGTGTTTGTTTGTTTTTTAGGGGTTTCGAGATTAGAGGAGTTGGTGTGTAGAATAATGAGAAAATTCTTTCCCCAAATGTCTCAAATATTTATAGCCGAAGTGTTTCCGACGGGGGAAGACGATATAATTTTACTCTTCGAGATTCAATGTGAAGACTCTTCTAACGCAGTTCTGAGAGGGGTTAATTCGTGGGCATATAAATAAGTGAACGCCGGCATTAGAGCCTAGTCTTCGCTAAGTAGTTCCGAACTTGCCCAAATACAAATATTTAATGACCCTCCCCCCCCCGAATTATTAATCACAACCCACCACACGTACATCTTCCTTTCCTTTCATCATTAACCACGTCACTTTTCCTCCAGCTTTGATCTTCTACGCTACCTTCAACTTCTTTAACTTCCAAACCAGTCCGCGCGAGCTTATTTTTACGCGCGAATCAGCGTATCAACGTAATGACGGGGAAGGCGGGGGGGGGGGGCACATTATGCGCGCACGGTAGTGGGATCGATCAGATGTAATTAGAAGGAGAGAGAGAGAGAGAGAGAGAGAGAGAGAGAGAGAGAGAGAGACAGAGAGAGAGAGAGAGAGAGAGAGAGAGAGAGAGAGAGAGCGGGAGAGAGAGAGACCTTGGCAATCTGCCGCCGTCGTTGATGAAGGAAATGGTTATCTACGTTCGGAGAGAGTCGACTGGAGTTATTGAGAGTGCTGGCATGGGAATAGAAAGGGGTGGTGGTGGTGGTGATTCTTTGTGGTTAAGGGTGGGTGATGGGAGGTTTTGGTCTTGGGGGTGAGAGGCAAATGCCTTGATGGATTACGTGGGGATTGTAAAAAATTTCGTTAAAAATGCAAATAAATTCGTTTTACGATATTTATAGTGGTTCGATTGAATTAGGTCAATTTTCTTTAGCGGGAAAACGATTTTTATGGCTCTCGGTTACATTTTATGACAATTTAACTGCAGAAATGTCGAAGAAATGACTAACAACAGAAAGATTAAACCGCTTCATAAATATCGAAAAGAATATGGGCAATTTACTCCGTAGAGTTATTTTGATGATTAAGTTAAAAAGTCTGCAAATAAGTACTGCAAATTCACATATTTCTTTTAAATGAATTTCATAACTTGCTTGGCACTACCCACTCCGCATTGACATTGAATACACAGAGAAGACGATTAAATCCCCCTATATGAACAAATATCTCAACCTCCCGTCTTCCTCCCCCACGACACAGCCATCAAGACCTTTCAAAAACAACTTGAGACTTTCTTTCAGCCGCACTCCTAATCCTGCAAAGCAAATGCGACAAATTGAATCTGAAGGCTGTTGCAGACCTCTCCATCAAAGCTCAACGCTATATGCGATATGAGACAGGCCAACGCGGTCGAAATTGCGACGATGCGCTCGTGATTATGTACCACCCGCGCGCGCTGCATGCCACTTGCGTCGGAAGTACGAGCCCGAAAGATATTGCGTGTTATATTCGCGAATGTCGCACACGCGAGTAGCAGAGTCTTCGCGTCTTTGAGGAAAATTAAATTACCCGAGATTTTTCTTGCTGCGCACTTTTTCTCCCTCTCTCTTCTGCGCGCGTGTAGTATAATATATACACACGCACATGTACGTGACTGTGACGTCTATTTTTCTTCCCGTTAGCGCGGACGCTTTGATATAACGCAATAACGGCTAAATGAAACTTTCTTGGTTAGAGATTGTACCTACGGTATTCAGCGTTTCATTGAATGAGTTTGATGGAACGCTAGTGCGTGCGGTGAGGGGGTGGGGCGGATTTAAAAATTCAGATAAAGGCTGCTATACTGAATGATAATGTGAGCTTTTTATTGAGTACTGGAAGAGAAACAGAAAGCGAGAGAGAGAGAGAGAGAGAGAGAGAGAGAGAGAGAGAGAGAGAGAGAGAGAGAGAGAAGGGGCAGAGGGAGAATGACTAAAATATTGGGATCCGGGATTGCAGATTGACAGATATGAAATTTACATTTTTTTTGGTGGGGGGAGTGTCGTAGTGATGTGAAGTGCTCCGGGCATTTTGTGCAGAATTTCAATTCGTGAATTTCAAGCAGTGGTATGCCCTGTATAATATTTTTCGTGTCGGGATTAGAATTGGTAATAGTATATACATGTACATAAAATTTGATAGGCGCTATAAACGATGGATAGAAAAAGTATTTTTTAAGGTATACACAAGACTTATTAAATACAATGTCTCATTTCGGTATTTTCATAAACCATTATACAAAACGTGATTTTGTTTGGTCCCTTCCCAACTCAGCTCTCACACACGCACGCACACAGTAACCGTTTCACCTCGTCACTAATTATATTCTCGCCGACAGGCTCATACTCTCTCTCTCTCTCTCTCTCTCTCTCTCTCTCTCTCTCTCTCTCTCTCTCTCTCTCTCTCTCTCTCTCTCTCTCTCTCTCTCTCTCTCTCTCTCTCTCTCTCTCTCTCTCTCTCTCTCTCTCTCTCTCTCTCTCTCTCTCTCTCTCTCTCTCTCTCTCTCTCTCTCTCTCTCTCTCTCTTTCTCTCTCTCTATCTCTCTCTATCTCTCTCTCCTGTTACTTTATGCAAGATTTACGTGCGCGAATCGTAGGCAGACAGCGCGCAATTAGCGCACGATTAAATTAGATCGGTGCAAGTAACTTAATAGCAATATGTACCCTCTCCCTCCTCACCTCTCCACCCCCTTCCGCTCGTATCGTGTTCGTATCACGCGTGCAAAGCGCCATAGAAGCAGCTGTAGCAGCCGCGGTAGCAGCCGCGTACTAATGCCTTTCTTACTTTCGTCGTATCCGTTACCGAACTTGACGTTGCATCTTCCGTTATTATCCGAGGCTGCGGTGGCGGCGTCGGCTGATGCTGCTCCTGCTGCCGTTCTGCGAGGGATTATACCCGCGAATTTTGCGGAAATTGCTGTTTCACCGCGTTGTTATCGCGGTATAATGGCGCGGGCACGAGGAAGTGCGCAATAACGAGCGCGCGGTCGGGTTCTTTTACACGCGGTATTCTTTATGAGCAGGGAGAGGGATAATTATTGAAGTTGACGGAGGGAAAGGGAGATAGAGTTAGAGAAGCGGGTTTCATTTGGCGAGGGAAGCGTTCAGTTGAGGTGAATTGGATGGCTGGTAATTTGAGAAGCGTATACAGGGGAGTTTTGAAGAATTCGTCGACTTAAATGTTAACATGTGTATATAATTATATTCTCCTAATGAAAGCTGTTAATTTGCAATAAAGTTTTATTACAAACGTGGCCTTACCATTTCCGAGAACACTCCATTTCTCGAGCTCTTAATTAACAGCGGTTATAAAGAACATTTCCGCGTTTTCCGGAAAATATATTGGAACCAAATTACAGCCCGTAGTACCTACTTATCGAGTTTTCATCCCACGCCAGCACGACGAAAATGAAAATGACATTTGCCAATCCCGCCGTCAGTTACGAAATCAATGAAACGTCCGAGAGGACATCGCCTAAACTCCCCGGCGATATCGAAATCATCGTTGCCCTCCCAAAAAACAAAAAAAAAAGAAGAGAATCGTTCCCTTTCCGTTCCAAAAGATAACAAAAAAAAATCATGTTTCATCGTGCCAGGGAATATTTTCACCCCCGCGCTATCGAACACAGCCCTCTCCTCATTTTTCACTGGCCCGTCAGCGTATAATCACTCTAACGAGGTAATCGCACTCCAATATATATACACCTCGTGTCACGCGTCCAACCACCACCGCCGCCGCTGCCGCCACACCGAATTTCGCATCCGCGCCTGCAAATTTCAGCTGACCTACACTTTCCCTCCGCGAGTACATATACACATATATGGTATATATGTATAGTGTATAGTCGAGTCTCATTAAATCAGCGCGCGCCTAAATAATGGCATCTCACCGGCGTGTAGGTACACGCAAACTTGGTGCCGGTGGTTCTGACAAACTCGCATGCAAAATGCCAATCAACTGCCTATTGGATTCCTTTGGAGGATTTCGATGGGAGAGTGAATGAGTGAGTGAGTGAGGCCGGGAAATATGCAGGCGCTGTACAGCAAGAGCGACGATGCTTTACGACTGCGAAGTACAATTTTGATGGTCGGTCGGTCGGTGCTGCTGCTGCGGTGCTCTGCGGCTGCTGAATTAGATTATTCACTGGTGAGGTTTATACGGTCTCATCTCGTTTGTGCATCTTAACAATGCGGGGAATTCAATGTTACATTTGTTGCTATCGATTTTGTCAGGCAGAATTGGTTAGTCTCGATTGGCTCTATGCGCAGATGGTTGTTGAGCTTTGTGGGTGAATGTAAATAAAGTTCGGATTGAAAAGATACTTTTTTGGTTATGAATATTGAATTATTATAATTATTGTTTCAACTTGTACTTGGACTCTAAGCAATATTATCAAGTTTCGTGAATTATCTAGGTATTTGGTATTAAATTACGTCAATTAATACAGGCTCGGTATACGTATCACCAGAATAACAAACATTGCCATTATATACCAATTAAGTTACAAAAGCATACGTATTACTATTATTCCGGTGATGCACACTGTATTGCAACTTCGAATTCGACGAGAGTAATCACGTTAAAGATAGGTTGAAATTTATGGGATTGAAAATCATGTACGCACTTCATTTCGATATCTGGAACTCGATTATGACGGAACGTATTCCCCGCAGAATAATCTCAAGTAAGTCTTGAGATTTGCGCCTCAATTAGGTTACTACTGTCGGAAATTCGTGTAGAATCTGGTGTAACTGGGTGGGCGCCGACTCAGTACTTTTGTTTAATCCGATTCCCGTCTAATCGAAGCTGCCTCTCGCTTGATCTAAGCACATCTTGTGACCGAGATTAGGTTCAAATCCCAGTAGTAATGGGAATCCAACATTAACAATGTATGCAAGTTTCAATCCGAGCGCATTAAACCGTTCCATACAGTTAATTTATTAATCATCTGTATTTAAACATGTCAAAGCCTTTGTGTCATGAAACAGATTTCAATGGAAAATGTTGAACATCGGAATAACACGTACAACTGTCGTTCATTTTTTTAAATTCATTTTTCGCGCGTATTCAATACCCAAAATCCATAGCGATTGACTCTGCAAAATACACCTCGAAAAGTCATACGTGTACCTCCGCTTATTGTATTTCTCTTTTCAATATGAATTTTTTTTTATCTCTCCGTTGTAAAACATGACGCGAAAAATTTTACAAAACATAATATATATTTCAACCATCCTATAAACTCTGCACATCGCCCATGTTACTCACGTACTATAAATCAAAAATCTGTTCATTCCCAGTTATCGAATAAATTATCCCTCCCTCCCCCAAAATAAAAGAAAAAAAAACGAGCAGCTCGTGAAATCTGCACGTTCTACTAATTGCAGCCCATTCTATCGACGAATTAAATAAGGTTGCTTTCACTTCCTCGCGAATCGAACTCTTTCAAGACGAATAATGAATTGCCTCTGCAATTAGTTCCTCAATCAGATTACAGTGCCACGTCGCGTTCCACTTTGATCAACCTCTAATTTCCCTCCGATCATCAGCGCTCCTCTTCGCCCATCCGCCATTTGCGCACCCACCCATCCACTTAGCCAGCACGTATACAGACACGTACGCACACGTACACCGCAGACGGAAAAGAGTCAGGCAGCTTTCCCAGGAAAATCGACGAATTGACATTTTGAAGGGGATAACAACGCGTAACGCGACGACTCCCCCCCCCCCCAAAGGAAACACGAAAAGCTCTCTCACCACACAAACACACGACTCTTTCCTTTAATTCCGCACGGGAACTTCTTTGGCCTCTGGAAATTCTCGCTCTCTCTCCCACTTTGTGATTTGCTCACTTTGTGTCCATTGGATGTGGCGCGCTCTTTCACCCGAGCAGTACGCGCAAGTGGGTGCGAAACTTATCCGTTGAAATCGAAGCCCTCTAGGAATGCGCCAGGACGATGCTTTCTACCTGTCTGAGTGTGTGTATCGCTTTTCCTCTGCTCTCACACTCCGTTATACTACATCCGACGGAAGGAAAAGGCAGTGAGGGAGAGAGAGAGAGAGAGAGAGAGAGAGAGAGAGAGAGAGAGAGAGAGAGAGAGAGAGAGAGAGAGAGAGAGAGAGAGAGAGAGAGAGAGAGACAGAGAGAGAGAGAGAGAGTCTCCCCGTGGCAGTCGATGCTTCCGTGACATTCAATGAGCGCGCACGCATGAGGTGCTTTTCGTGTTTCGTTGCCTTTTCTTTGTATCTCGCCTCCCGCTACATTGGGAGCTCTCCCCTGTAGTTTATTTCGCGCCTATATGTGCGTGGTATATGCTTCATTGAGAATTGATACGTTAATTCGTGGAACTGCGCTCCTGTGCGTGAGGTTTCCCTTTATTTCGAGTGCGCAGGTGGGTTCGTTTGAAAAAAATACTTTGTTTCCGATAACGGTGAATGTAACGCGTGGATTCGTTAACGCTCGTTTGTAATTCGTTCGTGCAATGAGCGATTGAATTTCAAAAGCATTGGCGAAGAGTAATTTCCGAGTTAGCGTCGGATATTTGATAAATATTTCTTCCTGAACGATATAGGGAATCTTGGACGACTATTTAAGACTCAGCGGTGCCTCGTTCACCATTCTTACACCCGAAAATTGCATTTTTCCACGCCAAAATCACATCTTAAATCACCAATCCCCTCAGTTCTCTGCAAACAACACGTTTGCCGCAAACTTACGACTGCTTTGCCCTCCCAACCGGCCAAAACGAATCGACCGCCCGCAGCTTAAGCGCATAAAGCATCCCCCAAACAAGAAGAAGAGGGAGACTCTGGTTACGACCATTCGCATCAGCGAGAGAAAGAAAGCGAGAGGGCACTAGAACGAAAAAAAGCGAGCCAGAAGAGAAAGAGAGAGAGAGAGAGAGAGAGAGAGAGAGAGAGAGAGAGAGAGAGAGAGAGAGAGAGAGAGAGAGAGAGAGAGAGAGAGAGAGAGAGAGAGAGAGAGAGAGAGAGAGAATCGTAAAGAAGCATCGTTCGCGAGAAAGAAGCACGAACTTACACGGTCTCAACCCGACACAATAGCGAGACGTAGCAGCAGCAGTACTTGGCGCGCAGCACTCGAGTGTCTCAGTGACAATCAATTACCGAGCACATAGAGAGAGAGAGAGAGAGAGAGAGAGAGAGAGAGAGAGAGAGAGAGAGAGAGAGAGAGAGAGAGACCCGATTGCCCCCGGATTCTCTCTCACTTTCTCTCTCCCTACTCGTGAAATCCCGAACGCGCGCTAGATTTTCAGCTATGCGACCCTAGAGTGAGAGTGTGTGCGTGTGTGTGAGTACGTAGGTGCGCACACATGGATGAGAAGGTTGTGCGCGCTCGAGAACACGCGAGGGAAAGGCGGAAAAGCCGCGGGCGAGAATGGTACTACTCGCATGAATATACAAGGTGACCGAAAATGAGTAAACGAAGCTACTGGCTGCTGCTGCAGGCCTTCGTGACCGTAGCTGCTGCTGCTGAGCGCGTTCGATTGACGGCTTCGAGGGGGCAGCGCCGCTGGAGCGACATCTAGCGGAAGATTTATACATACGAAAGTTGGAGGCTATCGGAAGAGTTGAATTTACGAGTTAAATTTATGTATTAAACTTTTTGTTAAGTTCTGGTCTTAGAGGTGTTTGTTATACATAAATATTGACGTTTTTTTGGAAGTAAAATTGTTTGTCAATCAGCTGGAAAATTTTAGTTGAGAAACATTTTTTCACTGATAACAATATTCCTCCAAATTCATATAAGTGAAAATCGGTTATATGCACATTGAATAAGTGCAAAGTAGTATAGTCTTATTTACAAAAGAGTCGTTGACATTGCACTTACTTAACCTACATATTAACTTATTCGGCTAATTTTCACTTATTCCAATTTAGAGGGATCTTTTCTAGAAATTTCTAAGATAATCCATTCGTGTAACTGGCAAACAAATATCCGGCGTTTTCCGGGTATTTCGTCACAACCCTTACACACGCACATGTCGAGTTAGCACTTTATCATCTACGTGGCCAAACTTGCCGGTTGACAATACCAACGCATAGTATAGTGGCACAAGCTCGCGCGTGTGGAAGAGGCGCGTATATGAGAAAATCCAGAATTTATTTCAATTTTGCACGTTCCCAAAACCGGTAAAAATTTGTTTTGAAGGAACACCTTCCTGACGCGTTTTTTCTTCTTTCTTATGTCACACAATATGCGGAGAAAATCGTGTTTAATTAAAAACGCCTTTGTCTCACATTTTGTTTAAAGATTTAAATTTTTCAAGAAAATGGCAAAAAAATCTTTTTCTTTAAACCTCAGTCATTTAGCACAGAAACGACCAATTGAAAGTTTAAAAAAAGAAATTGAAACTAGAAAGAAAGTGATTTCATTCTTTTTCTTGAAAATTAAAAAATGTCGATTCCTTCAAAAGTTATAAGGGTTTGAAGTTGAATGTCCAAAAGGCATAAAAATGCAAAAATCGTAGGAATCGGCAGCCCCGACTTTGAGAGTATTTTTATGCCTTTTCTACGTTCAACTTCAAACCCTTATAACTTTTGAAGGAATCAACATTTTTTAATTTTCAAAAAGAGAATGAAAGCACTTTCTTTCTAGTTTAAATTTCATTTTTGAAACTTTGAATTGATCATTTCTGAGCTAAATGGCTGAGGTTTAAAGAAAAGGACTTTTTTTTCAACCTTTAAAAAAATGTGAGACAAAATCGTTTTTAATTAAACACGATTTTCTCCGTATATTTTGTGACATAAGAACGAAGAAAAACCGCGTCCGGAAGGTGTGCCTTCATATATGCACCACTGTCCAGCAATGAAGGCGAATCGCTACATGCTCGGGATGGAAGTTGGGGGGGGAGGGCACTCTTGTGCCCTCTTATCGCTTGTTTTTCTCTTCTCTTGCTTCCCCTCTTTCACTCTACAACTCCCTTAATGTTTAATATTTTTTTTAGCAATAACAATTCGATTGCTCCAGCGAAACTTTGGATGGGCTTTCATTGTTTAAGTTTGCATAGGAATACTAAATATTAAATTAAGAACATACTTAATGTTTTTTTTTGTTTGATAATTTTAAAATTTAAGAAGTATATTATGATTGTTTGTGGATTCTTTAATACTATTTTAAATTATTTTTCGTTAAAAGGCTGTAAGTGTGGATTTTACAATTAATGTACCAAGTAACCAAGTACCACGAAAGTAATACTGCTGACACTCAAATGTTAATGGTTTCACTTAAGTAGAAAAAGTAAGTGAAAAAATATAAGAAAAAGAAATGAAAACGGAGGGAAGGAGAGAGGTAGAGCCACGACGAGAGAAAGAGAGAGAGAGGAGGGGGAACTAATCTAAGAGAAATGGAGACAAAAATAGCAATGAAGAAAGATGGAGAATGCCAAAGCAGAGGGTCAGGGTGGAGGAGAGCAAGAGCTTGTGTAATGGTTTTCTTGTCTAAGCTTGAGCCCTCGGAAATCCGTCGAGCCGTTCCACGACAACGGTCTCGGGGCTTTGTAACTGGAGAGAGAGTGAGTGAGAAGGAGAAAACAACACTTGTTACTGAGTTGGTATAAATACACTCCACGAGGTGCTTAAGGTGGCTCCGGCAAATTAGCGAAGTTGATAAATAAAAAAAAAAGAAAATACCTACTGAAAGTACGAATTTTAACTTTTTTCTTGTATTTTTCTCAAGTAGGGTCACCAGGTGAACTGCCGAGAAAAAAATTTGTGAAAATTCAATTTTTAACATGTGCCCTTATGGAGAGAGAAAAGCATTCTTCCTCGTAATTTCATGAAAATCGTTAAATTTTGTCATAAAACCACCTAGAGAGCATTTGAGTTACAAAATCTTTTTCTGTTGTGACGGTAGCTCCGCCTTCTACCGGATACTCAAGAGTATACTAGAATTCGAATGTGGGGGATAAGGAAGATCAGGTGGCTTACAGTATAATTAAAAGACACTGTTTTAGCAAAAATAGCAAGATATAATCTTTATTCGCAAAATAATATAAGAATAACTATTTAAATAAACTATGTACTCCAAAGTTAACAAAAGATAACAATAGATGCTTGCGAGACGTCTGCCACGCTGTAGCTTAAGCCATTTGACACATAAAAGCCAGAAAATGCACTTACTACGGATCGCTTTTCGTATCGCACGTTAACGCCCTCTCGCGGTGGGAGGTTGTCACACGGAGTCGGGTGCCGGGATATGTAACGGGTCTCGACTGGGTATTTTTTGGTTCGTACAGTCTATGTCGAGTACGCCAGCTAGGAAACTTGTTATTCCTGTTTCACTTCCAGGACTGTGTCAGTCAGTCACCTAAGTACGTGTGTGCACGAGACCAAGGTGGCAGTTGACCCCAGGAGTCAGTTTGTCTCTACCTCGTATGTGCACGATGGTAGATCCAGGACTGATTCCGATGTTCCGTTGTCTGCGGATCGTGACAAGCACTCACCTAGACACGTGTGTGCACTAGGCCTGGGTGAGTCTTGATCCGGAGGTTCGTCTGTCGCGGCCTCATGTGTGCACGACGGCAGGGACAGCTCGTATTCCGGTGTTCCTTTGTCTGCGGACTGTGACAAGCACTCACCTAGATACGTGTATGCACGAGGCCTGGGTGAGTCTTGATCTGGAGGTCCGTCTGTCGCTGCCTCGTGTATGCACGACGGCAGGGACAGCTCGTGTTTCGGCGTTCCTTGTCTGCGGACTGTGACAAGCACTCATCCAAACACGTGTCTGCACGACGATAGTAATAGCGGTAATTTCGAATGGAAGTGATGAGTCTAGGTAGGTTAGTTAGTTCGTGGCGAACCGGGATACAAGGAGAGAGACACGTCTTCTACTCGAATAATCAAAGAGATCGATGTCTTGGTTTTGGAAGGAATAGCCAATAACCTGTGTGTGCACAGTGTTATTGGTCGGTCAGGAATAGGGACTGGATCGGTTGAACGGTCGGTGAAGGTCTGTCTCACAGTCGGATGAGCACGGTTTATATACGCTGAATTTCCCGCGCAAAGCTGCGCGCGCTGCTGTGGCGGCGGGATAGTCGCGGCTGCGCGCGTTGCGGCGCGCGCCCCCGGCCGCAAGGCGGGTCCTCACGTGACGGCGTGAGCGCCAGCGTGTAAGTAAATTACTAACCTAAACCGGCGCGAATGATTCGGCGAAGTGCGAGCGCTACTATCGCCTCGAAGCTAGCTTAACCCGGCGCGATGACTTAGCAATGAAGCAGCGGTGGCTTCGTTGCATTGTAAAGAAAATATCAAGTCGCCAGCAAAATTTAAATTTAATTTCATAAAAACCGAAAATCATGTTTTTTACACGCATATATCGCATGCATTGTGGTTATTTTTATGTATCATAACATATAATAAATCCATATATATATATATATATATATATATATATATATATATATATATATATATATATATATATATATATATATATATATATATATATATATATATATATATATATATATATATATATATATATATATATATATATATATATATATATATATATATATATATATATATATATATATATATATATATATATATATATATGATATTGTACTACAATAAATAAAAATTTACTAGTCATTTGTCGAAAAAAATATTGGTGCCCCCCGGAGCCCCTCATAGATACGGCCCAGCGCGACGGAGCCACCTTAACTTGCTCTTAAGGGGGTTCATCCAACCAGGAACGTATCAAGAATCAATGTCACCCCGCACCGCGCGCACAGGCTTGCTCGCATGGGGCCCCCACTCTTGTAGTCAGAGCGTGTGTTTATACGGGACTGACCATACACATAGCTTCGTGCCGTCTGTGAGCGTGTACACAGAGCGGCGCTCGTCTGTGTGTTCCCCACCGCTCCAGCGTCGTCGGCACGCGCGGCCGTACATCTAAAATTCCATACTTTCAACTACAATATCTTAAAAACGGTGAAGCTAGGATCTCTGAACTTGTAATATGATATTCTAATTATTGATCTTAATAACATATTAGTTTTTCAGACAAACGCTAAATGTATCTTTGAAGTTATAGACTGAATCGATCTTTCGCGCGTGTGCGTCCCATAAGACGCCGTGTTAAAATGCTCAAATTTGACAATTACTATCTCGATAACGGTGAAGCTAGGCTCTTTTTTGTGAGGATATCATATAGATAATGATGTCAGGTACATGTGAAAAAAGTTTCAGACTTCCTAAATAAACTGAAAATTGGATGAACCCCTTTAATAATAGGAATTAGGCATTACACAGTTTTAACGTAATTGCTATTTGTCGTGGTAGCAGACATAAGCCGCTCGCAAATCTTTTTCGCATCCCTAATTGAAAAAGTAACATCTCTAAGTGGAGAGCTACTCGCGTTCTTCGTTTATTAAGGATGGGTCTGAAGTTTGTAACGTTGTAGAGTAACGAAATAAATAAATATTTGATATTACTTCAAGTTTATAATAACTAATATTAATCTTGCATGTAGATTTATTGTTTTATAGTATCAAATAACTTTATAACAAAAATTTACATAAAATTTCCATTGCTTAATAACATTAATTAATTGTAAAAAATTATTTCGTTGCACTCAAACGATGCAAACTTCAGACCCATTATTAAGTTGGTCTTCTACCAAATGGCTTTTGAGGCCAAAATTACCAGAAAAAATTAATTCAAATATAATTACTATAAAACAAAGTATATGTATTAGTAATATAACTTATTTCTAATACAAAATCCCTGGAGATAGGTCTCTAAATCCACTTTATGCCGAATTATGTAATTTTAGAAAAATCAACTGGTGTGCAAGTTTTCTTGGCAGCCACCGATGGATTTTGACGAGACAAGGCACAACCTACTTTTTTTTTCTTAATTTTATGAAATTTTATGAATTTTTATAGTTTTTAAACTATAAAACCGCTTAAATCTTTAAATTAAAAAACCGCTGTCAATTCATTGGCACTTAGCTTTTTTATACTTAATTTTTTGTTTTATTACATACATTATTTGCAATAAAAAGTACAATTAATTGTAAACAATATGTATTTAAAAAAATAACAATATACTCTAATAAATTATTTTAAACGCAAATCAGAAAATCTTAATTAAATCTCAAAAAATTCCAAAATTCTAAAAGCGAATATCTTCAAAAATAAGTGTGCAATCTTAATGAAGTTTTATACATATATTCTTCATAACGTGAGCTAGATAGCCTATACATTTAAATTGGTTTGTCCAATCGTTTTCAAGAAAATGAGATTTGAAAAATTTCAAAAAACAAATTTAACCTCAAATGTCTTCGAATCTTATGAGCAGCTTCTCTTGGTCAACGAAACGTCTTCAGAAGTTTAAAAGAGCTACCGCTGTGCGAAATTTCATAAAGATTTATTGATTTTTACTCCTGTTATCGTGCGACAACGAAAGCGCATTTTTTTCTTCAATAATTTTTATCACGAATATCTCCAAAAATAATCGCCGAAATGTACTTAAAATAGTCCATTTTTGGTCATAACTCAACAGGATTTGATTTTATACAAAAGTGTTGAATGCAAAAGTTATAGATAACATTGAAACAAAACTTTTCCATTTAAAATTTCCATGTACAATCATCAGTTCCTGCCCAAATAAACTTATAAAAACGATTTTTCGTCATACTAGGCGTAAAGTACGCGAATATGATTATGGGTTGCGAGCGTAAAGTTGAACTTTACGCTTAGTGGGCGTAAAATGAAAAATATAAAAATATTTCTTTACTTTACGCACACTAAGCGTAAAATTCAACTTTTCGTCCGCAACCCATACACATATTCGCGTTTTACTTTACGCCTAATATAACGAAATAGTATATTGTGTGCCAAGGGCGTAAAGTGGGTTTTTTTAGATCGAGTGTGGGTATTGCAACCACACGAGGTCAAAAAACCCACTTAGCCCTTGGTACACACCATATTTTTTGTACCGCAAGTCTAGATTTTTGCGTTGTTTTCAATTTACTAAAGTGTGGCTAACGTGAATTGCTTTTAACTCAAGAACCAAGATTGTATTAAATATTTTGAGCTTTAATATTTGCTATTTTTTCAAAATATCGATGATTTTCTTAAACAATCTTGAAAACTCCATTAAAAAATGATAGCGGGCGTTTTTCGATTTTTACCGCCCGCTAGTCGGCAAACGATCGCTTTCGGCTCTATTAATAGGTTCAAAAAACGCGAAAATCGTGCTTGCGATACAAAAAATAATGTTCGCAACACAAGCGTAAAGCTTTCCGCTCTTGCGTAAAGTTCAACTTTACGCTCTTGTAATGAAAACTACTATTTAATGCTTCTAAATATAGTGGAATAATTGATTTTTGCTTATGAGTCAACGGTATTTAACTTTACACAGAGAATTTAAATATAAAAGTTGTAGATAATAATGAAACAAAACTTTATTTCATTCAACATTTTATATAATCAACTAGCATCCCCCGTCACGGCTTCGCCCGCACTATAATTGGGCCGAACTCTGATTTTTTATATATATATATATGGGTCAAACCAATACTTTTTTAAAAATCCGTGCGTACGGGGGTCCCCGATTTTTCTGGTTTTGAGATATTTTATAGAACTTATCAAAAAAATGATCTCTGCCAATTTTTGGGGTCCAGTATTCAAAATTGACGTCAGGAGCTCGTCATAAAGGTGCAAAAAAGGTCATTTTTTATGCGTTTTTTGGTGTTTTTCAAACTTTTTTATAATAAGTTCATTCATATCAATTTGTAATTTATCAGTGGGTTTTTTCTTCGCCTTGACTTGAACTTTACAGATATATTTTTTTCGAAAACCAAAATTTACGTATACATGTCCAAATTACCACATTGCTAAAGTCACCTTTTTGACATTTTAACGATACTTTAAAGCGATTTTTCGTGTATTAGTTATAATCGCACCCCAATCTACCTAAGGGCGTTCGAAAGTGAGTGAAAAAACCTTTCTATTTCACTGGGATATGATAAAAAACAGTTACAAAATACAGTGCGTGTGTTAGTTTGAATTTCACAGATTTTCAAAAAATATCCATTTTTACGAAATTCAAACCAGTGAGAAATTTTTGTAGCAACTTTTATTTGGCTGAAAACTATTGGAAAGTGTTCCTAAAACATACCTGAAAAAAGTCTAATTGGACCGAGCATGGATATCAAACGATTTCCTATTGACTTGAGCTGATGAATTATGATATCTTTTCAATTTCGGTGCCTAAATTACTAAGCACTTTCTGCATTTCTAGACTATTTCCTTAAACTTTTAGGATAATTAAAGGAATTTTTTGCATTATTGATTAAAATATACTTCTGAAGTCTTTAATAAAGCTTCGTGAGATACATCTACGTGGTCTTAAAGCAGATATAGCGGTTTGAAGTTTAGAAAAAGAAATGGTACCAAAAAATAAAATGTCTATTCTTTTACTCGCCGCAGCGCCCAGGTCTGTATAATAAATAATACTTTTATTTACTTAAATAATACTCTTAATTACTCTTTTCATTTTAATTTGATTTAATAACTTAGTTTTGAATAGTCACGAATAAAAATTTAATTTCAAAAATTCAAATTTATCGGAAGTAGTGAAGTCTCAAGCAAATCATAATTTAGTATATTTAGTATATTTGTTTCCAGAGTAACGTATATACATTATTTCCTATAGAATAATCCTATAGAATAATTTATAATTTAACATTTTTAGAAATAGCATTTATTAATTGAAGACAATATTTATCAATTTACGAATGGGCCATTCTAATACTTTTTTAAAAAAGTGTGCGCACGTGTGTTGCGGATCACGCTGAAATTTTGAGGATTTGTTGGACATGATAAAAAAATAAGCTGTGCAAAATTTCAGCTCTCTCTAAGTATCCTAGAAGTCGAGATATGGTTACTTAAAGGTCCAAAAATGACCTTTTTTTCCTCATTTTTTAGTCCTTTTCTAATGCTTCCCAGAGGGTGAATTTCCAGTCTTTTTTACGTATAAAAAAACGATTTTTTCGTCTTTTCAAGAGCTTTCAAAATCTTTTTATGAAAATACGTTACATAGTCATCAAGCTACTGCCTAACTTCAAACGTCCAAAGAGGTTTTTTCAATTTCCGTCAATCTTTGAAACCTTTCAGAAGGCTTATTTTTTATTCTATTAAGACGTTCAAAAAACGATTTTTTTCGTCTTTTCAAGACGAAAAAAATCATTTTTTATACGTCCCTAAAGATTGAAAATTGACGGAGATGGAGCATTTCAAATTTCTCTATTTTCGCAAAAATCGCGTCTTTTGCCATTTTTGACAGTCTCAAACTTTTTTCTAGCAACTTTTTTTTAGCTAAAACTACCGGGGAAATATTTTTTAAGCCTTTATTGATAGATTTTATCTAGTTCGGTTTTGTGTATCGGTCGTTTTCTATTTTCTTCATCACTATCTAATATTGTGTTTTTTAGCGCAGGAGAAGCTCTATATGCAGCATTTCTAGACTATTTTTGGCCAGTTGGACTTTACGGTCCCCACTTCATTATAAACTTGTTTGAAACTTCAGGGTAAGACCTTTAATTTCTTCTTTTAGAAAACTTTCTAGGTGTACAGAAATCAAAGTTATGGCAATTTAAAGATACGAAAAATGTCACGGTATGCAAACCGTGAACGTATATTTTTCATTAAATTAGTTGCATTTTTTAAATTAGAACTCGCATTTCTGAGCAGTTGAAATTATTTTCCAAAATTGTATTTGTGTGCTTTTCTTGAATACATAATCTAATATCTAATATCTAATATTTAACTAATCAGGATGCGCGGTAGCGCCTCGAGGTAAGTCTCTGTTATGCGCACCTCAGATTCTATAGATAAGTAACCATATCTCGACTTCTAGGATACTTAGAGAGCTGAAATTTTGCACAGCTTATTTTTTTATCATGTCCAACAAATCCTCAAAATTTCAGCTTGATCCGCGATACACGTGCGCACACTTTTTTAAAAAGTATTAGAATGGCCCATTCGTAAATTGATAAATATTGTCTTCAATTAATAAATGCTATTTCTAAAAATGTTAAATTATAAATTATTCTATAGGATTATTCTATAGGAAATAATGTATATACGTTACTCTGGAAACAAATATACTAAATATACTAAATTATGATTTGCTTGAGACTTCACTACTTCCGATAAATTTGAATTTTTGAAATTAAATTTTTATTCGTGACTATTCAAAACTAAGTTATTAAATCAAATTAAAATGAAAAGAGTAATTAAGAGTATTATTTAAGTTAATAAAAGTATTATTTATTATACAGACCTGGGCGCTGCGGCGAGTAAAAGAATAGGCATTTTATTTTTTGGTACCATTTCTTTTTCTAAACTTCAAACCGCTATATCTGCTTTAAGACCACATAGATGTATCTCACGAAGCTTTATTAAAGACTTCAGAAGTATATTTTAATCAATAATGCAAAAAATTCCTTTAATTATCTTAAAAGTTTAAGGAAATAGTCTAGAAATGCAGAAAGTGCTTACTAATTTAGGCACCGAAATTGAAAAAATATCATAATTCATCAGCTCGAGTCAATAGGAAATCGTTTGATATCCATGCTCGGTCCAATTAGACTTTTTTCAGGTATGTTTTAAGAACACTTTCCAATAGTTTTCAGCCAAATAAAAGTTGCTACAAAATTTTCCCACTGGTTTGAATTTCGTAAAAATGGATATTTTTTGAAAATCTGTGAAATTCAAACTAACACACGCACTGTATTTTTTAACTGTTTTTTATCATATCCCAGTGAAATAGAAAGGTTTTTTCACACACTTTCGAACACCCTTGGGTAGATTGGGGTGCGATTATAACTAATACACGAAAAATCGCTTTAAAGTATCGTTAAAATGTCAAAAAGGCGACTTTAGCAATGTGGTAATTTGGACATGTATACGTAAATTTTGGTTTTCGAAAAAAATATATCTGTAAAGTTCAAGTCAAGGTGAAGAAAAAAGCCACTGATAAATTACAAATTGATATGAATGAACTTATTATAAAAAAGTTTGAAAAACACCAAAAAACGCATAAAAAATGATCTTTTTTGCACCTTTATGACAAGCTCCTGACGTCAATTTTGAATACTGGACCCCAAAAATTGGCAGAGATCATTTTTTTGATAAGTTCTATAAAATATCTCAAAACCAGAAAAATCGGGGACCCCCGTGCGCACGAATTTTTAAAAAAGTATTGGTTTGACCCATATATATATATATATATATATATATATATATATATATATATATATATATATATATAAATTATTTATATGTCTATAATTAGATATACTTACAATTAAATATATAAATTTAAAATACAAAGTATATAAGTAAAAATATTATAAGAGAAACCTTCAGTATTTAATTTATCTAAATTATTTATATAATAGGTATTAATAAAAATAAATATAACTATATATAAATTAAATTAATAATAAAAGATGATCTCTCTCTCTCTGTCTCACACTATCTTCTTTGAGAACAATACTTTAAAATGTAAGAAATATATGTATAGCTATTTATATGCACTTATCCAAAAATCAGAGTTCGGCCCAATTATAGCGCGGGCGAAGCCGCGACGGAGGATGCTAGCAGTGGGATCGAAAAACCGGTCGCCACCTATCGGATGATCATGGGAAGTGGCCGTATTTTAAGAAGTAATCGTTTTTTGCAATAATTCATTATAGTTAATTAAAAAAGTTGTAATTTATATAGCCTATTTCACTCCGGGTGTGATAAGGAATCTAATAAAAAAAATTCAAAACGATTGGTTTAATAGTTTTTGAGATTTTTGGTAATAAACAAACAAACGCTGTCTCTTTATATAATAGTAAGATTCCTGGCGATCTAGATCTATAAAAACCATTTTTTATACCTTCAATAATCGATTTTCGGTTATACCTCAGCAGAATTTGATTTTATACAAAAGTGTTAAATGCAAATGTCATAGATAACGTTCAAACCAAACGTTTTTCCATTTGAAATTTCTATGTACAATCAATTCCTAACGAGCTATACGTATAAAAACGATTTTTGACGCTTAAATACGCTGAAATAGTCGATTTTCGCTTATTATGATGAACATTTTTGCGAAAAAAAAATTTCTAGTAAGTTTAACTTAAAAGAACGATCAAAGACGCTTAAATAGAACAAAATAGTCGATTTTTGGCCATTATAGAAACAAAGAATTTTTCATGATTGCGCTTTCGTCAAAATATTTGAGATGTAACAGTTTGATTTGATGTTACTAGAGCGGCCCCTCTAGTAACATTTATATAATCATAATTATTGAAATATAATTTTATAAATCATTATATTTATCTACTTATTTATTAATATGCTTTAATAAGTTTCAAAATTATTGATGCAATATTTAATAATAAATAGTTCTACAAATTCTCATACCTTTATCTCTTCTTGTTACAGCCGACAATATTCGGAACTGTGGCATCGGACCTAAATCCTAAGGATGGGAACAGTCGCAGGGTAAGTACTTGCATAGTCGAAATCTCCTACGTTTCTGCGTCTTCCAACATCCACGCTTATCCCGCGCCCGTACGCTTTTATATATACAACTTGTTCGGAAAATGTATGCGTCTGTAAATCCTGTAGAGCGCAAAATTCTAAGAAAAAAGTTCCTATACTATTTTTTCATATGACTAGTATTTTTTTAGTAACTGATGTGTTTAAATTGTTTGTTTTTAATAGGAATTGTATATCTATAGATATCATCTTATAAACATAGGTATACATTTTCTATTAAAAACAAAGAATTTAAACACATCAGTTACTAAAAAAGTACTAGTCATATGAAAAAATGGTAAAGGAACTTTTTTCTTAGAATTTTGCGCTCTACAGGATTATGTTTACAGACGCATACATTTTCCGAACAAGTTGTATATATGTTGTGTGTGTGTGTGTGTGTGTGTGTGTGTGTGTGTGTGTGTGTGTGTGTGTGTGTGTGTGTGTGTGTGTGTGTGTGTGTGTGTGTGTGTGTGTGTGTGTGTGTGTGTGTGTGATTGTAGTATATAAAGTGTGTGTGTGTGTGTGTGTGGAACATTCTGCTCTATATAGTTTGAAAAGCGTATATCGCGGTGACATATTTCCACGCAAATCAGGAGCAGCACAAGGAATTCATAAAATATGAGCTGATTTTATAAAATAATATACTGGGTATGCTTATAAATTATTCGTAAGGAACTAATATTGATAATGGTAATTATAGATAAAATATAGGATTAGCCTTGATAAAAATATTAATATAACTCGTGAATCATTCATAGGCTTATTATTGAACGCGATCTATTAAATATTGAACGCTATTTTTAATTTATCTTTTTGTTAAACGCATCAACGCCACATTTTTACTACTTCAAATCTACCTCCACAATAGTTACCGAACTTCCACACTCTATGCGCGCGTGCACACGAGAAGTCGAGTATGGAAAGCTCAAGGAGATGACGACGACGGCGTCTCGTCCCGGGCGTTTCATCTCCCAGCGGCAGTAGCGCGCAATCCTGGAATGCGCAAGAATACCTCGAGCTGCATCTGTCTACAGCGCGTAGATATCGCCTTCCTCTCTTTCTCCTTTCCTCCATCTCTATCCTCGTTCCCTATATCTCTTCTCCTCTCTCGCTCGAGCTGTTCCTCAATCCTTCAACCCGTAATGAGCGCAATTTCTAGCGGATTCAGAAGTCTTCCGCGCGCGCGTCTGTTCCGTGATGTACGTGCGCGTGTGTATGTATCTGCACGTAGGGAGTAGAGGAAGAGGAATGTAGTGCACGCGAGGGAACGGTATATGTATTTTTTTTTCTTTTTATTTTACTAGCGTGCGTTTTCTGCTGGTTTTGTAGGATATCGTGCGTTGTTTATAAGATCGCGTGCCAAAAAAATTTCGAGCTAATGGAGAGTTAATGAGCGGTTAAATGTGGGGGATGATGCGCTTTTACGTTTGTGAGGGAGACCCGTGATTCATGCTTGCTTTTAGTGAAAATGTTGGATCGTTCTCGTGATTTACCTCGAAAGATGAGGTACTTGAAATTTCGAACGTTCACAGTGAACGAAAGATTTTTGCTATTTTCAGATTTCGCCGAATTTGGCTATTTAATACATTTAAAAAATGATAATAACTTTATCTCCTCACTTCTCAGTCTTGCAGTCACTAAAGCCTGCACTCCGATGAATTCTAACCAAGATTAGAAACTTTAAGTTAATGAGTTAATATTTCGTTCATTGTGAACGTTCGGAATTTCAAATACGTAAAGATGGGTAATAAGTTTGGTATTGTGTGTTGGGCGTTTCTTATGAAAGCTTTCAAAATTTACTTTGAAATACTTGTGTAATGTTTTGATACTATATTGTGCATCAAAGTTTTTGGTTTTCAGAGTTAATAATAATGTAATGTTTGCACAATAGATACGCTTTTAGAGTGTGCGTATTAAGAATGGAAAATCTAATCCATCAGCCATTATGATGTTTTAATTAGCAAAGCAGATAATGGTGTTTACTAGAATCTATTATAGCTTTAGAAAGTATGTTATCTGCTATCACTACGCGTGCTTTCCGTTGCCAACATACTGATGTCTATCAGTATGAAATTCTATTCAAAATATTACAAGAATATGTATTTATTTAGTTTAAATACAAAGGACCCCGCACACAATGTATGGAAAATAATCATTCGGTCAAATTGGATCAAACTTGGGGAAAAGATAGATCTTGAGGTCCTGAACAAAAGTTCTCATGGGCAAAACCCCCCAAAATTTGACCGAATGATTTTTTCCCATACATTGTGTGCGGGGTCCTTTAAAGTTGATTAAGGGGTTCGTACACCTTTAGATATTGGTATTGAATATTCCTGGCAAATAAGGGGATTTGATTACCTATATTCTGAAGGAATATATACCATAAATAGTATATTACGTACCTAGGCCGGGAAGTAGAATATTACATTCGCGTGTAGATTGCCGTCCTCGGCTTCGCCTCGGACGGCAAACACGCGAATATGATATTCTATTTTCCGGCCGAGGTGCGTATACTATTTTTCTACATACCCTGGCTCGAAAGTTCGCCAAAACATATACGTTTTGCGGCCGAGAAATAGCAGATTACAGTTACGTCATATACTGAAAACACGTGACTGTAATGTGCAACTTCCCAGCCGCAAAACGTGCATGTTTTGGCGAACTTTCGGCCGGGGTATGATGAAAAAGAAATTATTTCTGACAAAATAAGTCATGGTAGAAAATCCCCATTTTACGCAGAGATACAGTATTTTCAATATTTTGATTTTGTTGTAATTTTCCATTGGTGGATTTTCATGGTACAAAGCTTAAATTCTTTGTATTTTGTGTTATAACCGTTAAGCATGAAAAATTTGTTTGTGTCTTGTCATTAGTGTTCGCTTTCCCAACGCTAAACCTCCGAATCACACATATATGTCTAGATAGGTATTTACGTCCCCTATCACCACAAAAAAATTGAGCAAAAAAATGGCTTTTTCGAGAAAAATGCATTTTTCTAAAAAGTGCATTAATCAATAAAAAATGGGGGGGGTCCAGAGTTTCGACGATTCACTATAAAATTGAAGTCAACTATAGACGTTTTTCAGTTCGACTTATGGTAATGCAGATTGTTCTTAATTTCGAAATTCTAAATTACAAAAATCATATTTTCGAATGTAGCAGTTCACCTACTGTCCAAACCATCGCATTTCATCAATACGATCTCAAAGCAAATATAACCTGTTTCTAATAATTTATTTCGAAATGTCTATATTGTACCCCTATTAAAATTCTATTAATGAAATTCGATGTTTTGGAAAGTAGGTGAAGTGTTACATTCGTAAATATGAATTTCGTAATTTAGAATTTCAAAATTAAGAACAATCTGCATTATCATATGTTGAACTGAAAAACGTCTATAGTTGACTTCAATTTAATAGTGAATAGTCGAAACTCTGGACCCCCGTTAGCTCGCTCAATTTTCCTTTGTGTATGAAAATTAAACATCTATTACATTGTGGAGTTTCTAGAATTTAATTTAAAGGGCAATTATTTAGTTTAACAACACATTAAAGGACCCCGCACACAATGTATGGGAAAAAATCATTTGGTCAAATTTTGGGGGGTTTTGCCCATGAGAACTTTTGTTCAGGACCTCAAGATCTATCTTTTCCTCAAGTTTGATCCAATTTGACCGAATGATTATTTTCCATACATTGTGTGCGGGGTCCTTTCAACATGCTGCTTTGGTGACCCGTAAAATTGTAGTTGTAAAATTCCGACTCGTCTAGACTAAGAAATTATTACGGACATTCTTACAAAATTTATTTATTTTAAATCAATATGATTTTTTCTTGTTTCTCTGAGATAAAATACCGTTCGTAGAATGTAATGCATAACAATAGTATATTACGATACATGTGACTTAAGTGGCCCATTATTGCACGGCGTGATGTTAGCGCCCGAGCGTAGCGAGAGTGATAAATCACGCCGTGCTGTGGGTCACTGAAGTCACATGTATCGCACGATATTTTATAGCACGTTTACCTAAGTCCGCTGTCACGCTTATCCGTGCCATAAGCAGCTCATTATTGCACCGTGAGGTTAGTGCACGAGCGTAGCGAGTGCTATAAACACGGTGCAATAATGGACTACTTAAGTCACGGATAGGCGTGACAGCGGACTTAGGTAAATGTGCTATAAATATTATAAATATATGGTTTTAAACACAGAAATATACAACAGAAATTTTTCGTTTCGAGCTCTTTCGATGTCGATCAATACACCGAAGATGCGAAGAGACAGAAACGGATTATAAGAAATAGAGCGCCTTTAAACGATTTTCTCTTCTGAAATGTAGCGGAAATTGACAGTTGGAGGAAGTCCTTTAACCTCCAAGGAGAAAAAAGCCTCAGAAGATGGGCTGTTAAAAATTTACACTTTTATAAAATTTCTGGAAAAAATTATGAAAAAAGACGAATGAAAATTAAAAAAAAATTTATAGAATAGTTAGAATATTTTATATCAGTCGAAGGCCAGCAATAACGATGCATTTTAAAACTAATGACAAAAGCTTTCTTTTTGAGAAAGCAAGAACCGCAAAAGTTTAAAATTTTTATCGTATCTTTTTTCAAATACAACATTAATAAAAAAAATAGTGAATTTTCATCCATACATTCGCGGCTTTCAGCTTCACACAAAGGAAGTAAAAGCATTCGCGTGCTAAGTTCGCATAAAGCTTAGAGTATACCGGGCATGAATAGTGAAACATTTCGATGAAAAGGCCTCAAAGGAGGGGCGTGTAAACTATGTCTTTATTCAAGTTCGATCCTTATAAACGACGAATAATTCTAGTTATTAAGACTTTCATTTAAGAATTAATTACTCTACAATCACGAAAACAAACCCACAAGCTAGCAATAAAATCACAGGAAAACAGTTCGTATGATCTATTCTTATTGCGATCTAATACGATAAACTCCTTTACTCGCACGCACCATACATATATATCAAAAATAGAACTGATCATCCGATATTCGATATTCGCAAAACACTGCCGCGATGCCATCGTCGTGGGACTTATTCACATATCCCCTCCCCCCCTCCCCCAACCCTTGGAAAACGCATCTTCCTCATCTTTCCCTCGACACATCTTTTCTCGCTCATTGCGCCATATAAATATTGCTCTTTCGATTTCGCGCGCGCACACACGCGCGTCAAATCTCGTTTCGCGTCGGGTCCCCGTCCGATATATCGAATCTTCCTCTACTACTTTCGCGTACACGTCGATGTGTGCCGATATATAACGGACCTCGTAATAACCCGTGTGATTTTTTTCTCAAAAGTCGTGGGAAAATTGCGCGCCGGGATATTTTTAATACCGTCGCCCCACTTGCTCTCCCACGACCGCTGCAGCGCGACAGAGTGAGTGAGTGTGAGAGAGAGAGAGAGAGGGAGAGAGCGAGAGAGAATGCCAAAAATTGCCATTGATTTTGCCGTCTTTCTGCGTGCGCGGTTCACGTTAATGATCGATAAACCGACTGTGCGGCGGCAGCAACAGCGGATGTTTTGCCCGGCGCGTCCGTGTGAATTTTTCGAATAAATGGCTTTTTATCGGGCGCTGTCGCTATGCGGCGACCATCCGAAAGTCTGTGTGTGGGGGGGGGGGGGGGGGGGTCTGATTAAAAATGTGGATTGTCGACTGCATGCGCGATTGAATGTTATGCTGATGAAATCCCGTGCGCTCGCGGAGGAAAATAACGAAGCCCGAAGCGAAATAACCAATTGCGCTAAACAATGCTATTAAATAACCAAGATGCGAGTGTGTGCTTTTTCAGTTACTCGATCCCATTGTTCGAGGTAATTTGTCATTTTAGCCTGGAATTTCGACGTTGTTTGGTTACAAACGATTGAACATTGCGACAATTCCATTTCCGCGATTTTACATCTGAGTTTTGAGAGTTCGTTCCGTTTGCGTTCGTGATGCAATTTTTCGCAGAATTGTACTTGCTGCTGTTATTAATACAATTGAGCCAAAATAATAAACGATAGTAGGGAAAGAAATTAAAGATAGTGAGCGTGAATCACTCGGGTAAGTATGAAAAATGCACGGATAAGAATTACTCATTTGCGTGTACCGGATAAAATTATCGGCGAGAGATAAAAAAAAAAAAAAAATAGGGAGGCGCGACGAAAATGGAAAAAGACATTGTCAACTGCCGGACGCGGAGGCACCATGCCTTTGATAACCGGTGCTACAGCGTGGTTATATGCGTACACTCAGCGAGAAAGTTTATTATTTTTCATCACTCTATATACAGCCGACTCTGCTTTGATCACGCGCTAGAATTACCCCAATTATCTGGCAAGCTATCCGAACTTACTATAGGAGAAAAAAAAAAAAAAAAAATATATATATATATATAGATATCTCTCACAGGACATACTTCTTATCCGCAACGAGGCACGTTCGCCTATACCGAAAAATTTACCTTATAAGCGTCTACGAATGGCGTCCCCCTCGTGTGCTCCACTAATTTTTTATTCGCGCTCGTTTTCCCGGTTATTTATCCGGCGCACGTCGGTGCTTTTTCACGAACTCACGGCTACTTATAGCTCTCCCCGATAATTCCCGGTGTATTAAGAGCCCTCCTCTTTTTTTCTCCCTCTCTCCCTCGCGTTCACGCTCGCTCGCGGGAGCTGTTTTGTCGTTGTTCGGTGAACCATGTGATGCGCTGTAAACCGGAGAAGATACGAATAGCTCGGCTTCTCTCTCTCTCCCGCTCTCTCCCGCTCTCTCTCTCTCTCTCTCTCTCTCTCTCTCTCTCCCTCTCTCTCTCTCCCTCTCTCTCTCTGGGTTTGTTGTGTTTCGCCGTTTGGAATTAATGTGATTTGCAATTACGGAAACCAGTCGTGTACGTGTTTTGTAAACGTTTACACTCGAAATTAAAGACTGGAGCAGGGCGGCAAGAGGGGAAAGGACTCGTTTAATGCTGCGAGGGGGTTACAATTATAATTAGAAAAACGAGGCTGATGCGCGAGTTTTGTTTCGAAAGTTTACAGAGTGTTCTTAGGAATATTTAAGTGCTATATGATTGTAGACATCAATTTTAAGATATTAAAATTATATAGGAAGTAATTCAAGTGAAATATGCATTTGTATTCAGCTATGACGATACAATGGGAGAAAACAAATTTTTTTGGCTATCAATAGCTGGATAAATGAATAATGATTCCTGATTATAAAATCTCATTTATTTTTGTTTCAGATAAATTATTTAATGATTTGTGACGATTTAGAGAAGAGGTATACGAATGGGACACTCATGCATAAAAAGCTAACAGCGCCATAAAGAACTTATAAATTGGACCATAAGCTTTACCGTTTCTTCGTAAACCAGGAAATCACATTTATAAACGCTTACTACCTCCATATCTAAAATAGTAACCCGAAGCACTACGCGAATTCCTTCCGTTCAAGCTAAATAACGACAAAGGTCTATCATAGTCATCGGCACACGCGATCCCGTTCCCTCTCTAAAATAATAAAAAAACTTTCCTTCCCCCTGTCTCCCTCCACACACATCCAAGCTAGGTTATACACTCGCACACACTCCGCGCCGTGGCCATAAAAATTTACAACCCTTATAGTCCTTACCGGGACATTATCATAAAGCGTAAACATAAAGCACATCGTTGTTGTCATCGTCGTCGTCGTCCTCGTGTTTACCAGCATAAGACCTTATGCAGTGGCAAGCGAGCGAGAGCTTTCGGTGCGCGGGAGGCCCTCTTAAGTACTTAGTCGTCGTAGTCGACGCTGGCGGCGGCGGCCATCGTTCGTCGAATAATCACATTATCATGAAGCATCGTCAGCCGCCGTGTGCTATCCTCCCCCTCTTCCTTTGTCATCAGTGGTGGGCCAGGGGGAGTGTAAATATTTTATCAGCCGTTTTGTGGTTTTTTTTAAGGACGACTAGATAGGCCCACGGTCGGCGAGTGGAGGAGCTCGTTACTTCGTCGGCTGGGTGATTCCGATAGTTGGGAGGTCGCGATGGCAGGTGGGTGTATAACCCCCCCTTTGAGATACGCGCACCGAGAGGGCCGAAGTTTCTGATCAATTCAGAGTAGTTTGCCAGCGTGTTGTGTGACACGCGAGGCTGGAAACGTTTGCGTAAGTTTTTGAGTATAATGGACGCGCTTGTGGCTGTTGATTAAGGCTGCTGTTTATGCTTAGGTTTGCGTGAGCTGAGCTCCAGGGGCACTTTCTTTGGTAGTTTTGTTACTTACTTAAAACGGAACAACGGAAGTTTCATAAGAAACACTTTTTTAATGAGGCTAAACACTTTTGCTTCCTCTTAGAGGAAGCTTTGTAATAGTAAAATTTTAAGTTTCGTTAAATCGCTCTAGAAACATGATTAGAGGTGTTAGAAGTTTGTATCAGATGATTTTAGAAAATGTCTGTATGGATGTGTGTGTGTGTATGTGTGTGTGTGTGTGTGTGTGTGTGTGTGTGTGTATGTGTGTGTGTGTGTGTGTATGTGCATGCGTGCGTGCATGCGTGCGCGCATATACCGCTTTATCTCCGGATCTACGCGGTCGATTTTAACTGGACAAGTCTCATTTTGTTTTTTTTATTCCGAATTCGGGAAGAAAATAATTTTTTTTAACGGAGTGTGCGAAACTCGCCTTCTCGTGCTTGTTTTGCGTGCGCGAAGTAGCTGTTTTACACACGGCGTGCGCGAAAGTCGCGCATGCGCAGATCAATTTACTTTCGCGCACGCCGTGCGAGAAACAGCTACTTCGCGCACGCAAAACAAACAACAAGGCTAGTTTCACACACTCCGTTAAAAAAAAATAGAGTTCGATACACGTGACCGAAAAGGGTCATCATTGCACGGGTGTTTTTGTCACCCTCGCTTCGCTCGAGCGACAAACTACACCCGTGCGAGAATGACCCACTTCGCACACTTTTATCGAAAATAACTATTTTATGTTTCATTGATTCGTTTTTGTTTTATGTCGAATTTTTTTATTTTCAAAAAATTTATTTTTGAATTTTTTTAATGATTGGATTTAAATTTTTGAGTCGGATATGTAGCATTCGAAAGAGCATGAAAAAACCTATATTTTCAAAACAAAAAACAAAATCTCTAGCTATCACGGTTATTTTGTTATTAACAAAAACGTAAACATTGAAAAATGAAAAAAAATGAGTTTTGTGTGTCCAACGATTACTGGAGTAAAATGGACTTAATTGCTTCAAAATTCCTTGTAGAGGTAGATTTTGAATAATTTTCGGCTGAGTTCTTTGTGCAAAATGATTGGTCCATAAATTTCAGAGATATTTGAGGTTAAGATTTTTTAAAATTTTTTTCCAAATCGTAATTTCTCGAGAACAGCTTGATGAATCAGCTACAGATTTATAGACAATTTTGTGTGATATAGATATTATGTATGTGAATTTTTATCAAGATCGTACGATTACTTTTTGAGATATTTGATATTCAAAATTTTCGTATTTTACAAAGTTATTTTCGTTGTTGCATGATAACTAGAGAAATTGTTATAATTTCTTTGAAATTTGGTGGTGATGTAGAGTATGTATGTTATGTATTATTATATGGATCATTTGTAAAAAAAATGGTAACTATTTAATCATATTTTGTCCAGAGACAAAATATAATTATTTTTAAAGCGGAACAAGAAATATCTACTCACTTTTACATCAGTAATAGGTATTTAATGAGGAACTTATAAAAAAATTGAAATGACAGGTGCTAGAGGTATTTTTTTTAATTTCAAGGATGATGGTACTCACCAAAATAAACTAATTTTCTTATAACAGAATATAATCATTTATAATGTTTATAATTTTTTTAGTAAATGAAAGTACAACATTAAACAAAATAATGTATCAATAATAGTTTCTTTAATACCTCTTTAAAACAGAAAATCACAACTTTACATTTAATATATTATTTTATAAAAAATAAATATTGAAAATATTAGTATTTTGTAACATCCGATATTATAATTTTCTTCTATTATAATCTCTTTTTGTAATTTACTACAACTCTTTTGGTATAACTCTTATTATTAATTTTAATTAATTAAGTTTCTTCTAGTTTAATAATTATATTGATAAATATTGCTTGAAGTAGATTTTTTAACCCTAAAACAAGGATTATGTTAAAAAAATAAATAAAAAATATCAACGATATTTAAATAATACCTCGAACTTCTTCTGACAGCATTATTCGATGATTTTTGTTTTGGATTGTTTGAATCTGCATCATGGTTATTCGCACTAATACGCTTGAGTTTGCATTTTAAAGTTTTTTTTAGTATTATTCTTTCACTTTTTTCTAATACTTTAACAGACTTTATTTTTGGCCTAGTCAAGTTAATATTAAGATTAGTGTTCTCTTGTTTATGATTTTTCTTTGTATTTTCTTGATAATCTAATATACTTTGATGAAAATGAGTACAATTTTTATCTGCCGGATTACACTCAAAACAACTCAAGGTGTTAAATCGAATGATACTAGGATTTTCTTTTGTCCAATTAAATTGGTGTATTTGTCGAGTCCCAGTAAAAGTTTGTAGATCTCGAGGTATGAGAGAATCAATTACCTTTATGTCATTAGCATTTGTAGAAGAAATACACACATTTGACTCTTTTTTTAAGAAGTCAATTAGAGAATCAAAATTTGGAATATCAGATCCGTAACTCACAGCATCATCTGCTAATCTTTTTAAACACCCTCCAATCCCATCAGCAGCACTTTTGCCATGTCCAGCTTCAGAAAAGTTATAGCTGATTTTTTCAACTGTAGGAAGATATTTTGGAACATATTGAGTGATTAGATAGAACATTTTTTATTCCGATATTGGCTTGTTGGTCCACCACTCATAATGTGAATTTTTTTTACTAAATCCAAAGCGTCTTTAGAATGTAATTTTATAACGCCTTTTATATGGGCCATTACAGCAGCAGAGTCATCCCGTAAACAAGTTGATAAGGATGCAAAACCTTTTTCACACTTTTGGTATATATTACACCTGTGAGCAAAGTGACTTGATTTTGGCTTGCTCCAAAATGCGAAGCTTGCACTTCTGTAGAATATTTACAAACGTAGTTCTCACTGAAATCAATTATTATAAATGCTTCACCTTCTTCAAGTGATTTTTTGAGATTTTGCATACTGTTCTGTTGATGAAAATGTCTGTATATATATTTCATATATTTTGTACATTCGCTTTTAAAATGTTCTAAAACTTCTGGAATTGCCATAGACATTTTTTCTTTCTTCACAATTGTAACTGTTATTGGCTGATTAGTTTTCCCACTAATACGCTCTTCTTTTTTTGTTATCCATTTATCGTATGAAATTGATATAGCTTCAAAATCATCTAAATTAAAGCAAATTTCATAATTTTGACACTTTTCACATTGTCTTGAATAACAATTTTCTGACCTTTCTTCAGAACACGTGAGAAATTTGGATATTTTGTAATCAGAATCTTCTTTTATTAACTTATTAAAATGTAAGCTTTTCACAAGTATTTTAAAGTTTTCATGTACCTATACAAGCACACACATCTCTGTCACTTATTTGTGGTGATACACATTGAAGAGGACGGTGTCTTGTAAAAGTTTCATACGAAACCTTGATATTTTTTTCTGTGCAAAACTTGTCGTGTAAATCCAACATATTAGAATTCAAATATTCTTTTTGATGTTGAACCTTGCCTATAGAAACAAATCCTTTTTTACCAGGATCAATAGTACTATTCTTAACAAAAAATGCTTTTATTTCGGCAGCAATCAATTTACTTTTACTTAATTCAAATTTCTTCCTTCTTCTTCTTAGAACAGGTGCTATAAGCTTATTAACTTGTTTTAAATTGTTTTAAATGACCATACTTTTTGATAATGTCACCACTTGTTATTTTTTTTAAATATTCTTGTCCTTATTGTTTCTTGTATTTTTATAAGATAATTTAAATTAACTTTTTAGGATTTCACCACTTATCTGAATAAAATTATTATTCAATTAAATTTATGAGAATCAAACAGATAATTAGTAAACTTTATAAATTAATTTTTATTCGCCGTACTTACCAAACTTTTCTGAAGACTTCTTTCTAGATTAGATTTACTTAAAATTTTCTTCAAATTTGAAATAGTTGAGAGTATTTTAGGAGCTGCATTCTTAACCTGCAATCTTTTTAATCTTTTTTTTTACAGAGCTCAAAGTTGTTTTTAACTGTTGATTTTGATTTCGAAGCTCTGCAGTTACTTTACTGTGAATTCTTTGCTTCTTAGCAATTTTCTTTTTAAGCTCTTTTATATTTCTCTGTTCAGAATTTAGCGTTAATAAATTACCATCATTTTTTGTGACGCTAATTGTTTATTTTTTAATCTCCAATTTCTTGTATATTCTCGTTGCTTTTTTCTCCTTGCTCTTTATCTCGTTCTGATAAGTTGTTTATACTTTTAAATTTTAATTCTACACCTCTGTTCTTTCTCTTCAAATTTCGCAATCTTTCTTTTTTACAATAAGCTGCATATTTCACTGGATCCTGCCTTATTCTTTGTACCTAGTATATGACGAGCACGGCAGCACCTTCGCACAAAACAACTAAGAATCACTTAGATAATTCGATTTGTCACTGAATGAATGCGAGTAAGAATATAAACATATCTTTCAATTGAAAAGAAATTTTTAATACTTACGTTTCTTTGCGCGGTTGTAGATTTAGCAGCTTTTTTGCTTTTAATAATTTTTAATTTGATTTTAGCCTTATATGAGGCGACTGCAACTTTATTGTTGTTTAATCTTTGTCTTGTCAAAGGCATATTCTATCACGAAAAAATGATACAAAGCCCGTATACAGAGAGTCTCACAATTATTACAAAATTAGCTGATGGTACTCACGATGACGGTACTCACAAATGGTCACTAAATCTTCAAATAACTTATGAATTCGCAATATTAAATTTTTTCTGATTGAGGTACTTTTTGGCCATCGAAAATTTATCTAAAGATTTTATAAAGCTTTATTTTAACAGCTATCTTCATCTGGAATTTCGCGATGATGGTACTTACCGGTTTTTTCGACGCATGAAAATATTAAAAAATGTTGATTCGTTTCTTGAACAAAATGAATTTTTTAACGACTCTGAGTAAAGTAAAATATTCTTTTTTTTCTAAATATATTCAAGAATTTCTCCGTGAAAGGGCGCTGTGAGCCAACATTTTCAGTCAACGCGCGCTAATCTATAGAAATTCAAATTTCATAAAAAACGAAGGACAAAATTCAAATCGATCTGCAACTCTTACAAATGCGCAATAAATGAAAGTAATTGATAAAATGAATTGAATATTTGAAAATTTTCAAATAAAAAATAGTACAGAAGTGTCTTCTTTTGTAAAAGACAGCTGATGGTACTCACATTTTGCATACATATTTATATCTCGTATCTATTATTTAATGTTTACACTAGAAGGAAACTAAAAGATATTGTTTTGGACATGGAAAAGAGTACAAAACTATTGTTGAAATGAAAAAAATTGCAATCTAAATATTTTTTCAAGCCCAGGATACGCTAGTTGCCATTTTTTTGCAAATGACCCATATATGTTCTTAAGGTAAAAAAATTCGTTTATGAATTTCAGAGATATTTAAGGTTAAAACTATTTTAGCACTCTTTTCAAAGTATTTTTTCGTGAACGGCTGTATATATACTAGAAAATGGAAATGACGCGTGCTCGCGTGCGTGTTGTTTACTTGCTTTTATTTTTCATTAAAGTTAATTTACAGCGCGCTGTAGAAAAGAAAAAGGAAAATAAAAAATTTTCTATGAACATGGTCTCTTTTGCCGGGGAAGCACAACAATAATAGAAATTTTTTGGATTCAATATGAAAAGTAATTATATTAAATAAGAAAAAAAAAGAATTAGATTAATAATAATATGTTTCAAAACATTCTACTTAGAATAAATTATTACACGGTCACCTATGGGTTGGTACCACAATCATAAACAATACCTCTACACATGACTGACTGCTAGTATAAATGGAAACACAGGTGTCATCACAATAGTAAATACTATGATTTCTAATTTCTTTATACGGCGTTTCTCAATTGATTTTTTACTTTTCGCACTCTAAAGTAGATTTGAAAGTAAAGATTTAGTATATCATATTTAATAAAGTACATTTATTTAATAAGTTTGTGAAAGTGTTTAATAGAAGTAGTGTACAATGAGTGTTTTGTTGAAGTTTCAAATTAGCATGACAAAGAGACAGTATTGTCAAGCACACTCTCTATGAATAGAAATATATTTATTTCAAGATTCAGTTTAATTTATAATCATCAAATCTACAGTTACATCTACGTTTATAGGCTATAAGTTGGTTCAGACATATAAGGTACGTCTTGAGCTCAACTATGTACTGTACTCTGGTTGAAATAAATAAATAAATTAATTTTTGAATGACTTACTTTTCTGCCATCTCCTCAAAGGTCTTCTTTATAGTAATATAATCCATCATCAAAATCCTGTGTCATTTTTACTTCTGTAGTCCAATCACCAATGCGATCATGTCCTTCTTGTTTTGTAATTTAAAAAAAAAAACGCTGTGTAACCATGAGCATAATTTATCCTTGTGATTGATCTTCTAATGGTCCTTGGGGGGCTTTTTTCATCATGATTAGTTGCGTGTTGGTCTTGCACTTTTAAACTTTACCTCGTGATACACTTGAGGTTACAGATACTCCACAAATCTTTGTATAATTCTTCAATTGTAACTTTTTTACTATGCTGCAGAGAAACAACTGTACGAACTCCGATAGGAATGCAGGAGGTACGGATCCATGACTTATTTACAAGTTACTCACATGTTGGAGTAAGGGCGAGCCCACCACAATTCACTGCTTTGTCTTAGTTCAACTATCTTCTTAATTAATTTGTGTGCAAAAATTACAGTACTTATACATTTATCAGTTTTGATCAGTTGCATATTGAATTTGGAGGCTGAGCATCAAACAGCAGTAAAATGCTGCACAAATTGTAGTCAACACAATTTTTTGATAGTCAATAACGACTATAAAACTGATTTCTTGTCACTGTTGTCCTTGTCACTGTTTCACAAGCAACTTTGGCATCTGGATCTTGTTTGTCGTTAGCCTACAATATAGCATCACTAATCTGGTCGCACATGTAGTGTAGCCTCTCCCTTTGTGCTAAATAATCTTTGATCTTTCTCTTCCAAAGTATCACGGCATTTCAAACCAAGAGCCATGAGAGCAGACTTCAATCTATCTAAACCAAGAGAAACTAATTCTTCCCAAGATGAGAAAACATACAAATCTAAGTGAGCTCCAACATTGATTAAAGCACTACCTGTTTCTTTAGGCCAACCGGGAAAGGTCCTGGGTTCTATAGAACTTTGCTCTCCATAAACTGATCAAGCAGCATTTTCAGCCGATGCTCCTAGTTTATGGTTTCCCGATGGCTCGATTTTTTGTGCAACTTCTCCTGGACAATCGCGTCAGAGAGACGTTCGAGTTCCTAGTGCAGACGGCGCTGCTGTTTCAGGAGGGGTCTCCATCGTGAACGATCGTCAACAGGACGGACGGGTGTTGATGCACTATTTATTTACGTTTGGGGTTAGGATATACGGCAGTCCGCGACGCGATGTATCTAACTCGACGACGCGCGCGCAGCTGTGCTACAGTCTGCACCGCATGCACTTGGGCGTACACGCACACGGACAAGGCCAACAGTGTCGTCGGGTCGCAGCCATTGCCATCGCTCTGCGGCGATGTTACACATTACTCATATGATAATAGGTAATAATCTATTTTTTTTTGGAATTTATGTAAAATCAAGAGAAAATGGCTCTAAGTTTCACAATAATATACCCTTCTGCAAAGTTTCAAGTCAAAATATTAATTCGTTTTTACGCAAACTTTGAACAAAATTTTGAAATAACGCTTCGTCCACCTCGAAATTTTATTCAAAGTTTATGCAAAAACGAATTGATATTTTGACTTCAAATTTGGCAGGAAGGTAGAATATTGTGAAACTTAGAGCAATGTTCTCTTGATTTTGCATAATTCGGTGTATTTTATTTTTTATTAGCTTCAAACCGCCGAATCGACTCGGTCGGTAAAAATTGAGTATGGCACCCCCTCATTATCGTAATTATTATAGATTTTAGTTGAATTCTTCTTGGAATTAATTGAATTTTGGAACTTTTAGAATTAAAATCATTAATATACAATTTGTAAGAAATTGAAAATGTGTAATTTAAGAAATATAAATATGAATAAAAGAATCAATAAAACATTTTATAAATTGAAATTATTCATTAAAATAATTCCATAAAGGACGAAATTCAAAAAAGGTATACTATTAATAGAGTAGTATGAAAATCATTTATAAAATAAAATATTTATAAAATAAATTTAAAAATTAAAAAGTATACGTAGTTTATTCTAACCTAAAAGGAAGTAAGTAGAACAGAAAACGTATTAAATTATCAGATTTAAAAAAGAGCGTTTAGCATCTTTAGGGTCCCCGTTGATTACGTATAAAAAAATACATATTAATAAAAATAACTTAAATTAATAATAAAAAGTATTCATTTAGTTTTGAAGAGAAACCACGTGTCCATGTGGTTACAACCGAATATAGAACACAAAAGGCGCCAGGCGGTAACGTATAAGTATTAGGATATGACATGGGTGCGTGGCCACTATATATAGGTATACCTTAGCCATATCCAACTGCGGGAAAAAAAATGCGAAAAGAGTTTTGTAAGGCAATGTAACCTTACAATGTATCTCTTTTCGCAGTTTTTTTCACGCAGTTGGCACTAGCTATTTTTTTTGTTTTTTGTGGGCAATGAATTTTGTTTTTTTGTAAAATATAAAATTGTATAATAATAATTGCTTTTTTATGATAAAAAGTAGAAAGAGTAAAAATAAAAAGTCACAAACTGTTTAACATAGTCTCACCATATAAAATAAAGTATTAAATTTTAAAATTGGAATTAAAAATTAATTAAAGGAGTCAGTAAATTAAGTTTGAGGAAGCTACGTGCCAATGAATTGGCAGCGGTTTTTTTCTGAAATAAAAAAGTCATATTTTAATACATAAATGTAAACTAATTATTTCCCACTTATTACACATAAAATGGGGTATATTTACCTTACCTTAGACCTTGGTATGGGCCCTTTATATTCTGCAGAACTATAGTCATCGATGAAACAAGTTTTTTCACTATCCGTAAGCTTTGAAATTTTCCTGTGGATGGATTGATTCCAGATTTGAACTAAATTACTCCTGAATAGTATAATTCTCATATAAATGTAGGGATTTTTGATCCGATGAAAAAAAAAATTTTGTGCTGTTTTTCAAGAATTTTTTAAAATTTTTTTTAATTTTTTCAATTATTTCAAAATTTTTCTGATGTAAAAATTTTTTCTGACATTTAATCCTAAATCCCTACACTCATATGAGAATTATACTATTCAGGAGTAATTTAGTTCAAATCTGGAGTCAATCCAATCACAGGAAAATTTCAAAGCTTACGGATAGCGAAAAAACTTGTTTCATCGATGACTATGGTTCTGAACCATATAAAGGGCCCATCGGAGAAAGTTCTAAGGTAAGGTAAATATACTCACTTTTACATGTAAAAAGTATGAAAAAATTAGTTTACATTTATGTATTAAAATATGACTTCTTATTTCAGAAAAAAAGGTATCTAGCCCCCTTAACTGTTAACAGTTATGAAATAAAACCGTAGTTGAAATAGAAAAATTCAAATCGCGGTATTGAATTGCATAAAAACTGCCACCGAATTTTTAATCTTGCTCTATACAAAATACGATTTTATTTCATTATTGTAATTAATGACATTTGTTTTTTAGAATAATCTTTAGTGCGTTTAAACTCGTGTACAACACTCTATTTTAGTTGTTTTCATTAGACTAAATAGGTGCAAATAGAAAAAGAAAGTTTAGATAAAAAGATTCTAATAGCAGCCACCTCTAATGTATTACAAAAAATCAATCTAATGACTTTAATTTACTTACTTAATTTACTCACTTGGTAATCTAACGCCCGAGGATTCTCAATTTTGTCTTTTGGTCGTACTAATTTTAGTGGACAAAAATTGAGAAAAATATCCTCTTATAATTTTTTAAGTACAGTACTCCTTCAGAAAACCACCGCTATGTGTCTCTCTTACGCTAACAAGTTGTTTACGAGATAGAAAATGACACACGGCGGCGGTATTCTGAAGGAGCACTGTATCATATTCCATCGGACACTAACCAGGAGGCAGCTGGGCCATTAGATTCATTTCTTGTAATAAAAGAAAAAGAAAGAGTTTTAATGAACTAAATAGCGACGCCATGGGTAGAAAGTACTCACAATGTGATATTTCATAATATTCTAGAAAACTCTTTTGCTACCAATAAATTGTGCATCGCATAATTTATATTAGAAAATACTGGTCTTTATGATGTGTATATTAATAGTATTAACGTTTGTCAGATTAATATGAAATTGATGAAATTCAAAAAGTGTTTTGGGGTTAGGATCTACATAACGATTCTATAGCAACAGTAGTCTTCTCGTATTGGTTTATAATTAAAATGGCAGCCAATGTTGATTACTTCATTGGATTATTGAATTTGGATGATAATATGCTAATATCAATTCATTGCAGAGACGAGTTTCCAAATAATGTAGTATCTGATTAAGTTTGTATAATAGATGGTTTATTCATAATGTCTAACTACAAACGTAATAACATCCCAGTTACCCAAAACAATGAACTTGCATTCCTTGTGTAAAATCTATTACTGGTATAGAATTCCAACTAATTAGATTCATCTCTAATTGGTCAATAATAAAGGTGAAATAACTCATAAAAGTTCTCCAGTAAAAGTTGTTGGAGAGAACGGAAAGAGAATGTCATACGACAATGCAATACATTACCCACTAATTCGACTGCGCGTCCCGAGGGACTTGTCTTCTCCTCTGCCCAACTTTTTGAACTTTGCTGCATTAGTTCTCTCTCTCTCTCTCTCTCTCTCTCTCTCTCTCTCTCTCTCTCTCTCTCTCTCTCTCTCTCTCTCTCTCTCTCTCTCTCTCTCTCTCTCTCTCTCTCTCTCTCTCTCTCTCTCTCTCTCTCTCTCTCTCTCTCTCTCTCTCTCTCTCTCTCTCTCTCTCTCTCTCTCTCTCTCTCTCTCTCTCTCTCTCTCTCTCTCTCTCTCTCTCTCTCTCTCTCTCTCTCTCTCTCTCTCTCTCTCTCTCTCTCTCTCTCTCTCTCTCTCTCTCTCTCTCTCTCTCTCTCTCTCTCTCTCTCTCTCTCTCGAACGAACGAACGAACGAACGAAGCAAACTGCACAGACGAAGTAGATAACATTAAGAAAACGTCTCCTCTCTATATATGCACCCATGACAATGGCAACGAAATATGTAAAAGCAAATAAGAACTGTCTATATATACACAGCCAACGACTCTCCGAAGAATTATATAACAGAAAAGTTGTCCCCGAGGAGAAGAAAGAGGGAAAAAAATTCCAGGCGTCCCGGCACACGCGCGCGTACAGCTACGTGAGGTGAGAGAGGAAAGTATAACCCGGGATAAGTAGCACCCTGCAAATAACTACGGTATACGCAAGATTACATTAGATGTATAGTTAACAAGATATTAATGGCTCTTATTGTTTGCGCGGGCATGAGTTTGCTGATTTTTCATTTGTTTGTGAAACTTGGTTGCGTTGTTATAGCGACAACATTAAATATCTATAATGATTTTGATCGAAATAATAACCGTTTACCTTCGCATTCAAAAATTTATTTACGAATATTCCGCTGCTTTATCACCTTTTATTTTAATTCATTTTTCTTCTTGTTTTTTTTTCAGTTGGAATTTTAAATATTGTAGCTTGTTGTTACGTTGAAAACTAATTCAGTATATTGCAGTTCCACGCTACATCATGCAACATTTATACATTTTATGTTGCATTGAGTTTCACAGTACCAAAAGGTCTGCAAACCAATAATAATAATAATGATATAATATTTATACCAGAAACTTTAAAAATTGTTCAAGAACGCAAAAACAAAGTTTCAATATTGAGGGGTATCTGACTTTAAATCAGGACCGTAAAAGCAAACGGGAAATCAAATCGGAAGTTGTTCGTCATTTACATCGTGACTATTTAAAAATGGATTTGGAGTACGCAGCATTTGGGGGCACTTTCGTTATTCACAGAATCCTATATTTAAAAAACCTCAAACTCGCAAAATTCTTCGCCCTCCACCCAAGCCAATTAAACATCTTTTCACTGCTAACCAACTCTCGCAATTTAAACATTATTCACCATTATTTTTACCCACCCCAAACACAACAACTCCTCGTTCTTGTAATCTCCCCCCTCTCGAGAACCACGTTTTCACCGATTTTCTTTTCTCCCCATGGATGCACATCGTAGTTGTCGTCGTCGTCGACGACGAGTGTATATAGTGCAGCAGCGCGCGCTGAAATCGATTTGACGCGACGGGCGCGGCTGCTATTAAAGCCCCAGCCGCGCGCGCGGCGTACGTGTCCTGCTCCCCCTATCTCATGCTTCACGGTTGCCTGTACGTGTGTACGTAGGTACGGTAGTAGCGAGAGCCGAGGTCTTCTTGAATGTCGTTTTTTCCGATGGCGATGGTTGCGTGACGCTCGTACATCGATACATCGAGAGGTCGTGGTGTTGGTTCTTCTTTTCTGTGGAAGGAGGGGATTTATGGTTAGGTGTGGTGCGGAGGATGTGGATTGGTCATTTTGAAATGTACGCGGAAGGCGTTTGTGGGGTTCTTTTTAACTGAAGTGGTAAAGTGATACAGTGAAAATGATGTGACTAGTAGGATAGCGGTATTTTTTCCTTATTATATTCATGAAAAATGGTCGGGTATTAGAATTTCAGCTCTTTCGATGATGCTTGATTTGGAAGCTGAACGACTTTTCGGTTGTCCTAAACCCTGACATAATATGTGTTTTATTATTTATTATAAGACAATATGTTTGAAAATGTTTTTTTAAGCTTCATGATTACACTTGAAAACATGCAGTTACAAAATATCGATTCATTAAGAGTTTTCTTTTTTTTTTAAAGCAGTACAACTACCTTCACAATACTCTTTAATTAAAAACTCTCAAAGTTGGTCAGTAATTATACACATCCAAGCGGAAATATTTAATCGTGCACTGAAAAAAAAGTATTATATGCACGGCAATACCAAATTTGGGATACGGAGTATTTTACTGAGAGGAATTCGTACTATTTCCACTGCAATATCTATTCCTCTACAACCAAAATAAGATATTCGCGTTGTACGCAAAATCAGTATAGCTGTGAGAGCAATACCGATACTTGAGTCAATTAAACGTTGGTTTCCATACAGAAACGGCCGGGCACAACACGCGGGAAGGTGCGACATGTGTGTGAGGATTTTTTCCACTTCATCTTTTCTACAACTGCTACAAAAATTATGGATACCTGGAAGAAAAAAGTGGTCTAGGTGTTTAAGATAGCCGGTGACGAAGTTTATAGATGTTGCCCACCGTAGGTTTTCACCTCTAGGTATTGGAACTGGCCGAATGCGTGATCTAGGCGTGATCTAGGAACTGGCCGAATGCGTGATCTAGGTGGCTGATGACGGAGTCTAGGTGGATCTCTGCGTAGTTTCTTGCATCGAGATGTCAGAATGCATTCCATGCATGGTCTAGGTGGTCAATGTAGTCGATGACGGTGTCTAGGTGATGCGCTCTGTAATTTTCACCGACCACCACGTTTTTGATGCGTTCCAACACCTAGAGGTAAAAAAACTACGGAGCGCACTACCTAGACATCGTAATCGGCTACCCCGAACACCTGGACCACGTATTAGATGTGCCCTGATATCTAAACGCAAAAAACTATCCATCGTCGGGCACTCAGAAGAGCTAGACCACTCATTCGGTGCGTTCCAACATCTCGAGACAAAAAACTGCGGAGCGCACCATCTAGACATCGGCATCGGCTACCTCTAACACCTAGACGACGTATTAGATGCGCCTTGATTTCTTAACACAAAAAACTACGAAGCGCACCACCTAAACTCCATCACCGGCCATCCGAAAGACCTAGACCGTGCATTCGATGCTTATAATTATCGGTAGTTCTTACCCATAACCTACATCTTTAACGTTTGTGCATATAAAATTTCAGGTTATATATTGTGCTCAAAGACAAGTTAGTATTGGTGTCACAACAATACTAAATCTTTTGAGAGCTAAACCGAACTAACAAAACCAGTTTAGTTGTCACAACTATACGGTATCGGTATGAGTATAACAACTATACTTTTATTGCTGTCAGACCAAAAATATTGTCAGATTTCATATACTTTGTTTTCAGTGTGACAATTCAACTTTAAAAATTGACGCTACATCCCAGGCATATCCCCAATAAAAACGTTTAATTAAACCGCGGAAATGAGAAATCGAAACGCAAACACAGCAGAGACGTGCTTGCGGTTTCATTACAAAAGTTAAACAAAGTAAAAACGCTCTACGAGGAAAGGGAAGTAATAGCATGAAGGAGAGAAAAAACGAAGAGAGAACGAGGGAGAGAGAAAGAGAGAACCAGTAGTCAACGAGCGTACTGGGCGGACATTCGAAAAAAGGTAGCTCGAGATAAGAACAGAACGAGAGAAGGCGAGAGAAAGAACGAGGAAGGAAATTAAAAGGTTGCAAAAAGCACGCCGGACAAAGAGGGGATCTGGATTCCAGGGCGCGAGAAGGGGCAAGAAAATGAAAATCAAAGAGAAAGAAGTTGAAGAATAAGGTGGAAGAGGATAACATAAGAAAATCTCCGAGTCGCCGGAAACAAAGGCCGCGCGAATTTCGACCGCTGATTATTCCTTTGCTGACTTTGAGCCTCTGTCTCTCTTTCCCTCTTTCTCTCTTCGATCGCTACCTACGACCTTTTGTTCGCACCTTTACCCTCTTTTCCCCAAGTCCTTATATCGATTAAATTAACCCTACGAGGCTAGAGTGCTCTCTCTCGCGCTTTTATAAAGAAATTATGTGCGGCGAAGCGGCGATGACGACAGGTGCGAGCGCTCACTTCCTCTGTGTATATACACGCCGAGTCTTTCTTTTTACACACGGCCTCGTTTTTGTGAACAATTTTCTCGAGTATAGTGGGGGAGAGAGAGAGAGAGAGAGAGAGAGAGAGAGAGAGAGAGAGAGAGAGAGAGAGAGAGAGAGAGAGAGAGAGAGAGAGAGAGAGAGAGAGAGAGAGAGAGAGAGAGAGAGAGAGAGAGAGAGAGAGAGAGAGAGTTTTAGGGTATTAAAAGGGTTTTTAAAAGTCTTTCATTTGCCATGGCGCGCGCAGGCGGGCTTGAAAAATGTATAAATAAATTCAATTGTAGACGAGTAGTTTTGATGCGGCGCGTATCGCGTGGGAGACAGGAAGGGGAAAAAGTTTTTAAAAGGGAACCCATTGTAATTTCGGTGAATTAAGAGGGAACGCGAGTGGTTTAATTTTGGGGAGGTAAGAGAGTGGATTTTTGGGGGAATAGGTTTTTGAAGTTTTCGCATGGGAGGAGGGTGGGCAGGGGGTTAGTTTGTTGAATTTCATTCTCGCTAATGTATATTCACGAGGGGGGGGGGGGGGATTCGAGCGTACTTTGTTTGTAAGTAGGGTATCAGATTCCCGCGTTTACGCTGGAAAATAGCCCGCGTGACATTAGGAATTAAAAAACCTGATTGTAACGCTTCGTTCCTCTGTCGGCTTTTGCAATTTGTTACAGCTTACGGAACCTTTTTTTTACAAAGCAACGATTAGTAGGAGGGATAATATGGTACAAGTATAAGTGATTAGTTGGTTATACAAAGATCCAAAGTATACGTCGTTTGAACTAGTATCATGCAATTCATAGAATTCAAAGGGCGGATTATGGATTGTTATTGTTATTGGAAACTTAAGGTGATGAGCGGTCTACCAATTACCTACGATTGCGGGGACTCGTTTTTCTCATTCAATTTTCAATTTTAAGAGAAAATCTTTTTGATACGTTATAATCCTTTACTAAATGTACAACGTGTCAAAGAGTTTTTTTCTGAAAATTCAAAATTGAAAGAGAAAAACAGGTCCCTGAAATTGTCGGTATCACAGGAGGGCGCACATCACCTTAAGTCTTTACAAAACGCTTTGCTATAAAGTAATAATACTTCTATATTAGAAGAGGTGGTTCTTTTGTATTGTATGATTAGGGAAAAAGCTGAATTGGCATTATAAAATAACAGAAAATAAGTTTTATTGTAGTGGAAAGAACATTATTTTTAGAATGTAGTTTATTAATTGCGTTGAAAATATTAAAATTTCATTGTAAAAAGGAGAATCTCCTTTTCAAAATGCAGTATCATCCGCTCCGAGATTTCTTTGAAAAATAAATAAATTCCTTTTCAGAAAAAAATAGAAACTTCTTTTCAAAGAGAAGTAGAAACCGCGCTTTTCAGAAAAAGCAGAAAATACATTTAATCGTTTTAAAGCTGTTTTAATGTATTAGAATGTAATGTCGACCCCACTTTAACAAAACGACGATTCTACTTTTCTTTACTATCGTTTCTACCGGCATTGTTGGTAAGTAAATCATTCTAATCTCCACAAAATTTACCAAACCGATAAACTTCCAAACTCAGAAGAGCTGAAGCCACACTTCACATACCATACTACCACCATTCTAATCCCACAAACCTCCCTCTTCGCACCTCTTCCCATCATCCTCTTCAATTCCGCCTCCTCCTCCCGGCGAGAAATCTCGACAAAAAGCCTTCCACCATCCGTGCGCGCGCGTAATAACGCTTCACGCGTCCCGGCGTTAAATATCGCACCCGCACAGCTCCACGCGCGTGCGGTATAATACCGGCGTGGCGGTGGTGGTAGCGGCTCGTCAGGCCTTTCAGGTCTACACACACATACGCGCGCCTGGCAATCATATGGTCGTCGGGAGGACAGGCTGCGAGGCAATTTGTCACCGGTGCGCAGGCGCCGTTTGATGGGGCTTAGATTAATTATCCGCCGTGCATTCACGTCGGGTCGAGGGAGAGGGGAAATGAGCCAAAAATTAGCCCTCGGGTGAAAAGATGTGCGGTTGAATGGCGGGAGGGGAAGATTCTTTTTTTTCGTTTATGCGGGGAATGGCGGGGATTTGAATTGTTGATTTGTTGAAGAGAAAATTAATTAGGTGGAGGCAGGTGAGGGTGAATAAACATATAATAATTTTTCAGAGGTGAGGTGAGCGATTAAAACAATTTTTGTTTGGATTCGATACACATACGTATTTTATAAGAGCTGTATATGCTTTTGTTTTTAAAGTGGTATTCTGTGCGTAAACGTGTATGCATTGCATACTTTTAATTTCAATATGTTGTTGTTCAATGTTTGAGTGTAGTCAAAAAATGCTTTGAATGAAAATATTTATTAATGTAGGATAGAAGAGAGTTGTGATAGTCATGTTTTTAAAAGGGTTTCCAAAAAAGGTTGATGCTAGTCGCTTCTGCATTTTTCGTAAATAAGGAACATTTTTTAACTAATCGAAATTCCGGGAAACACGCATTTTTCAAAATACTCAGAGCAGAATGTGACTACTATTTCCGCAATTGAATGAAACACACCGAATTTAGTCGCAATAACATCGAGTGAGATATTAAGCGGACCACTTTAATTCACTTATCGTCTCCCTGTCAAGAGCAATTTTATTACGATTTTCCGCGAATTTTCATCGCTGCTATTCTGTTTACTACATAAAATCTATCTAAAAATTCTATTTTACGAAATATAACGCACACGCGTCAGCGCGCATGCGCTCGTCGTGTCATCCCTCTCACTCGCTCTATAAAACAGTTTCAGGTGCCAACAATCGCGTGATGAAGAGCCACTGAATTTGTTTGTAAGTATAACTATGATGTTTCACAAGTAACGCGCGCGCATACGCTCTCCCCTTTGTAATGGAATCCGTACACTGAAAAAGAAGTATTGAGCTTACAGCAATACTGAGTTCATAACACCGGATGATGTTGTAAGAAAAATATCGGAAGTTACAAGAGGCAAATAAGTTATATTTACAAAATAAAGTATTGCTCTCATAGGCTAAACTATGTTTAGTTGTGAGAGCAATACCCGTGCTTCAAATTGACAAAAGTTATGGTTGCCGTACAAATACTTTTGGTTCCTATAGTCATACGCGTGGCTATGGATACCACGCATGGCAATGGAGATAACCTTTAACTACTTTCTTGATTTATTCTGAATTGCACTTATATTAAAGTTATAAGCCTCACCATGAGTAAACTTCATTTAAAAATAAGTTTAAGATTAAAATAAAAAATATTTTATGTCCATAAGTAGTCTCACAGTAAGATATTATCGTGAGATTCGGTACACTAAATCTTTCCAGGGCCGAAACCACAGTACAGCAATACGAGTATAGTTGTCACAGCTATACCGTATCCGTATAGGCCGGACATCAATACTTTTATTGCTGTAGGAGTAAGAATATTGTTATATTACATATACTTTTTTTTAGTGTATATTACAGTGGAACAAATTTAATTCTAATAGCGAGAGAAAGAGAGATAGTGACAGTACGAAAAAATTCGAGCGCACTTTCGACGCGACAGAAATAGGAGAGGTCTACATTGGAATTTCAGTGAATCTGAAAAGGGCAACAGTAAAAGTTACGTACCTCACTACGGTGTTAAATTAAATATTACTTCATTAGTAGGGAAGTACTATTTCCAGGTGATATTTCGAACATACTTAGAGCCTTCTTTTGATTGCCAAATAATTATTTCAAAGCGATTTTCGTTTCTACGCCCAACACTGAATGAAGAAATAAGAAAATGATGAGTTACCTTACCAACCGATTAATTAAAGAAAGTGACTTAATTGAGCATAGCAGATGAAAAAAACAAAAATATTTATCCACATTGACTTCTACGATCCTATTGATCATTAAAGTAACTAAGCAAAATGGTTATAGTAATAAATAAGTTTTAAAAATTTTAATTTATCACTCACTGGTTACACTATCCACTTGAATGCTTCCATTCTTTATCTCATCTTTAACCAATCAAAATAATTCTCGTAACAAAAAAACCTACGCAAGTAATTCCTTTCCTGCGTCAGCCTTTCATGTCTTTTTTTTTTATTATTCCTTATGCAATTCTGAAACTTCACAACTAAACTTTTCGAACATACGTGTCCAATTAAAAATCACAATATCTCCCGCACCCTATCCTTATGCATATATTCCGTTGTATAAACGCGCGCAACCCTCGGACCTCCAGCTTATACGTACGCGCAGAATTCTTCGCCGCATCAGGCGGCTCAGATGTCGCCCAAGAGACACGTTGCAATCTTTTTTCCCTCCGCCTTCGCCTTCTCTCGCGTGTACACGCCACAGCCGTTGACCTTTGCTTTTGATTCGCGCGGAGGGATGAACGAAAAAAAGTGCGAGAGTGTTGAAAATATGTGGGCGGAGACAGAGAGAAAGAGTAGTTTCGAGTATTGTAGAACGAGTCTGGGCTGGAATAACGGCGCGAGTGGATGCGGAAAGTTTAGGAGCACCGGTGATGTCTAAATTTAAGGGCTGAAAGAAGTTTTAACGAGGCAGGCTGGAGTGACACGTGTGTTTTGATGGTTCTCGTGGATTCCAGTGTTCCTGGTTTGTGGCGGTTTAGGTTTTTAACGCTTGTATTGTTAAAGCGCAACCAAGTGGTTTTTTACGATTTAATAAAGTTACCGAAAAAGGTTGAGTCATATCTAAATTATGCCTACCGTCCCCGTGTAAAAATTGAAAATATGGGCAATATATAGTATATATATATATATATATATATATGTGTGTGTGTGTGTGTGTGTGTGTGTGTGTGTGTGTGTGCGCGCGTGCGTGAGTGCGTGCGTGCGTGCGTGCGTGCGTGCGTGCGTACGTGCGTGCGTGCGTGCGTGCGTGCGTGCGTGCGTGCGTGCGTGCATGCGTGCGTAGCAATATATTCGCAGTATATTGGCTACGCAAATTACCAATATGTTGGTAATATAGCGGTGATTGTACATCCTCCAATATATTGATAATATATTGGCAATGTAAAATGTATATAAATAATTGCAAAACATTACCAATATATAGCCGGAATATAGTATCGCTACTTCAATAAGTTATTCTTATATTTTACAAATCAAAATTATTTCACGTAAATATTGTGGAAACTTTTGAGTCCCTATTGTATAAGAGGGGATAACAAAAACAAGGCAAGCCTTGTACTTCGAACTCTTCGTAAAGAGTCATTCGAATGAAAGAAAGAAAGAAGGGATTGTGGGGGCCCCCTCCGTCGCCCCTACCAGTGATGTACAGCCTGCCCGGATCACCGTCCAGGAGCCCCTTACGTAGAAATGAATCCACGTAGGAAGAGCCTGGGCGATTCCAGTTATCTCTCCTTGAAAAAGGAAATCAGAATAGAGGAAGTTGTGCGTTACCCTGTGAGGGCATTTCCGCACTATCAGAAGTTATAGAGCAAAAACGGTTGTACGGCTGAACTACTATGTGGAGTGTAGAATGGGGAAAAACCTCGCTAGGAGTAAAAACCCATTTATCTTAAGGGGATGCCTTACTCGTACTATTACCGACCGAGCAATTCACACAGTTTCAAGCTGATTAAAAATAAAATACGTCGAATCACAAAAAATCAAGAGAACACTCTTCTGTGTTTTTTAACGTTCTATCATCCAGTCAAAGTTTGGAGTCGAAATATCAAGCCGTTTTTTCAAAAACTTTGAACGAAATTAAATTTTGTTTTGTTCAAAGTTTTTGCAAAAACGACTTGATATTTCGACTCCAAACTTTGACTGGATGATAGAACGTTAAAAAACACAGAAGAGTGTTCTCTTGATTTTTTGTGATTCGACGTATTTTATTTTTAATCAGCTTAAAACTGTGTGAATTGCTCGATCGGTAATGGTACGAGTATGGCATCCCCTTAAGTCATTCGAATGAATGAATTACACGGCTTATATACTCTCGGCCTTCCAATGTGTTTAAAGAAATTGCTACAGACGTGCCGCATAGCGGCAGCAAACGAGAACTTATGATGGGCGGCGCTCATTAAGCAAGTTTCCGCCACTTGCCGCTACGTGGCGCACCAGTACTAACTTCTTTAAACGCATCGGAAGGCCGAGAGTATATAAGCCGTGTAATTCATTCGTTCAAATGACTCTTTACGAAGAGTTCGAAGCACAAGGCTTGCCTTGTTTTTGTTATCCTCTCTTATACAATAGGGACTCAAAAGTTACCGCAATATTTGCGTGAAATAATTTTGATTTCTAAAATATAAGAATAACTTATTGAAGTAGCCACACTATATTCCGGCTACATTGGTAATGTTTTGCAATTATTTATATACATTTTACATTGCCAATATATTGTCAATATATTGGAAGATGTACAATCGCCGCTATATTACCAAGATATTGGTAATTGCATAGCCAATATGTTGCCAATATATTGCTAATATATATATCCTATATATATCCAATATATTGCCCATATTTTCAATTTTTACACGGAATGTAAGGTGAAATATCACACCAAATACCAGGACAAAACAGCATAGGGGAAAGTTCAGATACATATTTTAAAATAAATAAGTGAAATTTTTTCAATCTCTTGGACATAATTAATTAGTTTTTGATCTTTTTTACTATTTTATACTAAAGGAAGCCTGTTTTTATACTTTTTTATATTAAATAAGCAAAGTTTAGAACCAATACCGGGAGATACATAGTTTTAAATGTGTCCCGCTAGAGGGATACGATAAAAACGGTGTGCGGGTAAGTTAGGACAGAATTCGTCCATTTAAACGTAACCTCCAAAATTTTCCCTTTGCACTATGATAAATCAAATACTTAAATCAACTCAATATTGACTGGACTACATAGTTAATAGTATAAACAATGTTCCTGAATTTGATATTGTCATTTGTTAGAAATCGTAGTATTCTTTGTTGTCCCGTTATAAGGCCAGATTTTGAGTTTGTCCCAGTATTGGGTATTTACCTTACCGAATGTAAATAAAAGAAATTCTTTTTGGACATGAATTTCATTATCAACTCCGCATTTTTTTTATCAACTCCGTATCGGAAATCTAAGAGTCTCACTATCATCATTTTAATACTCAATAACCCAAAATCCAAAACCAAACTTCATAAAGCAGTTTTAAAAATGAAACTTTACTACCAAAACAGCCTTTCGCCTCACTATCATATCCCATCGCCGTTAAATTCTTCATAAAACAAGTCTCACTTTCCATTATCTTTCTCCCTTTCTTCAATTCCATCCCATTCTCCAGTCTTACCCCCACCCATCCTCAGGTGTTGGCTCGAGCCCGAGGTGACACATCCGTAGTCTCCTCACCTTCCAGATAAAATGAATATATTTCAGGATCTGCTGCGTGAGGAATAGAGAGAGAGAGAGAGAGAGAGAGAGAGAGAGAGAGAGAGAGAGAGAGAGAGTGTGCAAGCGCGGCTTTCTCTACGTGTTGCATTTTCCGTTCTTCTTTTTCGCGCCTCGAATCGAAAGGATCCTCTCTCTTTCGCGTGCGAGAAGCTGGGGGTTTTTATCCTCGGGAGTAAAGCCGCCCGTGGCCTATACCATCCAGCTGCGTGGATTCACACAGAGGACTGAGAAGAGAATAGAAGAGAGGAGGTTGTAGGGATCCTTTTGCATATTTGGGGGAAAAAGTATCATTGGATTTCGCTAACTCTGTCTCTCTCCGTCTGGGCGGGGAGATCAATCGCTTTATGGGGTGTTGATTCTTTTGGCAGTCTCCGTATTGGTGTTGTTTACTGTATCGAACAACTTTTTTGTGTATTTGTGTGAGTTATAAATTTTATTGACTTATCGATGGCAGAATAATTAAAAGTACCTAGTGCAGTAGAGGAATATACAATGATAATTTCAATTAACAAATCGAATTTAATACAGTAATAGCATTTTATAAAAATTCGTTTCCTTTTGTTGCGCAAATGATCCTCGACATTTACCAATTCCATTATAGCATCGCAAATAAATTTCATTCATCGAGTGGAAGATTTAATTCAATATTGGCAATCATGTTTCAAATGAACATCAACTTCCAATTGAATAGGGGCCTGCGGGTACAAACATCGACGTTTGATTAACTTTCTATGGAATAATTCAATTCGTTCATAGGTTAATAATTTTGCGAATTTCAATAATTATCTTTCGATAACAAATAAGGCAATTTGACATATCGTTGGTAAGCTTTGAAACGGGAGAGGAAGCCACATAACAGATTAGCATTCAACTGGATTGAATAGCACTCATCTTTACAAACTAATTCATGCAGTCTGCACAAAATCTGTAATAATTAGGTTCAAACATATTAATATTAGTATTAGTATTGGATCGATTAAAAATGTTGCTATTCATTCTACTTTATAATTTGGCAAAGCTTTTCCAACAAAATTATCCATTATTATTCAAAATGAATTCCACAGACTTCCATTTAAAATCTAGTTAAAATCAAATTTTTCCTCTAAGTAAGTCACTTTACCAGCCAATTACAACACGCCCGAATGCGACAACCATGTAACTCCTAATCCTTCAATCCCATCTATTCACCTGGTATCACTTCGAATTACAAACGAAAATCTCGTCGTGCCACCCACAAAGGCGACCGCCAGCTGACGAAAAATCAAATGAAAATCCAGACGACGCTCGTCATGCTCGTGCCAACATCAAAAGGAACGACGGCGAAGGATGATATAAAAAAGGGGCATTGTGTGGGCGCCGGGACGATGTCGATGACTGCGGTCGCCGATCGGAAATGAAGCGATCATCCGGAGGAGCTGGCGCAGGGTGCACGATCATTTGGCTTTGACGCCCCCCCCCCCCCTCCCCCACCCGACGACGTATCGACAGGCGAGGGTGGGTCGTCGATCCTCTTCTAAGACTGATATCTGTACGTGTGGGTTTGGGCGGTGTGGTGGGTGTTCTTTGGTCTTTCTTGGATGGTTGAGTATTGGTAGGAATGTCAAATGACGATAGGCGTTTTTATCGGCATTGATTATTTCTTATACAGTCAAATGAATTCAAATGAGGGACTAATGATGGCATACCAAATATGATTTTAAAATACGTTGATTGATCGAATGTTTTCAATTTTAGAATGAAACGAAAATCGCAATTTCATTAAAAGACAGGAATATTAATACATACATACATCTATTATCGTTATCATAAATGATGTGACATATTGATAATTCATTTTAATAATTTAATAGATCCTTCCAGCTCCGATGAAGTTCACGAAAACAAAAATCCTGTTTTTTGAACTTCTAACTTGAAATTCAAGATTTTTTGAAGTTTACGCCTTGCAATTTGAATTGCAGAGTGCGATTCAGATTCGTCCTAATTCACGATTAAAACTTATTTTTCACGCTCTCACTCACTCCCCCTCACCAACTTCATATTTATTTTCATTCTCAGCTAAAGAGGCAATTTCCCTGGGCTCTCTGTTTATTCCTTAGTATTCCTTCCACTCGGTAACTGTCTTTATTAAGTTACCCTCATCCATTCACTGCCTTCCCTCTTCTCTCTTCCTTTCTCAGGCTTCCCAGACTGAGCGATTAAAACTAAAGTTATTCGCGGTACCTGCACTCAAACGGAATATTCCATGAAAAAGCGCCCGTGATATTCGACGCTACGCACCAGCAAATACACTGCCTTCGCATGATGTATAACGAACTCGTAATTGGAGTATGTTTGCCTCTGCCTCCCTCATCTCCGTGTTGGACGCTGCGTCCATGCCGATGCTACAGAATGCAATACAATATTTACAATGGATATTTTATGTATATAATAATAACGCACATTTTCCGTGACAGCCCCTTTCATGTGTCGGCCGCGCGAGAGCTGCTGCTCCATTATTCGCCGGCTACAATTACCAGGAAATTCGTAATAATTTTTAATTTTGAATTCATTTATGTGATACTTTATCCATTGACGAGATATCTGATTCGGATTTTACAGTCGGAAGATCTGATTTTCTTATGACAGTACAATGAAATTTATCTGCGAATACCTCTTAAAAATCATTCAGTTATTGTAATGTCAATAAATCTGTTTTTACGATATATTATAAATAAGCATTAACGCCGTGAATAAACGTCATGAAATTTTTCAAATTTTCTTTTTTTGAATGAATTATAAAGTCGTGTAACATAGAAACGTTCGTTTCTGACATTACTACCTGTTTTTTTTTCTTTTTTTATACAATTGAGTTTTTTTAGATCAATTTTCTGAAAATAATAGAATTTCCTCTTCAATATGACTGTCGTGTTAAAATAATGGATGGAAATATTTTACAATCCCTTTCGAAAATAAACTGTAGTTTAAACTACTGGCTAAACTATTGGCTCAACTACTGCCTAAACTATTGGCTAAACTTCTGTCGAACCACTTGTCGTCAGTAGTATTTTCGGATACCATTTAATGGGTTATTAGATAACTATAGTATAACTACTTATTATTTTTGCATACTTTTCTTTTGATTTTGGAAAACTGCAAAATATTCCCCTACACTGAAAAAAATTTGGCACGGCAACCGTTCTCAGTAGTACGGCTGATACGCGAAACGGCGGGCGAATGTTACACCACGATTCGGTACCGCTCCTGTCCCGCAGTTCCACGGCTCCCGTCTCTTAGTATCCCCGCTCGCGCCCCCTGTGGTGTAAGCGCGGCATTCATGGTTAGGTTAGGCCGCCATCTCTGTTTTCAAGTCTTCTGCCGTGTTGCTGTTCGGGGCAAGTCGCATCGTTTCCCTGATACGTTTGCCGGCCTTGAAAAAACGATTTCGATGGAGAAATTTATGGAAAAATATGCTGTGCCAAGCGAGATATATTCCAATTTCAAAGGTAAATATGGATATAATATTACTACTTATAAGTTTTTACGAATATTTAATCTTATTTTCATCAGATTTCTGAAGTTAACCTCAAAATCGCTTTTTGAATTTTTATTCTGTTTATTTAGAGGCTGGCATTACAGAAAATGAATTTTATTCTTTAAGTAACAATGACATCTGTCAAATTTTTAAAAATAATCAAACTTGTTTGATTGATTTTATATGCAAGTATAATTTTGAGAAAGGACCGTTGTTAAAAGTGTATCCTGCATGTGATTCTGAAAGTGTGGTAGTCATGAAATGTGATGAGAAATCTGCGAATGAAAGTTTGAATGATTCAATTAGTACCTTATTAAATATCACACATGAAGCACAGACAGTATATAATAAGTCATACATTGATAATACACAAAATCCTCCAATACCTATTCAAAATATCCTTGAAAATAGTCTTCCAAGTACGTCAAGTATTTTCTCACAAAATCAATCAACAGGTTAACATTCTTAAACAATATATTTAACATATTCCATTGAAAATAATTTTTCCATTATATTATGTATAAAAGTTCTTGTATATTGTAGAGTTGTTCACATTTAAAAAGAATGATTTATTTCATCTCTTAAACCAAGATTTAGAAGGCAGGGTATTTTTAGGAATTTATAAAAATAAATGTATGGTTGATCGTTCAAAATTAAAGCACAAAATAATTTATAATGAAATAGCTAAAGATGAAGTATTTTATAAGTAAGTTACATAAATATTGTACTACAGTCTATGAATTGAAACTATGATGATACTCTTACGTTTATTTATGTATAGTTGCTTATATATAATATAATTGAAATACAGTAAATCTTCATAGTATAACTTTTTATTCAATTTGATAACCAATAAGCATTTGCAAAAATAAGTATTATGATTATTTTACAACTAATAAGCATACTGTTTATTTTTCTTTACATAGAATAAAGCCAGCAGCTTTTATTAAATTAGCAACGGACATTGCTGAATTGTTCCCAACAGAGGACCCTGATCTTTACTATGTGCCAGCTGGCTTTAATGAATCTCGACAAGCAGTAGGGGCCCGGGGCTGCTTATATAATTACTATAAAGAAGTAAGAGGAGATTTGCGGTCAAGCGGATTGAACACTCATGTAGAGAAGGGAAAAGACTTATCAGTAATTGATAATGAAACTGACGGTAAAACAAAAGTTAAAAAAATATTTTAATATTATTACATATTTAATTTGCATTAACACATTTATTTTTCAAATTCTATTGCTAATTTAGATTGTTTGACACAATATGACGCACAAAAACATAAATTATCAGATCTATTGAGGTTGTGGGAAAATACATATAATGAACGGATGAAGCTTTTATTAAAGAGGGAAAGAAAGACTAAAATCGTGTCCTTGGATAAATATTTTAGATCATTCCCATGTATATGCACTCCCTACGGTGTTTTACTGGTAATGTATTTATTACTAACTATGTCTATCACAATATAAGTTAACTTTTTAGATATACAATAGTAAGCACTGTTATACAAATCATAATAATAAAATATAAATAGTTATTAATGCAAAAGAATTATTTAAAATAACTTTTACTAAAGATTCATAAAAAAATATAAAGTTCAGCAAATGTTTTATTAATGCTTTATAAATAGATTTCCTTAGAACGTAAATTATGCAGTATTAATCATTATAATAATAATTTACAGCTACAACAAGATTTTGACAAATTTATTTCGTCTCTTGGCGAAAAGAGCATGATTCCCAAAGATTCACTACAGGTTTACTCTTCTATGTTCATAGTTGAATGGCCTCATCTAGCAAGAAAAATTATCATTCATGCTAAAAAGTATCAGAAGTAGCCCATTTTCTGTCTAAGTACAAAGATTTAATTGATCAAGGTAATTTTTTACTTATTTTTAAGTTTTTAATATTTTTAATGTATTTTATATTTTTAATAATACTTTAATATTTTATAGGTGCTCATGACAATTTATTGGCATTGTTATTGATAACATTATGCATCAAAGCAACAAAAAGCTGTAAAAATGGTGGTATTACAGTTAATGTAACTAAATTGCAAATGGCACAATGCTTCTTACTACATATAGAGGTAAAAAATTACTTTCAATGTCTCATTAATTTAAAGTAAAGATTATTACAATTAATAAAAAAATAGACTAGTGTTATTGTTTCTCATTTTAAATTGTTAGATTTATTATTTTATTAAAAGCACTTTTAACACATCCGTATCGTAAAGATTGTACTTTTTCCCCGCCGAGGCAGGAAAAAAGTGCTATGTTCATTCCCTACCCCCACTCTAGTTCTCAGGTTAGGGAATAAATATGCAGCACTTTTTCCCTTTTCGGCGGGGAACGAGTACGAATTTTACGATAGTTGTGTTAAAAAGTCATATATTGCACTCGCGAATATAATGGATTGCGCAAACCTGCGCGTTTGTCGTCCTTGCTTCGCTCGGACGACAAATCTCGTGCAGGGCCCGCATCGCCCACTGCATTCCCTTGGTGCATAATATACTATTAAAATATTTAGCGTTTATTTGACATATTGATCTTTGTGTGTGTGTGTGTGTGTGTATATATATATGTGTGTGTGTGTGTGTGTATATATATATGTGTGTGTGTGTGTGTGTGTGTGTGTATGTGTGTGTGTGTGGGTGTGTGGGTGTGGGTGTGGGTGTGTGTGTGTGTTCATTTTTTTATAAAATTATTTATTTTACAGGATGCTAGTAACGTAGTTGAAGAACAAAATAAATTTCAACTGTGGCTAAGTAATTTAAATCAGGAAGTTCATCCGTATGTTATGTGCACTGGGAGTCTCCCGAATTTCAAACGTATCTGATTTTAAATAATGAAAAGTATTTATATAAAGATCCAGTAACGGCAACAGAGACATGCTACAAATGTCTAACAGCGTTAAAAGCTTTTCCGTATTTATGCGATTTTGTATGGGCATTCGTAGATAAAGCGGTTTACAAATTAACTTATAAAAACCTACTTCATTCGTTACAAAATTATGCTGTGATCTCAATAATCAAAAATAATTTATTTCTATTATATAATTATTTATAACATCACATTAAATATTTTAGATATACGTGCATAGTGTTAGTCTCGTGATACATTATTTATATATAATGTATATATGTATATATATGTAACATCTCATTTATAATATAAGAAGTAGTTTTGATAAAAATGGATTTGTTGTTTATCGTAAACCATATACTTAAGTTCATCTTAGCTTTGTACGGTGATCCGAATTTGCCGAGGAACGTAGTTAATATTGTTATAGACTATTTTCACAAGTTCATTAGTGAAATATATATGCCTGCTTTAAAAAATGATATAACTGCTATTTTAAAAGAAAAGAGTATTGCAGATTCTAGTATAAAAGAAATTGAAAACTTATTAGATAAATATAGTAGTATTTTGGAAAATGTTGACAGCGAGCACAAAAGGTTTAAATTATTAAAGCAACAGGGTTTAATTAATTGCGAAGAAATTGTAATTGACAGAACTTACATAGAGCAAATTGTTGAAGGTCTACCTCGATTCGTACCAGAAAATTTAAACGCTATGTACATTCCGTTACAAGAAAGTTTAAAGCGATTTCTGGAAATTCCTACAGTATTTAAACAAATATTGGATTACATTAATATATTATCGAAAGATTCGCGCATCATTACTAATATTATACAAGCCGACTTGTATCAAACAAAATATACAAATTCTTTTGTTAATGAAATTGTTTTACCGCTTTATGTATACTTCGACGAAATAGAAGTCGGTAACCCGCTTGGTAGCCATGCCGGAACTAACAAATTTGGTGTCGTAAATTTTTCAATTGCATGTTTACCACCGCATATGGCTTCGCGATTAAATAGCATAATTTGTTGTTTGTTAGTACGCGCCAAAGACAAAAAAAATGTTAGTAATGAAAACGTTTTTAAAAAATTAATTAACGAATTAAACTTTTTACGAGAAACAGGAGTGTATATAAATGTTGATGATTCTGTCATAAATGTAAAATTCCAATTAGTATTGTTGCTCGGGGATAATTTTGGATTAAATTCTATCTGCGGATTTGTTGAATCATTCAAAGCAAACTATTTTTGTCGTGTTTGCAAAGTGACATCAAAAGAATCAGAAACGTTAGCCCTAGAGAATAAAGAAAAATTACGAACAAAAAGTAGTTATGAACTAGATGTTCAAGTGGCAGATGCTAGTAAAACTGGTATAAAAGAACCATGTGTTTTTAATAACGTTAAAGGATTTCATATTACGCAAAATATCTCCGTAGATATGATGCACGATGTGCTTGAAGGCGTGTGCATGTATATCATGAGATCCATAATATACACGTTCATTTTTATGAAAGAATACTTTACGTTACAAGAACTCAACACAAGAATTCTAAATTTTAGTATTCATTCAACGGAACAGACGAATAAGCCTCTAATTATTACGTTGAATCGACTAAAAAATAAGCTAAATTTGAAGATATCAGCCGCAGAGATGGCATATCTTGTGCAAAATTTTGCTTTAATCATCGGTGACTTGATTCCCAGAGATGACATACATTGGAAATTATACAAAACATTACGTCATGTAACGGATATATTATTTTCACCAAGAATAATTCGAGAGGATGCGAAAATTTTGCAAAGTTATATTCAAGATCTGAATAACTTATATCAACAATTATACGGTACATTAAAACCGAAATTTCATCACCTCACGCACTACCCGGAATTATTATTGAAAAATGGACCGATAATTAACTTTTGGAGTATGCGATATGAGTCAAGCCACCGAAATATAAAATCAACCGCACAATCAACTAGTTCCAATAAAAATCTTTTACAAACGATCGGAACGAAACTAACTTTAAAAATGTGCCAAATGATGCACTCTCTCCAGTTCGAAAATAAAATAAAATTCGGTTCTATCTGCAACAGCACAAATAACAAAACCTACTTTACCGAAGAAAATAAAAACAATCAAAGTAAATATTATAAAGAAGTAGATATTTATGGAATTATATACAAAGTTGGAAGTATAATAATTACTGATGTGTTAGACAGTGATATTGAATTTGGTCAAATAATCGATATACGAGTAATATCAGTAGAAGATGATATTTATTTTTACCTCTCTATCTTTGAAGATTCAACTTTCGACTCTCATTATCACGCTTACGTAGCCGGAAAAAGTCTACAGAATAAGCTAATTGGTTATAAACAGTTACCTAAAATAGCTCTAGCTGCATTTCTTACAATTAATAATTCCCTTTTTATTAATAGCCAATATGGCTTGTAATTGTATTGTATAGAATAAAATATTTTCTGTCAATAAAAAATTTAATAACAACATTAATCTTTATATCCTGTAAATCCTATTTTGTTTTTGCCTAATAATATATTGATAATTTTTCTAATTATTTATAAAAAGTCTCTAAGAATTGATTCTTAATTTATTCTCAATTTGTTTTCATGCATTATATATTTACTTGAGTCATAAATTTAATTATTTTAATGAGATTTATCAATATATTATGTTTAAATGAAAAATAAATAACATGAACTAAATTAATGACACTCCGTCATATGAAATTGTTCGCGCACGCTCAAGATGGTTCTTGCCTCCATTCAAGTGCGCGATCTGCCTCGAACGTTAGGGACGGGAGCGCTCCCTTAATTCAGTACAGTCGCCGTGACAGAAGAGGGAGATCCATCGCGCCGAGTAGAGGTGGCGCTGACGTACTGTACAGAAGACAGATGCACTGCCAAATTTTTTTCAGTGTAAGACTTTATAACATGAAAGGAATATTAAATTTTAATTTTTAAGTGTTTTGTTTTAAAATCAATCCTTAAAACAAAATTAATTTGTTTCACGCAGATATGGCGTAAAACTTTAAATCCTCCATTGTAAGTAAGGGGATATTAAAAACAAGGCAAGCCTTGTAATTAGGACTCTTAGTAAAGAGTCATTTGAACGGTTGACTTACACGACTTATATACTTTCGGCCATCCAGTGTATCCACAGAAAGCGCTACCGGAGCGCCGCATAGCGGTGACAAAGAAGAACTTGTGATGGGCGGCTCTCCCAGAGATGGAACGTGACTATGACGTGCGTCGTAAAATGGTCTTGTCACTGTCTTAAGACCGTCACATGACCATCAAAAATGTGACAAAAATGACGCAACTTAACAAGTTTCGGTCGACCGTTGACGCCATTTTAAACGAATCGATCTTTCGATTCCGAGATTTGCGAGCGGCGAGCCGGCCTAATGATTTAAGACTCTTAAATCATTTTTATAGTAAACATTAAGAATTTGTTAATTTATAATAAAAATTTGTGACGTGACGGAAAACTTTATGACGGTAATTTTACATCTATATAGATGGCAAAATATAAAATTTTTAATAAAACATTTTGCGATTTAACGTTTTAATGTTATACTATTTTTGAAAATAAAAATTTTTTAGTTAAACGAATTTATGACGTGACGGAAAACTTTATGACGGTAATTTTACATCTATATAGATGGTTTTTACATCTATATAAATGGTTGAAAGTAAAGTTTCAATTCATGAAATTAATATTCAAATTTTTTAAGTATTTACAAATTTGTATTATTTCATAAATTTTACGATTTAATGTTGTATATTCTCCAAAGAAATTTTGTTGTTGTAATCAGGGATTCATGACGTGACCGAACACTTTATGACGGTAACTTTACACCTATATAGATGATACTAAAGAATTTTGTTTAAGACGGTATTGTCATATGACTCATCTAAATGTGGCCGTCATTTTGCATACAAAACTTGGTGTGACAAGTTGTGACGCACATGACGGCCCTAAGACCGTCATATTGTAGGTAATATGACACGATTTTAAATGACAGTCACATCGCATCTCTGGGCTCTCCGTAAGTAAGCTGCGGCTATTTATCCGCTACGCGGCGCTTCGGTAGTGCTATCTGTGGATACGTTGGATGACCAAGAATATATAAGCCGTGTAAGTCAACCGTTCAAATGACTCTTTACGAAGCGTCCTAATTACAAGGCTTGCCTTGTTTTTGATATCCCCGTTACTTACAATGGGCGACTCAAAGTTTTACGCCATATCTGCGTGAAACAAATTAATTTTTTTTTAAAGATTGATTTTAAAACATAAACACTTAAAAATTAAAATTTCATGTTCCTTTCGTGTTATAAAGTCTTAGGGGAATATTTTGCAGTTTTCCAAAATCAAAAGAAAAATATGCAAAAATAATAGGTAGTTATACTATAGTTATCTAATAACCGTTAAAATGGTATCCGAAAATACTAGTGACGACCAGTAGTTTGACAGATGTTCAGCCAATAGTTTAGACAGTAGTTGAGCCAATAGTTTAGACAGTAGTTTAAACTGCAGTTTATTTTCGTAAGTTAGCGTGCTAATTATACTAGATTCTTCAAATTACTCAGTCACCCATCCTCTAACTTACACTGAAAAAAAGATATCTTAGCAGCAAGTAGAGTCCACTTGATTCAAGAGGATAATTTTGTTTTATGACATTAGTAGCGATATGCTTGGATCAAGTATAAAATCTCCTTCGAGTCCGTCTACTTGCCACAAATAGATTGCTACTTAATTCAAGTATCAGTATATTAAAACACGTAAGGTTATCTTGAATTGTTAAATAATGAATATTCTTAGTACAAGAGGAAATCCATTATATTTAATAATCATTTTACTTAGCTAAAATACTTATATTCTTAAGACAAGAAAAAATCTATAACATTTAATAATCATTTTTATTGATTGAAATATTTATATTCTTAATACAAGAATAGGTAAATTTCATTTAGTAATCATATTACTTGATATTTATTTATTTATTTATTTACCAATAATAAATTTATTACATTTACATTTACATGATTTAGTAAATCCGCAGAGGAAAATACAGTTTCCTGTTTGCGGTACCGGACTTAAAACTAAAAAACGCAATAGACAAAACGAATTAGACATATTTTCAGTAATTAAACTTTGTGATAACAAAACATATTGAAAGTAAATCTATATTAACAGTAAATTATATTTTAAAAACTAATTAGTAATTTTCTTGTATCCACTTTTTAAGCCTTTCTTTGGTGGAGGTTTTTGTGTGATTTAAAGTCTTCATGTCATTCGGTAGGCTGTTATAAATTTTAATCGAAATAATAACTTCTTTTATCGCTAACAGTTTTACTTTTTTTCGGAATAGTTATACTTTTTTTCCTAGCTTTACTATTGGAGTTCAAGTATAGTTCCTTAAGTGTACTATAGTTAAAGTCTAGGGGCGTATATTCAAATAATTGTTTCAGGTTCATCGGATTATTTTGTATGAATCTATTTTTGTTAATAATTTTGAGTAATCTGTATTGCATTCTTTGCAGCACGTCAGTGCTGTTATGGTAGGCTCCTCCCTATGCGATTATCCCATAATTGATAATGCTATGAAATAGCGCAAAATAGATCATTCTCATTGTATCTGTCTGCATATATATTTATGGGTTTGAAGTTTGCAACGTTATAATGCAACGAAATAAAATATATTCGATTTTCCTTCAAGTTTATAATAACTAATATTCATTTTCTGTGTAGATTTATTGTTTTATAGTATCAATAACGTTATAACAAAGGTTTAGATAAAATTTCCATTGCTTAATAACTTTAATTAATTGTAAAAAATTATTTCGTTGCATTCCAACAATGCAAACTTCAGACCCATATATATTTTGCAATTTTGTAAAAAACAAAAATCAAGTATTTGGTTTTCTTTACAATATATTGAGTGTGTCGGTCCCGTTTTAAGTTTAAATAAAAAATTATACCTAAATATTTACATTCTTCAACTCTCTTTAATGTATAATTTTTTATTTTTATATCAATGTCTTTTGGAACGCTATCACAGTAATTACCGAAAGTGATGTAAACAGTTTTTTTCACAATTTCATCTAAATAGTTATTCATTTTAACCTCAACGTCTTTCCAAGTTTTTCCTTCTGCTAATACAGCAGTATCATCGGCATAAGAATACGTTATGCCATCCGGCATCATTGTTAAAAGATCGTTGACATATAATATAAATAACAGTGGGCCTAGAATTCTACCCTGAGGTACACCTGATTTTACCTTTGTGAGATCACTTTCATTTAGGTCAATCCTCACCTTCTGATATCTGGTTTGAAGATAGTTTTCCAAAAGTTTATAGGCGTTGTCTCTACTTCCGTAGTTATAAAGTTTTTTCATAAGTATGGAGTGATTAACAGTATCAAAAGCTTTGGCAAGATCCAAAAAGGTGATCGCTATAGGCTTGCTTTTGTCTAGGTTTTCATATATCTTGTTTGTTATTATACTTAAAACATCTTTAGTGCCCCTGTTTTTTATAAAACCAAATTGTTTACTAGATAATATTCTATGTTTGCAAATAAAATCATAAATTCTATTATAAATTAATCTTCAAAGATCTTAACTAAATTCGAGATCAAAGATATTGGTCTATAGTTAGCAACGTCCACTTTGCAACCAGATTTATAGATTGGCACAATTTCTGAAATCTTAAGAGCATCAGGCTACACAGATTGTTCGATGCATTGATTGTAAATATAAGCGAATGTGTCTGATATCAAAATGGATATTGTCTTAATAGATTTTGCATTTATAGTGTCTACCCCTCCATTTTTGTTTTTCATATTTTCAATAATTGTTTGTACTTCCAATGCATTAGTCGGCCTTAAAAATATAGAATTTTTATTACTAGGAGGTAAAATTATATTCTTGTTTCTTGTTATTTTAATACTATTACTCAATTTTTCACCAATATTACAAAAATAATTATTCATATAATTAGCTATATCATTAGGTTCAGTCAATTTTTCATTATTTTCTTTTGTCATTTTGTTTATATTATTGTTATTGCTTTTTTCTTTTTTCCCAATCTTAGAATTTATTATTTTCCATAAATGTCTAGCATTATTTATATTGACTTTAATCCTATGTTTCTCATAATTGATTTTAGCATCTTTTATAACTTTATTTAATATTTTTACATAATTTTTATATGTCTCTTTTATTTGATCATTATTTGGTTCTTTTTTCATTTTGTCGTAAAGGTATTCTTTATTTTTATACGATTTCATAATTGCTGTTGAAATTCAACCTGATCTAGGAAAGAGATTTTTTTTATGACTATTTTGTTTTTTTATACACGTGGCTTTATCCTGACATTCTTTAATTTTATTTATTAACAGATTAATAGCAAAATTTGGATCATTAATTGTTTTAATACTTTGCCAGTCTATAGCACTTGCCACACTAAAAAGTTTTTTCCGCCCTTTAACCTCAAAATGCCATCTTAAATGTCATTTTGCGGCCTCGGACGGAAAAATACGTTACTGAAACGTGGACGTAAGAGAATTTTTACCTCATGCGACTTTTCGACCTCGCTTCGCTCGGCCGAAAAACGTCGCATGAGGTAAATAATCCTCTTCCGCCCGCGTTAGTAATATACTATTTCTTACTCGCCCACCCGAAAGTACGTACTTTCGGCCCGCATCTCCGGGCCGAAAGAGAAACTTTCGCATCCTATTTTAGACCAACCGCGCGCTCTGATTGGCTGCCGAAATTTCCTGACCCGCGGCGCTTCAGCGCCCGCGCGCATGCCCGAGGAAAGATGTTTGTGCGGTGTGAAGGTTAGACACGTACGAAATAAACAGAGGAAAGTGCACGGGTGACGAGAAAAAGTTAGTTGAAATAAAAAGTGGTTTTGTTTGATCGTGGTTATTGTTTTTTAAACGTATGGACGGGAGCGTCCGAGAAAAATATGTTTGTGCGGTGTGAAGGTTAGACACGTACGAAATAGACAGAGGAAAGTGCACGTGTGACGAGAAAAAAGAGTTAATTGAAATAAAAAGTGGTGTTGTCTTTTTTTAATGAATGTGTTTCTGATGCCCGCCCCGACCAGCAAAACCTCGGCTTCGCCTCAGTCTTGCAAATGTCGGGCGGGCATCAGACCATCTGTACAATAGCGAAAGTAGCAGACGCCCAAAAAACCAGCTCTCTACGCCGGGCCGAAAGAAAAAACAGTCGGGAATATCGACCGAGCTACCCAAAGCGGCCGACAGAGGCACTACTATCGAGCGGGCCGAAAGAAAAACTAACACTCAAACACAGCTAGCAGACGACAACGCAATTTTATCAATTATTTAACAATTACAGAACGTACTTTCGGCCGGGGAGTAAAAAAAATAGTATACAATACTTGGACCGGAAATTGGATGCCCTGGCCGTGCGTTATGACACCCTCGGCTTCGGCTCGGGCGTCATACCACGCACGGCCCGGAAATCCAATTTCCGGCCCACGTATCGTAATATACTAATTTGTAGTTGTGAGTTATATTATTGACAGTCTCCTTGTTATATTGTGGTTTTTTAACTTCAATAAACAAAGGATAGTGGCCTGGTGTTGGAATACATGGTTTATAAGTTTTCGTATTAATACTTTCTGTTTTTATAAATATGTTATCAATACACGTTCCATTATCACTATTGTGATTTTTGTTTGGTCTCGTTATTCCAATAAAGCCAGGGAAAAATCCATTTTCAAATAAATTGTTTAAAAATTCCTCGCTGATATTATTATATTTTAGAATATCAATATTAAAATCTCCTATAATTAAATGGTTTTTTGATTTTCTTTTTAGACTTAGTAACGTTTTCATATTCAAAATAAATTCTGTACATGGCAGATCGTGACATCTGTATAAAGCTGATATTTCGATATTGCTGTTATTTTTTAGTTTTATCATTGTGTGCAAAATTTTAAGTCTACCTATTTCAATTACTTCCAATTTACAAGTTACCTTTTTCTTGATGTAAACAACCACTCCATCAGATTGATTTATTTTGCTATGATTATAAAGTATATCATAACCAGATAATCTAAAATATCTGTACTGCTCAAGGTTCCACGATTCCGAACATGTAATTATATATGATTTTATCAACAGATTCTTAACTAAAATTTGTAACTTATCAAAATTTGCATTTAAACTTCTAATATTGACATACATTATACAATTAGTTTTAATATTTATTTTATTGTTAAGAGTTTGTAGATCATTAAACGAGACTTCTCTGTTTATAACTTCGTGTTCAATTTCTTTTAGTAGTTCCATCTTTAGAGCCATTATAATTACTTATTCTTTGTTGCTGCTTGTATCAATAACTGTAGTTCCTTCCTTATCATTGGTAGGTGAGTCATTGTCTGGTTATTGGATCATACGGGTAGTCAATTTTTTTGATCGTTCTTTTTGTAGTTGCTTGTAGTATTCACATACCTCTTTATTATCTGCTATATGATTTGTTTGCCAATTTGTTTTATTTTTTTCATTTGATTTTGTTATAAAAATTAACATTTAGTATAAGAAGAAATCTATCATATCTATTATATTTAATAATGATTTGAGCTAGTTCGGTTTCAGATAATTCAGCGACTAATTAAAAATCAATGCATAATTTTAAAATATGTATATTTCACTTTACCTCTATTTCGTTTTGATTTTCAAAAATTTTCATTGATTTAATAATTCGTTAAATTACAGGAGAACTTAAATTCATTTTTAATTTTTTGAAATATCAACTGTCATACGATGTCAATAAGATGTCAATATCAATATCTGCATCTGAAAATATAAATACGATTGTTTAAAATTAATTTTAATTTGGAATAGATGTATCGTGTTATAAGATAATTTTTTCTTCTTAAGTACAATAAAAAATGGAACTAACAATAAAAGCAGAAAAGTTACTCTCTAAAAATAAATATGTGAAAAGTTGTTCACTGGTACAAATAATGAAAAAATTGACTAATTATTTAGTGAATATTCACTTATTGAAGTAGTGGAATAAAATTTTTACTGCATAATAAGTGAATATTCACTAAACAATTAGTCAATTTTTCTCACTTATTCGTACCAGGACTTTTCACATATTCATTTTTAGAGAGTACAATTATAAAAAATGAAACTTACCTTTCAAAGTCGTCGTAACACTATTGTCCAAACTCGATAAATGAACAAATTCTTCAATATCTCTTTGTATGATTCTATCACTCATTTTTGGTATTTCTTGTGTGGGACTCTATTGATGTTAACGAGTAACAACTGATTTAAATTAAATATACGACGTTTCGATAGCTTGATCGCCATCCTTTTCAAGTCCTAAATTTTATTACAAAGTTAATACTACAAGTCACTTTTTTTAAAAAACATATACAAAAATATACAATTATAAACAATTGCTTGTCTTACCTAATTAACATCAGTATTACACTTCGTCACATTTTTCTAGAAAATAACAGAGCTTTTTTTCTTTTCTAAAATAATAATAAGAACAAAAATGCAATTTGTATAAGTTTTTTTGCACAAAGGTCAACGTCAAATCAAGTATAACTTTACCTTATTTTTCATTTTATCAAATACGTCAATGTACATTGTTAATAAATTAAGACGGTTAATAAACATAAAAAAACCGACACTAATAATAAATTAACATATAAAAACTCTCACAACTGATAAATTAACAAAGAAGACTGCCACAATTAATAAATTAACACTAAGAATGAGCAAAAGCAGTCAAGGCAGATAGAACCAGTAGAACGAGAAAAATGTAAACATAAGTTTGAACATATGAATTGATACAACGTTAATATACCGCAAATTGGCTTCGTAATAAACTTAGCAATTGACGTCATATCACGTCAACATATTCATTTTCAATTTTTATATTAAAACTATTATAACTATTATTAAAATTTAATTCTGTCTTAATTTATTAACAAGTTGTCAAATCCTATAAAAACTGTTGTTAAATTGAATTTTAATTTGAGTTTATATCTTATAAAGTTATCAGAAATCTAATTTTAATTTGAAATTTCACGCTTAATTTGCTATTAGGCACTCTGTTTCTGCTCACTCATCACCATTAAAAGTGATGCGCGCACAGACTCGGAGCGCTCGGCGTGGCAAGTCTCGTGAACTGCTACAGTCAGCGAGAATTTTCAAATATTTCAAGGTTATGTTCGGCAGTTATACTTGATTAATTTATTTATCTTATTTATTTCATTTCTTTGAGCAATTGCGAATAATGGTTATTTAATTTTTGTGTATCTTCTTTAATATTTATTGGATTCTTTTGTAATTTAATATTCACCATTTATTTGGTGAATATTAAATGATTTTTGGAATAGTAGTGATGCTAATTTTTTTCAAACTATGTGAAACCTTTTCAAAAGTATCTGGTATTAGCATCACTACTATTCCAAAAATCAAGAATAATCTCAGTACTGTAATAAGAAGATGAAAGGATAGACAAGAAACTACGGAACAGACTAATATAGTTTATAAAATTAATTGTAAAGATTGTGATGCTACATATGTAGGAGAAAGTAAGCGGATGTTAGGGACAAGAATTAAAGAGCACATTGCGAATACAAAAAAAAAAGATGAAAATAAATTTGTCATTAATAAGCACATGGATGATTTTAAACATACTTTTGACTTTGAAAATACAACAATATTGGACAAAGAAGAAATGTGGGAAAAAAGATTAATATCTGAAATGGTGAATATTAAATTACAAAAGAATCCAATAAATATTAAAGAAGATACACAAAAATTAAATAACCATTATTCGCAATTGCTCAAAGAAATGAAATAAATAAGATAAATAAATTAATCAAGTATAACTGCCGAACATAACCTTGAAATATTTGAAAATTCTCGCTGACTGTGGCAGTTCACGAGACTTGCCACCCCGAGCGCTCCGGGTCTGCGCGCGCATCACTTTCAATGGTGATGAGTAAGCAGAAACAGAGTGCCTAATAGCAATTAAGCGTGAAATTTTAAATTAAAATTAGATTTCTGATAACTTTATAAGATATAAACTCAAATTAAAATTCAATTTAACAACAGTTTTTTATAGGATTTGACAACTTGTTAATAAATTAAGACAGAATTAAATTTTAATAATAGTTATAATAGTTTTAATATAAAAATTGAAAATGAATATGTTGACGTGATATGACGTCAATTGTTAAGTTTATTACGAAGCCAATTTGCGGTATATTAACGTTGTATCAATTCATATATTCAAACTTATGTTTACATTTTTCTCGTTCTACTGGTTCTATCTGCCTTGACTGCTTTTGCTCATTCTTAGTGTAAATTTATTAATTGTGGCAGTCTTCTTTGTTAATTTATCAGTTGTGAGAGTTTTTATATGTTAATTTATTATTAGTGTCGGTTTTTTTATGTTTATTAACCGTCTTAATTTATTAACAATGTACATTGACGTATTTGATAAAATGAAAAATAAGGTAAAGTTATACTTGATTTGACGTTGACCTTTGTGCAAAAAAACTTATACAAATTGCTTTTTTGTTCTTATTATTATTTTAGAAAAGAAAAAAAAGCTCTGTTATTTTCTAGAAAAATGTGACCAAGTGTAATACTGATGTTAATTAGGTAAGACAAGCAATTGTTTATAATTGTATATTTTTGTATATGTTTTTTAAAAAAAAGTGACTTGTAGTATTAACTTTGTAATAAAATTTAGGACTTGAAAAGGATAGCGATCAAGCTATCGAAACGTCGTATATTTAATTTAAATCAGTTGTTACTCATTAACATCAATAGAGTCCCACACAAGAAAAATTCTTCAATGCTTTGGAGCCTCATTTTTTCTAGTATCAATCTTCACACTTGAACGAACTGGCGCATACTGATGAATTCTACAAGTAATTATACATGAGCTCCCTCGCATATCGTTCAAATTTCGGAGAATTTATACTAGTACACGAATCGGAAATGTCACGCGTTGTAAACAAATAAGAAGAATCGTAAATAGTTTTAAGAATGTGATACAAGAATTTTTCTGATATACACAAATTTCGTGAAAATTTTTTGCAAAGGAAGACGCACACAATTAATAGAAATCTGGATATCCATTAATTTTCGTATGATAATAACACTTACGAGAGAGGATTTTGTGCTTTATATTTAAAAAAATTTAACGAATACCCAGATTTTCGTAGATTGTAGGTGTTTTGAAATGCCCTCTATTATATTAAAGTGATGTTTCCTCACATTTTTTCCTTTTCAACCCACCGTTTAACACACCCTTTAAATTTTCATAATTTTGGATGTATAACTTTTGGATGGATAATTTTTGGATATTATTTGGAGAATGTTTTCTGGATAAGTTTTGGATAATTTTCGGATAATTTTTGGATAATTTTTGGATAAGCTTAAAACAAAAAAACATTATGTGATGGCAAAGAAAATTTTGAACGTATGACAAGATGAAATTTACTTGTAGTTAATAGATTTTTCCTCGTTGCAGAAATAATTTTTTTTTCAAATGTAACTAATATTATAGAAAGAGAAAATTCTACTCGAATGGAGAAGTCGATAATTTTGCAGGAAGTCTTGATATACTAGCTGTTAGTAGATTTAGTTTTAATGGAGACAGGTGTTGCTCAAGTGGATTATTCTACTTGCTTCCATAATCAACTTTTTTCAGTGTAACAGAATTCCTCTCAAACGAACGGGCACAGAACTGCAACACAGCAATCATGCCAAAGTGCGATGGTCACCAACACTGTCTACTAAAAATTCGTCTCTCACCTACATGCAGGCCCTTTTTGCACCCTCTTCATCCCCACACCGCGAAAGTGGCCTGAACGCATGGCTTCTGAAATAATTTCTGTCACTCCACATCCATGTCCCCTTTACTCACAGAACACATTCACCGTTTATTGAAATTTCTTCCTCACTTCGCTATTCTTTTTTTATACTCGTCAGCCACTCGGACACTGTAGCATCCGCGCGGACACTCACTTGGCCTAATTTCGGCAATGGCCCGGTTTCTCCCTTTCCCTCCTCGTATACACGTCCTCTCGTCGATCAGTTAACCATTGTGTGTATCTCTCTGGGTCTGTGCACGTGTGGACACGCCTGTTAAACGCTCAATTTCTCGGCGCGCGCCCTTTGAGCGCGTCCATTGTCCGTCAAAGAAAGCAGCCGGCTTTGTGTCGTTGTCCCGTGCGATGCGCTTCGTTTGGACGAAACCCTGTGTATGCGTGTGTTTGCTGTCTAAATGAAGCGTGGAGGGAAGCTTGAGGTGACTGGGGAGGTGAATTGATTAGAAGTAGCGCGAAATGTGCGAACGCGAGGGATTAATCGAATTAACGGTTGGCCAGAGAAGAAGTTCGCGCGTTTTTGATGGGGATGTAATGGAGGTGGTGTTAAAGTTGAAGAGGGGCGATTAATCAGTTGGTCATTTAGAGGATGAAAGTGTGGAGTGAAAAGGCTGGGGATCGAATTGCAGTGCGAAATGAACCGCGTAGTTTTTCTTTAATATCGTAGTAATAGGTGTAAAGGTAGATGTGGTCTTTACTACAACTGACTCGTTCTACTTGAAAGGTAGCTGAAGCTCGTGTATTACAAATGAAGTACGACGATGTAATCAGTATAAAGTAATTATCTTTATAGTTGCTCCCAGAGCAATACTGTGCCCTATGACGAGCATTAAAAAATTTACTTTTCCTTTATTGTTAGGACAAATGAGCGTCTTTCTTGTACATTAGTTCCACGTTATTTTATAAATGGAATCAATCGATCAGTCGTGAAGAGAGTTTTGGAAAGCTATCTTTGACGTCCCCAGTATGTAATTAAGCTCGGTAAATAAATATGTTTCAAAAATGAATAATTATTTCTTTCACGAAAAGTAAGGTAACAATATAAAACATAATTGAATTGCATAAGATTTAAAATTATTTAAACAAAACAACTTCATATAAAAATATAAAATTAGATATAATGTGAAGCAAAAAGCATTAAAATTATTAATATAACAGAAAGTTAGAGCGCAACTGAACTTTTAAATTAATTCTCAAATACACAAAGCTATTTTTGTGCAAATAGAAACTAACGTACCAATTTCACGTGAAGCCATTTTTTAATTGCCAGAATTCATTTCATATTCTCAAAATTTCTCTGATTTTGTATCCCCATCCCACAATTAGCGATTCTCGGAAAGAGCTCGTTCCCCGTATTTATTTTAAAAATCAATTCCCCGTGGTGTACGTGGTCACAGCGCCTTTGTATCGTCCATAGGAACGAGGTATTTTTGCCCCACGCGTCACGCCCTTGCAGGTTTAATACAAACTTACGCGGACACGGAAACGGTTCTGCGACTTTCAATGACCCGTTTAGATACGTAATAATGAATTTCCGGAAAACGTAAACATTTGTTCTCGGAAAAAGACTCTCAAAACTTTTCCCCAATAAATTCGAAAGTGCTAAGCCGGACTAGAAAATGGAAAGATCGGAAACACTTTTTGAAGGGATGATTTGGACAATATAAGTTAGTTTTAAAATAACAAAAAAAAACTACATTTTATATGAAAATTTTCAGTCTTAGCGTTGCTACACAAAATTTTCGTATGGAAATTCAAGAAGAAATATTTGCGTTGTACAGAGCTGCAGAAATAACGCCAATGGAAACATTCTCTTCGCAATGATGAGAGATTTTTCCCCCTTAATACAGGCTAAGAATGATAAAGGATACTACGAGAGACGGAGAGAGGGCTATTCAAAGAAATTCTCAAGTGGGGATTTCAAGAATTCTCAATGAAATAAACTGGGTGCTTCCCGCTGACAAATCAATCTTTTTATGTTCCTTTTAAGGACATCATTTAAGTGCTGAAGATGAAAAATCTTGCTGCATAATTAGAGTTGACAGTAAATTTTAAATTTCTATTATAATTTCAATCGTGAATGAATATTCTATTAACAAGTTTAACGAAGTAGCGTCTAATAAAGCGCGCTTCGCGCGGAATGACTTTCGTTTCTTCTGTTTCACTTTGTCCAATTACGAGCCGAGAAATACGTCCAATACTACTTTTTGCTTCGATCCTATATTATATCGCAATACTTTTTATGTGAGAGGATATTTCTATGTTTGCTTTAAATTTAATTATTTGAACGTTTACACTTTCTTCCAATTCGTTTCATCAGATTTTCAATTATTCGTCAATTACTAAATTTTCAAACTGAAAGGAAAACAATTATAAACGTCCCGTCCAGCAGTAGAAACCGGCTTAAGAAAATATTTGGACATTATAAATTCCCCATATTTCCTTCATTTTTCCGTCCTTCATTAACATTACGCAGAGGAGAACAAACACCGATTTAACGTCTCTCGCAACCCCCCATCTTTTGTACAAAATTCGCCCACACAAATCACGCAGTCCTGTCGCGCCCCTCAAGAATCACAAAACCAGCGACTACCTCAAGCAAAACACTGCCGCCGCTGCTGCTGCTAGGTCGTCCGGCAGCGTAAAATAAGCCAAAAGCCAGGAGCAACTATCCTTCTCTCTCCGCGCTCTATAGCGCCGCGGCAACCAAAAGCTCACGAGCAAACGCGCTGCTCGTCGGTGCAGCCCTCGACCCTCTTTAACCGCGTATAAAAATTCCCGGAGCGTGTAACGCAAAACTCGCAGAGCGAGCTTACGGCGCGCACGTGGCCGCCGCCGCCTCGGGCATATGCCCGCGCGCCGTATATAAAGTAGAGCCCAAAGCAACCACGACTACGACGACGATGACGACGACGAGGCCAAAGAGGCAGAAGAAGAAGAAAAATAAGAAAAAGAAATGGATAAAGTTCGCGCGGCGGCGGAGGAGGCCCCCGGAAGGAGCGACTCGCTGCTCGCGGTCATAGTCTGAGAAAGAGAGAGAAAGAGAGAGAAAGAGAGAGAGAGAGAGAGAGAGAGAGAGAGAGAGAGAGAGAGAGAGAGAGAGAGAGAGAGAGAGAGAGAGAGAGATGAGCTACACATAATAAACAACAATGGGGCAGGAGGGGGATGGGGCTAGTTTCGACAGCGAAAAACTTTGATTTTAAAATGATATTAAAGCCGCGTCGCCCGCAGATGTACGCGCGAGACGAGAGGCAGAAAGAGAGAGGCGGACAGATGAAAATGGAGTTGGAAAGAGGAATGGGCTGGAATTTTGCGAGCGCGCGAGCAGACAGCAGCCGCGATGCTTCTAAGACTGGGTGAAGAGGGGAAGGGCGAAGGAGGGGATTGCATTATAGATGGTGATAGTATCGATTGCCGCGGCTGGTGTATAAGGGGTAATGCTGCCTTTCGAGAAGTACAATGTTGCGCTTGTGGGTGCCTTATTCCTCTTCCGCTCTGAGATTTATATATATTCATGTCGTTGGACGATGAATCTATAACCGAACGTCATTTTAATGCAAGTATTTGGTCGTAGAAATTGGGCTCCACGTTGTTTTATGAAAATAATAGAGTAATTATTAGGTTTTAAGAAATCCATTTTCTTTAAGCCAAAAAAGAGGAACTTACAGTAAGCTTCACTTGCACACTCCGATGACCACAGCTTCACCCGACACCGAAAAAAAAAACACAGTCACTCCTTACTATTTAATAATCTCAAATGCGATGCATCGGCTACCTGAACCCTCTCTCCGCTGCAGCAGCAACTTCCAACAAGACTCTCTCTCTCTCTCTCTCTCTCTCTCTCTCTCTCTCTCTCTCTCGCTCTCTCTCTCTCTCTCTCTCTCTCTCTATCTTAGAGAAGAAGACAGCAGGACGACGCATGGACGGAAAAAGGCTCTTGCGTCTTCCTTTTCAAACTCAGCGCCAGCAACAGCAGCAGCAGCAAAGAGAAAGCCGCGCCGAGAGCGACCGCTGCGAGTGATGATAAACTTTAAAACAAGTTCGACGCCGACGTCGTCTCTGAGTAGCTTCGTCGTCGTTCTTCCGCTTCCGGCTCTCCCACGTGCAAAGCTGTGCTGGGTATGTGCGCGAACTTGCATGCAGAGAGGGAGAGAGAGAGAGAGAGAATTCATAGCGGCGTTCGAGAGGACGGCTCGTATTTTAAAGGAAAGGCCACACGCTGACCGAGAACGACGACGACGGCATAGACGACGGCTTTTGCGTTACGTATAACTCTTTGTGTGGTGCGGGTGATGAATGGCCGTGAAGGGATTCTTGTAGTTTATGGATTTCGCGGGTAGGCGAAGGTGTGAGGTGCAATGAAATCTGGTGTGCTTTAGTTGGTTGATCGTTTTAAAAGATTTAAAAATGTTTAGTCTTATCGAGGGGGTTAATTTGTGTATAGTATTTTAATAAAATAATACTTTTTTGTTGTATTATCTTGTTGATACTTGGTAGGGGTATCTGGTTTACTTTACATATGGAGAAGAGATATAATTAAAAATTAATATTTTCCTCGCTAATGGGGCGATAAACTTAAAGTGTACAAAAAATCATTATTGTATGATAAAAATTTAATATATTTACATGAGTTAAAAATAATAATTATTTTAGTAAACTTCAATGTAACTCTGGTATTTTTTAATTTTAATGGAATGTTCTTGTCTGTGTATTATTAAAATATTTTTTCAATATTACTATAATACTTTAACAACCTTTGTTTCTTTATGACTCGGCACAAATAACGCCTCGTGCCCTATCCGCATTTCTGGTCAACATTATTTAGTGCGATAGCGTTACGGAATCCATACAATACTAATAAAACAGGCCGAACTTTATGCGCGCATGCACAACGAACTGTCAGAACTGTATAAACATACCGCGTGCTCGTATTGGCAAATGCGGTATGAATATGACACGCGGCAAATTGAAGTCGACGTGCTGTTTCTAAACAGGCCTTTCATTCGTAATTGGATTTTTCGTATTTAAAATCTAATCACCATTCAGTTGATTAACTCTAAAGTGTATCCTAAAATAACTATAATTACTTTTATTCGTCGCTTTACTTTACTCGTTTTACTTTACTTTTCAATGTGCACTTTGAACAAATTAAATTTCGAAATCACGTTACTTCTAAATCATGCACAACATTTCGCTCTATTGCCAGGAGCATTTCGTTCCATTCGATCTTCCTCTCCTCCTGCTTTCGCATAAAGGTTTCAGCGCAGACTGGACGCTTTTTAGAGCAATGCATCCGCGCAGTCTATATACGAAACGAATCATAAATCTTGAACAAAGCTGTTTCGCGCGCGCGTTACTGACAGAAATTGGATGGTTTCGCGACGCGATTTTTTCGCTTTTCTTTCCACTCTTCCACTCTATTTATTTATTCCGCCGTTCCGTTCTTTCGTTGTATTAGCTTCGAGTTTGCTATTCGTTCGATTTGATTGTCAGGATGAGAGAAAGGACATTGGACGAGTCTTTCCGATGCTTTTAGCTAATTGTTTGGATCAGAGAAGAAATTTTTAAGGCCGTGAGTAGAATTGAAGTTTGTTAAAGAATCTATTAGATCGCGAAAGTATAATGATTTCGTGTTGTTTACTTGCTTTTTCTAATTTAACAAGTTATTAGGTCCATTATTTAAAAATATTGCAATGAGGTATAATGAAGGTAGGTTAATAAAATTGTCGATCATTCTAAAAACATGTATTTTTTATGAATAACTAAAGACGGTATTAATTTAATTAAAATTAAAAATATTCCCGTATGTAATACAATTTGGTGTATGTGGTATAGGCAATATATGTGTGAAATTTCATAAAGAAAATATAATTTGAAGTAAAGGTTATTTAGTAATTTTAAAAGGTTTTGAATATAATATTACAATTAAAATAATACAGATGTTTGTTATTTCTTAAAGAACTAATTATTTTGAAATATGTTCCCATACTTTGAAAGATTCTAATATTTATGTACACCAAGATCCAATTTTATTTATCCAATTATTACAAATCAGGATTTATTTACAGAGGTATCGCTAAACGAGAGTATTGAAGCTTCGCTATATTAGATCGCAACAACGTCACACCAAGTACTTGATAATTATCTCGCGGTCCGCTATCATACCTCTCTCTCTCTCTCTCTCTCTCTCTCTCTCTCTCTCTCTCTCTCTCTCTCTCTCTCTCTCTCTCTCTCTCTCTCTCTCTCTCTCTCTCTCTCTCTCTCTCTCTCTCTCTCTCTCTCTCTCTCTCTCTCTCTCTCTTCTCTTTCTCCCCCTCTCTCTCTCCTCTCTCTCTCTCTCTCTCTCTCTCTCTCTCTCTCTCTCTCTCTCTTTCACACACACACACACACACATACAAACATATATCCGTGCCTTTCTTTGCTTTCGTCTCAATAAATTAACAAATTTACCGCCGCAGCAGTTTGTCAGCTGAGTGACGAGTTCGCACCTCGAAGAAGGCTCGGGTCGATGCGTCGGTACCTGGTTACAGAGTGGGCCTCTTTGAGTTCTGCCCCAGGTCCACAGCGTAAATTGGGTGATAAGGCATCAGAAGAATTTCCACCGGACTGATAGACTACTGATCCCTTAGTCAGCTGAAGGGCGTCCCCTCTACCGTATGTTAGTGATTTCGACATCACCCCCACTGCGACTATTTGGTAAAAATTCGATTAGCTCGCGTATCGAGTAAAAATGACAGGCGACACTTACCTCTTTCGGGATAGAGCGGTGAACACTGCGTAACGAACTTTGCAAAAACTAAGTCGTAGGCTTCTGGAGCCTTTAGTCCGTTGTCTTTCTCGTAGCTTTCTGCGCTCGGTAATACATTCGAACAACGAGCGAGCTTCATCGCTCTCACATCGAAATACAAACATACATACGCATAGATATCCAATACATGCTAGATACCCATATAGTAAATATTTAGCTTAGTTCAAATTATCTTGCTCGTACATTTATTTAATTTCCTACAACTTCCCTGTGGAAATCCAAAACATTTTATAAATAATAACTGACTATTTATTTTAGAAACTAGCTATAAAATGGGAATTTCTCTTGCCCAGTTTCTAGCTCTCGGTGAAATGCTTTTTTCCCTATTATATGGCCATTTAATAGATTGGAAAATAGAATGAGTTTTTCGAAGACAAGCACAAGCTTGTTCTTGAGTATTTTAAAGGTATTAAAACTGATCAGTTTCTTTAGTCTGGAAATGGCTAGTAGAAGGCTTGCTGTTATGAGAAGGAGTGAGAGAGACAGAATCAGATGGAGAAATAAAACTTTTGCTGAATTATTCATAGAAGGAGTATAACAAATGATTTTTTAGTTAATGTTATTTATTTATATGTTGGCAAGCCATCCAATGCACTTTAATGCTCTTTCATATACGATAGAATTAGTAAGTAAATCAAATATGAATATTTTGTTGTGACGTAAATCTAAGAAATAGACAAATAATAGCTGAAAAATCGTTTCATCATAACCATTAATTAACCAGTTTTACAAGCTACTTTCTTACTTCTTGGCCATTTCATATAGATGAATTTCTACCAGGGTTGTTTTTCAGAGAATATTTGATAAATCGACTCAAAATTTTAACCACTTATTACACTTATCAAAAACTATATTTGGTTAAAATTTCAATAAATTTTCTTCGTTTGTTTTTGAGAAAAAAATTATTTTATAAAAAAATATAAAAAAAGGAATTAATAAATTAGTTTGAGGAAGCTACGTGCCAATGAGTTAGCAGCGGGTTTTTTATCTCTTCCATACATATAAAAGTTAATACTCAACGACCAGTCAATTGAAAATTTCCATTTCAAACTTGTTCCCATTCATCCTCCACCATTCCATCCACACGATATTTCTCATACTTTCCAGTTCCATTCTCAGCGCAATCGGCACCTCCCCGACTGCGCAATAACCAGAATCAGTTTATCGCGAACCCGCGTAAAAGAAATTAAGATGATTAAAAGATTGCTTAAAGATACGCCTCGATTATGGCCGGTTTTGTTACTTTTTAAGATGACAAATCTCAACGAATAATCTAGATGATTTTAACATCTTATTAATCATCGCCTTTGAAACATTTTTAAGATGATTTTCAGACGTACGAAATTCATTATTTAATATCATTTTAAGATAAATTTGAGATGTTTTTGAAATGAATTTGAGACGAATTCGAGACGAGCTTTTGAACTGAATTTAAGATGATTTTTAGACTTTTTAAGATGATGATAAGATTAACTTGAGACAAACTTTTATGACAACGTTAAGATGTCTGATAAATGAATTGATTCGAAAATTTTTAAATTTATTAAAACATTTTTTTTAATCGATTCTTTAAACCCGATTAACCCCGATTAAGGGGTTTATACCAAAAGCAAGGCAAGTCTTGAAGTTTAGACTCTTGTTAAAGAGTGATTTAAAGGCTGAATCTCTCGGACTTATATACTCTTGGCGTTTCAATGTATTTAGGGGTGTCCCGATCGATGCGCCGCGTAGTGGCGGCAAACGACAACCAGGAGTTCGGTTACTTCCGATCGGTTTTTACCGTCGTTAGACGCTACGCGACGCATCGATCGGGGCACCCCTAAACACATTGAAACGCCGACAGTATATAAGTCCGATAGATTCAGCCTTTAAATCACTCTTTAACAAGAGTCTAAACTTCAAGGCTTGTCTTGCTTTTGGTATAAACCCCTTAATCGGGTTTAAAGAAGTGATTAAAAATATTTTTTTTTTTAATTTTGGAATCAATTCATTTTTCAAACATCTTAAAGTTGTCATAAAAGTTTGTCTCAAATTAATCTTATCATCATCTTAAAAAATGTAAAAATCATCTTAAATTCAGTACGAAAGCTCGTCTCGAATTCGTCTCAAATTCATTTAAAAAGCATCTCAAAGTTATCTTAAAATGATATTAAATAATGAATTTTGTATGTCTGAAAACCATCTTAAAATGCTTTAAAAGGCCGAATGTAGCGACGATTAAAAAACTATTAAAATCATCTTGATTATTCATTCAGATTTGTCATCTTAAAAAGTAACAAAAATGGCCATAATCGAGACGTATCTTTAAGCGATTTTTTTGTGATCTCAATTTCTTTTACGCGGGGTATCTCGCGCGTGCGCGAATCAATTTTTCCGACAACTTTCCAGCACTCGTCCAATTAACACGCCCCCCCCCCCCCATTGAAGCCCGAACGCGGAAATCCATCCGTGACGCCTGCGAACTTTGTTCGATCACTTATCTGCTGACAGAGGAGAGGGGGAGGAAGACCTTAAAGGTCCTCGAATTTTCCTTCGACCGGGGCTGCGGATAGCCGCGCCAACTTCGTTAAGTAGGCACTCCACCGGAAGTACTGTTCTTCGATGCGCTTTGCGAGCTTGGGTCTTGAATTACTTTGAAGCCTTACTTTCGCCGCCTTTTCTCAGCTGTTCCCCTCGGTTCTCTCGCGTTTGCGGCGCGCGGGAGGTTTGTCGTTTTCTTTTTGCTCGATGTTTCTCGCGGATTTTTACGTTGAAAGGGTGGTTAGATGGGTGCGCGTGAATGAATGTGATATTGGCGCGAAACGATCGTAAAGTCTTGGTGTAATTGGTTGGCGTAATGAGCGAGATGAATGAACTTTCCAAGAAGCTCTGCAAAGCATAACAACTAATAAATTCACTTGGTTTCATATAACTCATGAGATTGGAAAACTTTTTAATAGAACGCGAAACGTGAGCCTGCGAGAAAAATACGATTTCACCTTATAATTTTGCACCTCATAGTCTAGTCCCTTCAGAACTATACATTCCACCTTTTGATACTCTGGAATTACTCCCGTGTGCCGAAACGGCAATCAATATTCAAATTCGCCATCTTTCCTCGTAGTTGTTTATCGAAATTTCATGTCCGTTCTCTCGCGATGTATCACCGCGGTACTTTGACAAAAATAATGTTCGTCCCATGGTATACATTTAGAGCGCCAACAATATTGTATGTTTTATATCCGCTACGTTTCACGAATTTGTACTTGCATCGACTAGAGACACACCCACACGTACACACATACACAGCTACACATGTATATAATAATACTGAGACCCTATATAAATTCATGGGATGTGGCGCATATAAAAATGCCCTTTTGCTCGCAAGTAGCGCAGCAGCGCGCACTTTAAATGTAGATTAGAGGAACAAGCATTATTTCGCCGAAAGAAAGCCGAGAGAAGAGCAACGAAGAAAATTTCTGCGGTGCTGCGGAAATCTAGTTTTGGTTAGAAAACGTAACGAAAACCTTTCCTTTTCTTCTCTTCTAAATTATTTACATTCATCTTACCGTGGTATCAATTTCGCCAACCTCATAAAGTAAACGACGACGACGACGAGGAGGACGGATTTGTGTTTAACGAGCCGCGACGTCGAAACCTCCTACTCCGCCCCCTCGATATCATCACTCCAGACTCTCGGGGGAAGGAGGAATAAAAAGAATCTCCCTCTTTCAGCTGGGGTCAAAAGGAAGCCGCGACGCAAATTTGTCAATGGAGAGAGGAGAGCTGCACAATTATTCTCTTTCCGCCAGCCATGACGTCTCACAATTTCTTTCTCTCTCGCTCTCTCTCTCTCTCTCTCTCTCTCTCTCTCTCTCTCTCTCTCTCTCTCTCTCTCTCTCTCTCTCTCTCTCTCTCTCTCTCTCTCTCCCGCTTTTTCGCCCTGTCACTTTTTGCTTCGCGAGCGAGCGAGCGCAGAGCCGGACGGCCGCGATGCGAGTTACGAGCTACTCCCCCGCGTAAAACCTAAGAGGATTTACGTCTACTTTGCCCTCTGCCACCCCCCTACCTCCTCACCGCTCGACTTCTCCTCTTTCTTCTTCTCCTTCTTCTTCTTCTACTACTACTGCTGGTACTGCCGCTGCTGCTGCTGCTGCTTCTAGTTTTCCTTCTCTCATTCTCTGTATACTTCTTACACTCACTTTTTTCCACCCACCCTACCGGCGAGCTTATGCAGTTCTCGCGCATATTTCCCGTCCCTTCGAGTCAATTACGGCGTATCAGAAAGGATATGCTTTCTTCCCTCTCGCGGTCGTCGCGCTGAAAACACGTGGCGCGTATACGCTCGACGGTGCGCTTTATATTCGGTGCTTTAGAAGTAATAACTTTGACGAGAGAGAGAGAGAGAGAGAGAGAGAGAGAGAGAGAGAGAGAGAGAGAGAGAGAGAGAGAGATGCTCTCCTTAATTTCTGAAGTAACGCCGGAGAAAGATGGAAGGAACGACGACAACGGCGGCGAGGAATGCAAAGTAGGCGGGCTCAATTAGGGCGCAAATATTTCTGGGCTGAGCCGGGAGTATAGATGTATATATAATATATTTTTTTTTTCTAGGCTAACTTAGAGAACAAAGTGAATTGTTGGCGGGTCGAGGAGTGCTTTTGCGGAAAAATGTAAATGTTTTTTTCTTTCGTGATTTTTAGAAGGTCTGAGTGCTTCTTATTTATCGAGCTCGTTTATATTACCCCTAAGGCGTTTAGACGTTGCTTTGTAATATAAGAATGGCGCGGTGGAGTTGGAACAATTAAGTTAAGTAAAATAAAGCGCAATTTATAGGGTATACCGCCGGCAATTATAACTTATAAACTAGTTAGAATAATTTTAATATTGTACACTGCGGAGAGATGTGGTGGTTGTTGTTGATGTACTTTATTGTGATAATAAAATGCCTTAAATTAACATTTTGATGATGAAAAGTTAATTATACAGGAAATACATCATGTTTATAATTAAGCTCTTTTTCTCGCACTTGAGATAGAAAGTACTTTTTTTATAGCGGTTGCAAAGTTGTAATTAAAAAGGGTTTTTAAGTTAAATTGTTGTAAAACGATATTTGATAAAACTAAAACAAAGGTGCATATCCACAAAAATATCGCAATTATAGTTTAGTCGTCTGATATATTAATACGTCACATGAATTTGACAGTACCAATGATTGAATAACCAATTGAATTATTTATTTATACGCCCATCAGTAATGCGCCTCGTGTAGGCCAATCAATCAATTCGCATGTTTACATACGCGGTAAGCATTCTTGTGGTTCTATAATGATATCGCATCCAATATTGATGAATTACAATTGCAACGTGCGATTATACACTTTATTAAGTCAAATACACTTTAAATTTGCGCATTCATGCAGTAATTAATATTTTCAATTATTACTCCAATGTTGAAATATCATAAATTGCGCGAATAAATTGAAAATATCAATACAACATAAGCTCTTTTATTTCGTAACCATAACAAATGTCATTTATTACAATGTCGTTTCGAAATTCGCTTCGTAAAAGGCAATTAGGGAAGACCGGGGCTAGTTGGCATACGGGGCAGGTTGGAAAAATGCTAATAACTCGTGATTGAAATAACAGAGGTCAAGGCTATTGATGTCAGTAATGTAAAATGGAATCAGAAATATTTGTTTTTTATTTTTAGTCGGAAAGCATCATGCGTTTTGGAAATACGCAAGTTTTAAAACTTTTTGAGATGTTGGTGAAAATTTTACATTTTGAAAAATGTTGTATAATTCTTTGAAAAATTTTGTTAATCTATTTTTTCTTAACGTAGGGCAAAATGATTGCTTTTTTACAATTTTACCCTTGGTATTTTTTTTATCTTTCAATTTTTAATATTATTAGGAGAATTTTTAAATTAGTGTTCGCTTTGGGCATGTTGGCTAACCATTGAGAACAGGCAGATTGTTTAACTAATCATTTTAATATTTTAATACCTAATTAACAACATTATTTTTATGTATAAAAGTTCTTGAATATTGATACAGAAAATCTAAGGAAGTCTAATAAAACCTCCATTTATACATTTTGGGTAATTTATAGATTTAGCTGATTATAGCTTATTTTCTGTTCAATGTTACATTCTCATATGTGATTCTTTTATATAATATAATAATATCATTATTTACTCAATGATTTATTATCAGTGAATTTACCACAGGCACGTGGCTGACTTACCCCGCTTATGGGGCAGGTTGACCAAAAATCGTGCAATTAGAAACTTATTTCTACCTTTTTTTTGTGATCAATTTACAAATTTGAAAAAAATCATGAAGATGCTCTATATGAAGTACTTTCATGTACTAAAATACGTTTGTTAATTAACTAATACTGTTTTGCAGAAAAAAGTAAAATGTGGAAAGTCGGCCAACTAGCCCCGGTCTCCCCTATGACAAACAGTTAATAAATCATAAACAAACTCGACGGAAAACCCTTATAATTTCCAACCTCATTATTTCGATTTTATTCTAACCTCCAGGCCATTTTAAATTAACAAAAGCACTCGGCGAGAATTCCAAGACCGCGGCAGCGCCACGCTAAACGCAATAAACTTAATTAAAGTAGACAGCCCCGCGCTCTATTACACAAAAAGTAGTCGAGAGACAAGGAAGCAAGCAGCGTGAGATAGCGGATCTCTTCAATCATTCTCATTTATCCTACCTTGAAAGCCACCTCGCGCTTCTCGCACACGCGAGCATGCGCTGATAAAATCGCCGGGGGCCACTCTGCTGCCGCCACTACTGCTGTTGTGCTTGCGCGAAAATCCCGGCGCACCTAAAAGCGAAGCCACCGTGAAAAGAAGCTCACCGCGAATAAATTCTCTCTTACTCTCTCTCGCATACGCGAGTTTATATACACGAAGCAAAAATTAGGTCGAGCTTTCTCCCCCCCCCCCCCCTCTCCGAGGGTTGCAAATAAAAATGCGCGCCGCGTCGTGTGTACGTACACACTCTTCAGTCAACGTCGGGTGTACGCGAGGTGGGGGAGATGGGTGAGACTCGGTAAACACGCGATTTAAGTGCAGCGGGACGTGGAACAAACGGCCCTTAATAAACTTTCGGGCAATACATCCACGTCGTCCAGGGCGCGCGGTATGCGCGGCTCCTGACGCCTCAGCGCTGCAGAGGATGAGTGGAGGAAGGGGGTTTCTTCCCGGCGTACACGGGATTTTTGAGAGGGAAGTGTTCGTGCCCGTGGGGATGACAAACGAACCGGGTTTTAACCTTTTGATACACGCAATTCAATTTTATTTGGCATTGAAGTGTGTAGTTTTCACCCCATTTTAGGGGTTGTAGTCACGTTTACTGTAATTTCGACATTGGATTCGGATGCAGCGTCAAAAAAATCATTGGAAACATATATTTACTCTTCCATGTCAAAAAAAGTTGAATGATGAGACTGAAAATAAAATGACGCCACTATAGTGGCGTCTGTGACTGAAAGGGTTAATTAATGGGAGGTGATGGACACGGATTGGATATTAGTAAAAAAGTAATTTGATTAAGGGTGTTGTTTGGATATGGAAAGGGCGGTCGTGTTTTACTTTGTGACTAAGTCCGTCAGCAAAGGAATAACGTGTCCTCGTGTTATTATTTTTTATGTTCTTTTCTAAAACAGAAAAGGTCATAAGGTAGTTAGTGATTGCTTTTTACCAATAACAACTTAATTTCTGATATGTTTATATTAACTTAGGGCTAAATTCTTATTTAATAAACTGATGGAAATGAACCTGCCAGTAACTCAGATTGAATTTTTCCCAAACTCGTCAAAATATTTTCACCACTTTCAATGGAATATCCACTCCAGCCTTTTGCTCGATGTACGACGCAAATAAATTCGATCAATCCCCAAAATCTCCCTACCCCCAACAGCACACTTGCCAGCCCCTTCCTCACTACCCCATACTCCTCTATTTCCGGAAGCCACAGGCAACAGCAAGTCTTATTTACCGAGGCGCGCAGAGCGACTTAACTTTTGCGGCGGCAACCGCCGAAGTAAATTAACTCCGGCAAGACGTGATTCGACTGTCCTCTACTACACATGCCACCACCACCAGCCGGGGTATATAGTAAGTCGTGTTTGGGTTAAGGAGAATTGATTGAGCAACATCGTCTGTATATATACAAGTTACAATGCTCGCGCCGAGAGAAGGACAATCACCCCAGGCCGATGTGAAAGAAGTTGGAGGAGGGGAGAAGGGAGAAAGGAGTTTTAGGGGTGTTGTCGTCTAGCGCGTAGTTTCGGATGCTAGGGAAGTGTTGCTGCTGGTAGTTTTCGTTTTGGGAAGGTAGCAATTGTCTTTTAGAGGGGGGAGGAGACTCGGATGGTAGGGTTCTGGGCTATCTCGCTTTTAAAGGAAAGTGGGAATGGTCGGATTGTCACGATTTCTTATTGCGATTGCGGCTGATTTTGGGAATTACTAGCATTCTTTAGCAATCGGATAACATTGTTATTGTGGTGATATTTGGTTGTTAAGATGTATTTAGAAATATCAGTTATATTATTGATTGAAAAATTGGGACTAAATATGTCGAATACTGAATTCACTTACTGCAAGGCTAAAATATTATAGTTCAATTCAAACCATATCAGCTATGCACTAAATTTTCTTTAACAAGACGATTTCATGCTGATCCAAGCACAGGTCTCAATATTAACGGAAGTGGCGTTTCATACCGACTATCGTCTCCAAGCCGATCCTTTCACCCAGATAGTAAAACAATGCGTTCAATAAAGATTAGATAGGCGTTCGTTCGCTTTCATGCATTTTAAAAAATCATTTGCGACTAGAGAGGGGAGGGGGCGTCAGGGGAATAGAAAAGCTCCTTTATTCAGCATTACCAATACCGCGCCGGCAATCCTCTTTCAGCATCAAACTCGCGCGGTAATCTCTTAAAGAAAATGGAAGAATACGCGCGGCGAGCACCAGCGCGTAGAGGTAAAGGACATGGGCGGATCTCGAGTATCCGAAAGAGAGCGCGTTGAAGAACAAAGTCTAGAATAGAGAGAGAGAGAGAGAGAGAGAGAGAGAGAGAGAGAGAGAGAGAGAGAGAGAGAGAAAGAGAGAGAGAGAAGAACGTGTACGGTAGGAAGAGGAGGCAAGAGCAAATGAAACTTTGCCAACGAGCGCGTCGTCGTCCATGGGAGTTTCATTACGCGACGGGCCTTGACAGAAAAGGGTCGCTGGGCGATTTCCTTCGCCGCTCCTATAGCTTCCTCTCTTTGAGGAAATTGTAGGCTTCGATTGATTTCGGCGATGGATAGAGAGGGAGAGAGGCGCTGCTGCGAGACAGAGAGAAAGAGAAAGAGAGAGATAGGGAGGAAGAGAAAACGTCGCGCTGCTGTCGGAGGAAGTAGTTGACTATTAGAGCAGATGTCACTGGAGGAGAGTAGATGAATGTTTTTTTTTTGTGGGTTATTGATATTGGGTGTTAAGTCTCGATTGGGTGCGGGAGTGTATGGTGCTGCATAACTGAAGATGCATTTTCAAAAATTATATTTTGACTGGAAGTATCATATGGTTAGCGTTTATTAACGGGAACGATCAATTAAGGTATGATTGTGGGATTGAACTCATTGTTGTGCAATTGTTAAAATTAAATGACCTTTTGCGTAATTTCCAAATGATTCGCTCTTGTAATTAGTAATTGTAAAGGCATAACGGTAATAATCAGGAAATTGTACGTTTATGAAGCGTTTAATCCCTTTACTACTAAAATACCATATCCTGTCTTCTAATAGCTTTTGTGGAAAAGTAATTAATAGTAATTACATTACTTTTATAAACGTGAACAGCTAATTCTCAATAATTAATCCCTACTGAGTTTTACAACAAAATTATTACACATAAAATCTATGTCTTTCAAATCCACAACTCGATCCATGGCTCCACCACAGCCTTCACCTCCCGCTACCATAAGTCACGTAATTATCACATCCACGCAATTCATTCGATACTCTCCAACCCCTCGGTTTCATTGAATTTTCGCCGAGTCAAATAACAGCCTGTTAATCGCGAAAATGGCCACCAGGTCACCAAATTTCACCCATGCATCTCTTCGTTCTCACCCTCAACTCGAAATTAATCCAAAATCCCAACTCTGACCACCTGCACGCTTGGGAAGATTTCTGCATCTTGCAGTCCGCGTTAACCTTATTAACGCCCGTGCTCCCGCTCAAACTCGAAATTGCGTCGGCCATACCAGCTCGCGTCAACGGTTCTTGCAAATTACCAATAATCGGTGGGGCGATTACACCGCACGGCCGGCGTCGTCGTCGTTGTCGACGTCGGTGCATCAGCTGTGTGCTGCGTCGCCCGTAATTGGAGACTCTTAACGAGCCTCTTATGCGCGACGATTTGCTCCGAGGACGAGATATCTGTGGAAGCTTCAGTGGTGGTGGTGTTCTGCTCGGTTGGGAAAAGTGCGCTTGCTCGCACACGCCGCCGTAGGGAGGAGAGAGAGAGATTATGGCTGGCCGTTAGTGCGTTAATTGTTACGGCTATTAGGCGCCTGAGGGGGGGAGGTAACCTGAGGTTTTGGTGGCGGTAACGAGTGTTTTCGCGCAGCAGGGAGATGCGTGTTTTCGGATGAGAGCGAGATTTTGAGTTTTGTTTATTGGGTAGCTAACGTGATGTGGAAGCAATGAAAGAATAATGTTTGGAATGCGGTTATTATCACTACGTAATTATCGCTGTCAATCGGATCAATAAACGATGAATAATTATAGTCATTGAGGATGTGTAGTTACATCAATTAATGCGTCTGTTAACAAGCAACATGACCTATTCTTTCAACTATATCGATTATTCTGCATTGAAAACAATGTAATTTACAGATTAACGACATCTTGGGCATTTACATGAATAAAACATAGAATAAGAGACGAGTGCTCCTTATCGATTAATTCGCATAGTAAGCTTTTTAAACTCTTGAAGCTGAACAGATGACACTCATTCAGCGTTCGAAGATTATTTTCTCTTTTACGTCTTGACAAAAATACCTTCATTACAATCAGCTGGGAAGATAAGCACTACAGTATTCACAAAGACTTTCCATTCGCCCGGCCATCCTTACAGGCGCTTGGCAGGCTCCAATAGAATCGATATCCAATAGAGTGTCATGCTTCTATTCTGCTCCGCATTGATATTATTGAGATTTACGAATATCGTACAGTCTATACCTTCACACTATCTGTTCTTCTTTTTCGAAAAATCTATGAGCTTTTATCGTCTATCTATTACATCATCTCTATTTAGTTGACTCACAAAGCCTACATTTTTTTCAATTTTCTCCACAAATATCGCAAAAAGACACATGCAATCAAGCCTCTACCAAACAAATCAACTTAAATCCCCGATTTCCCAACCGCTAATAACTAACGAGAAAACGAATTAACTTATAGCCGGATCGTCCAAACAACTTGTGCGCGTCATCGAAACCCGACAGGGTGAAATCCAAGATTCCCCCCCCCCCCTCTGTGTACAGGGCGCGAAGGACGATGGAAAACCGAGAAAAATGGAGCTAGCACGAGAAACCGGAACGCACAAACACACGCGCACAGCCACGCGAAAGTGTCCGATATTTCTAGAGGATGGGCAGTCGAGGGAGGCAGAGGGCGAGGAACGAAGGGTTACACTATACACCGGCGAAAGAAGCGTCCGCAAGATATCGGATACAGATACAATTTCCGGCGAGCGTGCGCATAGCTCGTTCTATCTTTCTCTTTCCCTCGTTTTAGAACCTTTTCACCCGACGTCGCTCTAATTGTCTTAGCACTTGTTCGCCGGATAAAGTCATCCCCCTTGCAGTTACCTCTTCTTTATCCGACGTTGGCGTGGTATATGTGTGTGTGTGTGTTCGGCTCCGCCTCTCGGTCTCTTTCTTTCTTCGCCTTGCTCCTCTTTTTCATTCCTTTGTCTTTTGGAGCGAGAGAGCGTGCGCGCGCGTTGATTTGGCTATTACTCGATTACTTAAAAAATAGGGTGTTAAAGTATCGGACAATTTTCTCGCTCTTCTGTAATAGCCCGGAAGTATTTATTTGGTGAATAAGTATGTCAAGTTTATTACATTTGTTCATTTTTTATGTTTTTTCGCTCAAGTATTCAACTTTCACGAAACCTCACTCCCGCGATTTTTTCTTCATCACAGTCATCCCGTTTAAAAATTTTCCGCACAGCGAATAATATGGCATCTCGAAAACGCCGGCGAATGAAAATTCAACGTTTCACCGATTACCATCGGAAGCCACGCTCCGGTAAGTACGTCCTTCGTTCTCTCTCGTCCCTCCTCATCCTCCTTCTCCTCCTACTACTATACTTCTTCTCTCGCCCGTTCGCGTCCGCCACTGCTGCTACTGCTCGTCTCTCCCGTTCCACTTTTTTCTTTTATTTCGCATTAAGCTAAGCCGGGTGCGCGCACGTACGTACACACATACACACACGTCACGCGAACCATTCACAGCGACACATCGGCAATTGCGTTCTCTTGTTTCTCCGGTGTGTGAGCTCGCGCGTGTATAAAACCACACGCCGAAATCGCCCGGAATTTTTCCTCGCGCGAATTTTCACGCTGCTGAGTTGGCGTGAGAAAAATAGAGAAAATAATCAAAGGGTATGTGGAAAAGAGATAGAGAGGTAGAGGAAGAGAGAGACAGGAAGAGAGAAAGGTAGAAAGGAACCGGCGCAGGTTCCGAATCGTCGAACTCGAGTCCAACGAACTCGTGGTAAAGTCGATGAAGGGGTCGTTAGGGATCTCTATTCCTCTCTATCTCTCTCTCTCCCTCTTTCTCTCTCCCTCGCTTTCATTTTGGCGCCCGCGCGTTCCCTTTAATTTTCTCGATCGGACTAAAGATCGTCAGCGTTCGGTATCTTGACACTCTTTCTGGTTCCTTTTTTCGTCGATTCTCTCGTTTGCCCTTTTGCGTCACCGCCATCGTCGTCGTCGTCGTCGTTGTCGTCGTTGGTGCGGTTCTCGCTCGTCTAGTCCGCGCTCGATTTTCGAGCCGGACGACGTAGATATAGCGGCTGCCAGCGAGTTTCTGGTGCGCTGGGCTTGAAGTTTTTGTGAAGCGTCAGTGCATCCAGGCGAGAAAATATTTAAACATTTTATTTTTCGAAATTCTAACAGTTCGCTTTAACAAATTAACATTGTTGTATTCTAATTTCATTGTAATGCAATGCAAAGTTTTTTCTTTTATAACTACGAAACTATGTGTGGGGTCCGAATCGGGATGCATCAGTTTAAAGTGGATAGGTTAGTATGGACGAACGGAAAATGGTTCCGATATCTGCGGCAGTTAATTCTGCCGTACAAAGTAAAAACACCTAGGGGAGGGCGGGGCACGTGTGACACCCTAACTTTGATTAAAAATAACAACTAAACCGTGTATTATTTCAAAATGTACAAAAACGGAATAATTAGATCAGAAAAAAATAAAATAAAATAAACTATTAACTTTTTTTTTCATTTTCTTTTAATTATTGATAAAATACAGAAAAGAAATTCTGAAAAAAATGCTCTACGTGCCCCACCGGCGGGTGGATTGTGGCACCCGACGGGGCACGCATGGCACGGTCATATTTAATATTTTACTATAGGTATTTTTCAATTCTTTTTTCCAGTAATTAATACTTTAATAATTATGCCATAATAAAATTTTCAAAAATCAAATAATTAATCAGTCTATTGAAAATTAAAAATTTTATTTTTATTAAGGAACATAACAATTTTTATTTTAAAATAAATTATTACATTTTAATAAATGATTTTATATTATAAGTTCCTTCTTATAAAATATGATCACAACATAATACTTTTGTTTGATTAACAAATTATCATTATTATTACAATAAGTTTGAATTTAAAGATTTTGCATCATTTTCATCTATGTAGCATATTTGAACTACCTGACCATTGAAAAAGGCAGTTTGAGTATCTACAATTGATTCCTTCCTTACCATTGTTTTTTCTACTCTATAACTTAATACGCAGTCGAAATAATCGTTATTTACTTATTAATCTAATAATTGAAACTAAAAACTAGTTAAAACTAAATTATTGCACTGCGTAGTTGTTAACCCATCTTGCTCCGTTTTTGGTTTGTAGGTTAGATCACTTCGCTCGGCGGCCGCCGCGGCGCACTGATACGCCCGAGTGTGCCACGCGTGCCCCGCCAGGGTGCCATGTCATGCCCCATTTTAATACCATTTTCATTTTTTAATTATATTATTTATAAAGATTTTCTGAAAATAACAAAAACAGGGCTTGAAAGATAAAAGTTGAAACTATCAAATAGGTTTGGTCTCATTTAGAAAAAAAATCATTTTCTCGTTGCTCCAAGCGACTTAAAAATGAAGTCAACCTTGTTTCTAAGCACCGATTTTCAATCTTATTAAATGGAATGTTAAACATTATCTATAATCTCAAAAGTATAGAGGAAAATTCTAAAAGCATATCTAATTAGGTTTACGTAAAAATTACATTTTTTGCATTCATTAATATTAAAAATATGAGGGTGCCAAACTTACCTACCTGACACGCCATGCCCCGCCTTCCCCTATAAGTCCATTCTTTTTAGTTTGGAGAAAATGAATAAAACATGTTGTGTTCAGCAACACCTATAAGTCGATTCTTTTTGTTTGGAGACAATGAACAAAATGTGTCGTGTTCCGACAGCAAGAATGGACTTTAGGTGTTTTGATTTTGTATGGCAGAATTTATTAGAGTGTTTAGATTATGGGTTACTTTTGACCTTACTAGTTACAAATAGGTATCGATTTTATCAAAGTTTCTATGGGAAAAATAACAGAAGAATGATTATTCCCATTTACAATTGATATAATATCCGACACGGACGATGAACAAATGTTAACGTCCCTTAGGATCCATTAATCGTTTATAACTTTATTAACATAAAATGAAAATGTCAGAAGAACATAACTTTCAAAATCAATTCCATATAATATGGGTAAGAGAGGCGTCTCAGAAAAAGAATTTCCAACGTTCTTCATAATTAAAACATTTAATAATTCAATAAATTCATTATTGTTCAATACAAACAACAACTTAATACTTTTCTATTACATAGGTCACCTGTGATTTAATATATGTAATTTAATTAATAAACTGACATGTTCGAATTCTGAACATACCCTATATATTTTCATATATTGTATGCATTATTAATTTGAAAACGCCATTAGAATAAGCAACGTAATAAAATATGTAGTATCCATTACTGATTATGATCTAAGTTGTTAATCGTATTCACGATTTTATGTAGTATCCATTACTGATTATTATGTTCCTTTTCTGTTTTAGGTAAGCATCGACATTTTATTTTTATATCTTTATTAATGAAAATCAACGGCATAATTCAGTTCAACATGTAAGTCTATACTTAACTAAAATATTTTATAAATAAAATAATATATAATAACAATACTGTTTACGAACTTGAGGGTACCTCATTCTGTGACATAATAGAGCTCTTTAAAATTCTCTTTATAATTCTTTCCAAACAAATTTTCTACGAGCTACAACCAACACAAATTCCTAATCAATAATCTTTTTCTAACACTTCTCATTCTTTTAATATCCTCCAGACACACACGTTCACGCGCATCGATTGGTCCTCGCACGCGACTACCGTGTACACACATACACATGCACATACACGCGCGCGTAGTTCCCGGAAACGAGGCGGAGAAACGAGTCGACTGCTGGCGTATTTCTAATTCAAACCGTCGGAGCTGGTCGTGCGCGTGCACTAGCGATGGGCTCCCTCGATCCTTAATCCGTCTTCCGGAGGCTCCATCGCGATAATTCTTTTCGTTCAGCCAGGCGGTACGGGCCTGGTTTAACGGAGTGCTTTCAGCCTCGATTATTAAGCCTCTATCTATAATGCGCGCATAAAAGGAAATTTCGTAGTCGCGGAATTTTGCACGTCAATTAAGTGGGACGTCTGAATTCGCCGGTCGTTCGAATTGCGAGCTTTTCTTTTGATATTAAAATCGAAGGAAGGTTAGACACCGACATTAGAGCGTACATCTCTGGGCGGAGAGGTTATGTCGCACGACTCATTAAAATTACAACTTTTCGGGGTGGCCCCTGAAACATTAATCAGCGATGAAAAAGCACGAGAGCCCTGAGGTTGATTTATGAAAATTAGGTTAGCGCGGAATCCAAAGTTCCGGGCAAATTGGACCTCGGCCGCCGTCGCGTCTGCTGGAGTGTTAATATTTAAGTTGGTCCTCGCTCGCGGATCCAGGGCGAGCGCTGCTCATACCTTTTATCACTCTGGCGGGGGAGAGAGAGAGATTTTATTCCCTTCAAAAAATCGTGTCCCCGGTATGCGCGCGCCCGTGAAAGGTTTGTCTTGTCGTGGAAACTGACGAGATTGCTTCCCTCGGTGGGCGTTTATGATGTAAAACGGACGTTTAATTTAAAAATGCATGCATAGGTATATCGTCGCTGCTGCTACGATAAAGTTAATCTCGCGACTCTTTAGCATACTGCAGTCATAAAGATTACGAGAGGGGGAGGGGTCGGTTAATTGGCAGGCTGAATAAAGGCACAGTACTACAAGTCCCTCTCGCGCGCTAATGTTTCAACGACTATAAGCAATTTTAATTAAATCCGATTGCGAAAAACGTATGGGAGTGGGAAGGGGGAAATAGGGGCTTTTCTAAATCCAGAAATTGTGACAAACCTCAATCTTCATTCTTTTCAAATCGTAAAAATTTTAAGAACCGCCTTTTCAGACTTTTTGGATAAGAAGATAACTCCTTGGATAATTCCTTGGAAAAGCCGCGAGCCACTCTATGTCGATTTTATTTTTCTCTTTTTGCATCACCATCATGCGTCTCCAATGCTTTCGCTCGTTTCTTGTCGTAGATTAGTTTTAAACCGACTTTACACGTATAATAACAATCGATAAAGCTGCGTATTAGCATAGTATTATACATACATTTTATTTTATTTGGCTGATGAACCTTCATCACGTTCAACACATTCATTTGGAGTATAATATCTGCTAATTCTTCTTCATTGTATGAATTTCTTAAATTTATCAAATTACTCGTAGTGAATCAGAAATTTTCAGGGAATTCATCGGATGTTGATTGACAGTATATGAGGCGTTTCACGTCAGCTCTCCAGGCGCGGCGCGCGAGCGCGAAATCATGCTGTTTTCAGCTTGTGTTTGAAGGGCTAAGATGTATCTAAAAAAAATAATCCCCAAATGATTTCGATGTATTTTTTCCTCAGCTTTCCGATGGTGCTATTAGTTTCTCAAAATTTTTCAATTCTAACCTCAAAAAAACATAAAACGTTTTATATCTCAAAAACTATATTTTTAATATTTTTTTTGACCTGCTAGATCGAAAGAGGAGGAAATTTTACATGGATATGGCCTTTTTCTACATAGGGGTTTTTTGATTTTTTCGAGATATTATTCAAGAAATACTTAGAATTGAAAAATTTTGAGAAACTAATAGCACCATCGGAAAGCTGAGGAAAAAATACATCGAAATCACTTGGGGATTATTTTTTTTAGATACATCTTAGCCCTTCAAACACAAGCTGAAAACAGCATGATTTCGCGCTCGCGCGCCGCGCCTGGAGAGCTGACGTGAAACGCCTCATATATTACAATACGCATTGCATTTTGTTTTTAACTTAATTCTAAACAAACAATCGACGTCATCGTGTTAATTGTCATATTTCCAATAATTATCATTACATAATGGTATAAACAACAAAGCGAAACCAAACGTATAATTATATTTCGATCCAAAACACAGCCCCATAATAAAATTGCATTACGGCAATCGACGCGTCTGTCTATCCTCGCCCATTTCCACTTATCCCGTCCAATTCCCTTCCATTTTCCAAAAAATCTCACAACACCATGGCGTTTCCGAAACAATCCTCTTTGTCTAATCGCTATTTATCCCCATTTCGAAATCCGCCCTTTTCAAATCCACCCCTTCTCTCTTCCCACTTCCTCCTCCTCCCCCTCGTCCTTCCACGCACTCTCTCTCTCTCTCTCTCTCTCTCTCTCTCTCTCTCTCTCTCTCTCTCTCTCTCTCTCTCTCTCTCATTCTCTCAACTGACCGGCGCACACACGCTCTCCTCGCGGCAATCACATTAGCCCCGCTGCGTCGACGCCCATATTTAACGCGTGTGAGCGCGCGCGTCGCCGTCGGGGCGAGCGAGTCGCGCGCGAAATTCAGGAGAGGGAAACTCGCCTACTGCGCTCACGCACACCGACAGCTCCGCATCAACGTTAAATTATGCCGGGGCCGCTCACGCGATTACGGGAAATGCCTCGCGGCCCCGTTGCTGCCTCTCTCGCGTGTCCTTGATGCGATGTATGTGTGTATACACTGAGAGAATTTTAGGAGTGCTGGTGCCCTTGCGCGGACAAAAGTCGTTGTCTTTTATTTTGGTGCGTCTGATGCTCTCTTTTTTGGTATTGCTGCTGCCCGAACATCGCTTTTAGGGCGCCCGCTCTCCTAAATTCGGTAGAGCTGCTGCGCGAAACGAACAGGGCGTCTGCTGCATCATAGTAAATACCGCTGCGCCCCCGAAATTCTCTCAGTGTAGGGCGAGTGGGAGAGATGCATGTGAGGTGATTTCAGGTAGTTTTAATGTCGAGGTTTTAACGGTTGTGGTTTGGTAATAATAGGGAGTTTCTTTTATGGTGGTTTTGGTATATAACCGGGAAAGCGCGCGAAGGCGTAATTTATTTATTTTTCCCAATACTATTTATACGCCGTGTTTATCGTTTTACGATATCATCCATAATTTATCGCTTTTTTTATGGGTTAATCGAGGCGAGGCAATTTATTGCCCACTTGATGAAGTCCATTAGCTCTCGGCGAGGAATTAATTTAAAAACCAGAAGAACGTAAATTTTCAATTCGTAAAAGTTGCGCGTGGGCGCGTCCGAGAAAACTTTAGAAAGTGCGTTAAAATTTTGCTTCCCTCCTATTAACTTCAAAAACTACTTTTCTCAAAGTCTTAAACAAAGCTGCCTCATTTTAAAGTGATTTCCCACCTGATGGATTTTTTTTTCAGAATATACATGCCTCGCGCATGCCTCGAAGAAGCTATTTGAATTTATAATGCGTTTGTAATTTTCTTTTCCCCGTAATTTCCTTTCTTATTTTTTTTTTTTTTTTTTATTGTAACATTTACAATTTTTTCCCCATCGACATAATGATTTTTAATAAATTGTTTCTCTTTATGATATACCGCTCTGATGTCGACGAAAGAGAATTTAAATTAAAATGAAAATTGTAAAATTGTAAAATCATGCCCGTGTAAAAGTCACGCGCAATGTTAATTCCCGACTTGAGAAAATTATCCATGAATAATACATTTAATGCGTCATGTTACAAAAACCGTCAAAAGAAGGTTCTTTTCAAAGTAAATGTGAGATTCTTGCTCTCGACGTGAAATTGCGTTTTTATTCACCGTATTTGAGTAGGAAAAAATTGGAAATCTTTTTACTTGCAAGGCTTTCCTTCTTTCCCCGCGTAGTGAAGGAATTAATTAGTTAAAAACGAATAAGATTAACCTTAACTACTTACTGCAAACAATTGCTTGCAAAGTCTCGTAATGTAATCTTGGCTCTCTAACAAATTTCTACGCGTAAACGGCAAAACAATACCTTAAACCCTCACACTTTACCGAACACTCAATATTTTTCATCTGCCTAACGAATCGCCTTCCAACCGATAGCTCCACTTCGTAAATTCCCTCACTCTCGCACAGACACACACACGTGTGGAATTAGACCCGTCTGCCAGCCTCAACATTTAATCCTTTTGATAAGCGCATAAAGAAACGCGCGTTCGCTAGCCGTCGGTTATTCGCGCGACGACGTCGCCGCGCCATTGTGCTCTGCTGTCGGAGAAAAAACTGCTATCCATTTTCCACGACTGCAAATGTGTGTGTATGTGTGTGTGCGTGCGCGCGCGCGATCGGGAGCCAAAAGCTACGTTTCTTTTTTGCGTGCGGAATGATGCATGCATTCGCGCATATACATGTGTGTGTACTTAAAACATGTGCGGATGAAGTGCAAATAGACAATGGGCTTTTTCGGAGTATGCTGCGAGGGTTTTTTTCGGAAGGGGGGATTTATGGTCTTGGAAATGAGGTTTTGAGATTTGTGCGTTTAGCTTTTATGGTGGTTTATGGGGTGTTTTCGATGTAAGCGTTTGGTGAAATTTGTTTTCGCTGCAGGCACAACTCTTAACCTACAGTATCAACACTTCACAGCGAGCTATAATTTATTAATATGGCCTTCGAGTCCTTCGACGATTTTCACATACAGCTATTAACAACGAAATATAATTTAATTAATAAAAATAATGAATAAAACTATATCAAACCTTCCAAATTAGTGTCCCGCGCAAATCCTCGACAACACCAGCCCTTGTTATCTGCAAACTAACCACTCAACATCGCGAATATCAATGCAATATTACTCATCCTCACCCCCGTACTCTACACACTGACGTCTGCTGTGCGCTTGCCGCACGCAAGCTTTCCACTATTAACGTACTCCCCATCAACTACATTCCAACTATCTGCCTCTCGGCATTAAACCCTTCCAGAGTTCAGCCGCTATTAAAACAACCTTCTCCCTCCCCCTTTCTAACACGCAACAAACAAATTTCCGCAGATAAAAGCCGGAAGCAAAAGGAGAGAGAGAGGGGGAGAGAGCGAGAGAGAGAGAGAGAGAGAGAGAGAGAGAGGGAGGGAGGGAGAGAGAACCTTTCTGCTACACCTATCCTCGGGTGGTGGTGGTGTTTTCCATTATTCAGAGGAAAGAGCCTCCCCGCGAAATAAGTGTGGAGGAGAGCGTAGAGAATCGAAATTCTCCACGTAGCACGCCGCGAGGAAATGCACTTTTTCCATCCGCGCTACGATGCCGCCGCAGCGGCACGACATGGTGCAGCAGTAGTGTGTGTGTGTGTGTGTATGTATGAGTAGCAGAGGGCGTTGGCTCTCGGTAGCTCGACGCGCGTCTCGGGGGAGATCGTCGCGAGTGCGAGCGAGCGAGAGGTAGTGAGAGCAAGTGGGTGACCGATACACGGGGGTGAGCAGAAGGCCCCAAGGGATCATGATGATGATGATGGTGGTGGTGGAGGAGGAGGGAAGCTGACGTATGGAGATTTCGGGAAGGTACATCTGGCTTTTTCGATAGGAATAGTTGATAAGGCACAGTGATCGGGTGCAAGTCACGTGGATAGGATAGATCAGGTGGGGTCGTTTAATTTTCCAGGGCTAAGGTGGAGGTTAGAAATGAGGAATATATATTATGTTTGGCAGTGTGTCGTTATAGTGATAAAAGGTTTAAATTGGAATCGTTGGTATTCTGTGTAGTTATGAAAATGTAGCTATGACGTATATGCTTTGTAATAAAGGAGACTATGAAATTTTATTTGAAACCATAAAATTATTAATTAAAACTATTATAGCAAGTGATGTTGTAAAATTTGCTTGCATAAATGTATTACTAATTTTACTGTGACATTTCATACATGTATTTTCTCTCGTTGCGAAATTATTTTGCTTTTAAAGGCTTTTACGGGTTACAATTGTTTTCAGCAAAAAGAAGCTTCATTAAAAAATTAATTGTCCTAGCTAATAACAGTAAACGCGCGTAAAATGCTCGCTTTAATTAAAAAGCCGTATTGTATTATTAATTATCCATAATACGTGACCATGAATAAGCTTAGCTCTACTTGAAATAACAATTTCAACTATCATCATCTATCAACATTGTTCCACCTCTCCCTGTCGTCCACAATCATACGAGTTTCCAGTTTTTGTTACCCGAAACTATACCCATACGACAACAAAATAAATAAAATACAGAGAAATACATAGCTGAAGAACCGGAAATACTGCGGAAATCGATATGTGGGTCAGACCAGAAACATCAAAGTCCCGACGGCAGGCAAAAGTACGAAGCCAAATCAGAAATACACACTGCACTACCGCCAACCCCAAATGTATAAAAAGATAAGGAATCCGCAAAGATAATCCAGAAACAAAGTGAGGCAAAATAAGTCTTATATATATATATATATATATATATATATATATATATATATATATATATATATAAGGATTAAGCGCGATAGAGCTCTCGTATACTGAAAGCTTCTCCGCCGTAATACTATATCGACATCGTCGGCGTAAAAGGCGCGCAGCAGCGCATCATCGGCGCTCGGTCGATCCTTTTACCTCTTTCGACCTCCCTGCGCTTTTGCCCTGGTTGCCGCGGTTGTACGCCCGGAGAGGTTCTTTGGAAATCGTGGTAGAGAGAAGGAAGGTGAGCTGAGGGCTAATTTTTCTGCGGTTAAGGTCGGTGCAGTTGAATAGGGTGTATCAATGATTTGGGCTAGATTTTCGAGTAAGGTAAAAGGCCATATTATGAGACAGTGTTTCATGGGTCAACAGAGATTTTCAATTTTTAAAATTGATTAAAACTGAAATCAGGTGGATTTTTTTACATATATCTGGTTTTAAGCTTCTAGAATGATAAAAAAATTTTTGTTTTAGAAAAAGAGTTAAAAAAATTATGTAATTAATTAAAAATCGCAGCTACTTTGACGTCCGTATTATGAGACACGGTCGAAACGATTTGTCCGTATGTCTCATAGAGAATGGCCATATTATGAGACATAAGAAAATAATAAATAATTGCATAAATTAGGTAAACTTTATTTACATTCCTCGCAGGTATGTACAAAAGAAAGTTTACAACAGAAAACGTAACATATAATTTAAAATAAACAATAATAAAATTTATAATCGAACATGACTTGACTAATTTAGTTTGTTTCTTGCTTTATCTTTTGCTGAATCTCCTTCATTCTCTCTTGTAACATTTTTTTTACTGTGCTAATTTCTTCTTTTCTTCTTGTAATTTTTTCTTTTGGGCTAATTTTTTTTTTTATTTTTTCTTTTTTTTTTCTTTTTCCAATTATAATTGAAACCAAGCGTCAGAAGTTCCAGCTGCTGGTAATTTGGCTTTGCCAGAAGCTTCCACTTTACTCTTTTTTTCTTTGGCAGGTAATTAGTTGGTAATGTGAAAGCATTTTGAAAAATATCACACTGAATTTATTTCTCTATGGGAATAACATATGTTGAGTTTATTGTGTATAAAATCTATACAGAATTTTAATTTTTTTTCTTTTTACAAACCTTTATGAACAAATCTATTGCAATTATCTCTAGTTTCTTCAATTACAGGCGTAGTATCTAAGTTAGCGAGAATACTACTATTTTCTTTGCTTTTTTCAATTATTGGTGGGTCTAAATTAACAAGCGTACTGTAGTTTTCCTGTATGTTTGCATTCGAAGATTAATCTACACTGTGAGTTTCAGGTTCATGGAAGTTGTTATCTGTAAATATATAAATAGTTTTAGATTTATATTTATTTTTTTTAGAAAAAATGTAATTAAGTGTATCGATATGTATTAGTATACCTTTTTGAGGGCACAAATCTGAAGTTGTTTCTCCGACAAGATCCAATGTATCAACATATGCGATTTCTGCATTCATTATAGCGTCAGATAAATCTTTATTGTCTACAAGTTCAGTAATTGGTATATTTTCTTGAGAATTTATGTTCGATATATTAATTATTTTAATCACAGGTTCTGTTACAATAGCGTTTCCTAAAGTTTCAATTGTGTGGTCTAAGGGAATGCTTTCTTCAATCGTGTTTTCACTTAATACTTTTTCTTCAGAAAAAACATTTTCTGTTGCACTATCTTTTGTACATACTGTTAATTCGCTATCACAATTAACTGGAAAGTTCAGTTCGTTGCTTTGAGATAATGAGTCATGATCATTTAAGGTAGAATCACTTTCTTTATTCACAGAATCAGTAGATTCTATAATTTTTTATTGATAATCAACTAGTTCGACGTTACCCTTGTTTGTAGGTTTTGTTTTTGACTTATCTAAATCTTAATATGTAAAAAAAATTCTATAGTAAATTAAGAGAAAAAATCTAATGCAATGATTTAAAATCGATTGCATATTGCATAAAAATTGACTATGATTTAAAAATCAAGTTATATAAAATGATACAAAAAATAAATCAAAATAAGTTAATTGTACATATACAAGTAAAAATGAATAAAAAATTGTTTTAATAATCTTGGTAAACCATACTTTATTATCAAAGCAATAACGAATTTGCTAATAAAGAATTTTTCACCAAGATCATTAAAACGAATTTTTGTTACAATTAACTGTGAATAACACAAACACATATAAGTAAAATAGTAACACGAATGTTAACCAATTTTTGAAGATTGCAATTTTAACCAATATTCAAACAAAGCTTTGTTTTCTAAACTTCCTGTCCATAAACCAGTTTGTAAATCATTTTGAAACTCTTGCAACAAATGATCTGATATTTGTTTTATATTATCTTCAAACTTCTGTAAATGTTGATCGTTGTTCTCACCATTTTCTAGAGGTACAGGTTGTTTTGATTTTCTTTTACTCAAAATGTTGTAATCTATTGCGTTGGGATTGAAGGGTACTAAACTGCATGCTCTAAAGCCATTTTTTATGATGTCTTTTTCTGGCATAGACTCGAGTGCTATTTTTAATACTATACCAACATCTTTTTTTAATTGTTTCTTATTGTTTTCATTTTTCCATTTGGGCACAATTTTTTTCCAAGCCTTTTTAAGGTAGTTCTCTTCACATTGCAAAAACTGAAAAAGCTTCTGAAAAAAATATACAAATATTCTTCAAAGTCACAGAAATGATACCATATGTTTGTTTACATACATTGCGGAACAAATTTTTGAGAAAAAAATTCTTGAAAATGGTTATTTTTACATGAGAGTAAATGAGTGCTATATCAACTGTGACAGAAAGTAGTAGAATTACTCATCAAAAAAACTGGACTTCAAAAAGAAAAACATAGCTTAAGGGGATGTGAATACCGACGTTATTTTTCAAACGAGCATAACTCACGCAAATATCAATAGAATTATCCAGAAAAAAATCTGCATATAGTGTTTGCGTGTACGGAGCGCTTGAGAGACGTCTTTTTCCAAAAAAATGATGAGAATTTATTTAATTAAATAAAAACCGTACTGTCGGTAAGTAGGAATCTACAATTGACCTACTTTTCAAACGAGTATAACTCACGCAAATATCAATAGAATTATCCAGAAAAAAATCTGCATATAGTGTTTGCGTGTACGGAGCGCTTGACAGCCGCCTTTTTCCAAATAAATGTTTGAATGTTGATTTAAAAAAATATTGAAATTAGGGTTGCACATCTCCTTAAGAAATATGAAATTCGGCTCTTACTATTAAGTTTATCAAATATGTGTCAAGCCGATCTTTTTAAAAAGATATTAATGATTATAAACACACATAGCAGACGACGTGCACGAGAGCGAGAGAGACAGAACGACGCCCATGGTATAGTTTGTGCTCTCGCTGAGCAACAAACTGTAGTGCCCGAGGAGAACCCCCTTAAATGGATGGAAAAAGGCTATATCAAGCGGCTGCATGATATGAGTTGAGTTCGGGTAAAGACCAATCAGTTCTATTTCTTTTTCTCGAGAGAATTTTACCAAAGGCATAGTGAGATGAGATGAATGATTGTCTAAATAAATTATAACAGGAAAATCAATATTTTCTTGTACCAGCCAAGGATAGAATATATTAGTTATACATTCATAGAATGTTTCTAGGGTCCTCCACCCATTATCCGAAATTCCAATGCCCCAACCTTTTGGAATATTAGCAATTATGTTTTTTGGTAAGTTCTCTTTATATGGAAACATTACCATTGGCGGGGCTCGAGTCCCTGCTGCGCTGTACATAAATAAAACTGTAATACCCATTTTTACTAGATTTTACTAGATTTTGGGCACAATGCAACATTGGTTTTGTCACAGTTAAAAACACGATTAGAAGAGATACTCAACAAATTTTTAGAACTTAAATATTCTTTTTGTTCACTGAACCATTCTTGTCGATCTTCTCTTGTAACTTCTGCTCTTGTATGACTTAAGTGCTGTAGCGTTCTTATGGTTACTACACTAGGGTGACGTCTTATAAAATCCTCGTACCAGTGTCTTCCCGGTCGATTATCAATAAAAGGACTATCTTTTTTAGATGAATTTACATAATTTTCTACTGCGTTCAATAAGTCTTCCTTGGTTACAGGAAAGCCCATCGCAGCTCTGTCAAGTATCCATCTTTCAATACGCCCTTCCTTATCAGAATTAAGAACTATTTTTGGGCCACTTTTTTATTTTGAGTAGTTGGATTATTCACTTTCCTTGCAAGCGTTGCTGGTGGGATACCATAAGTTCTAGCAATGGTCCTGATTGAAAGTAATTTACTTGCAGTGTAAGCTTGAATCACATTCTTCAGAGCTTCAGGAGTATAAATTTTCCTTTTATATTTTTTGTTCTTACATCCCTGTTACCAATTTTTTTTCCATCAAAATTGTTCTTTTTATTTTTTGACATTTTTAATTGATAAAAAATAACATCTAAAATCATCATTTTACAATCAGTAAGCCAGTCTTGTATAGGCAAACAATATTTTTAGGTTAGGTATTAATATTTTCTGTTATCATATCTCTCAGACACTTACCTGAACATATATATTCATGAAAATCAAAATCAACTACATATGTCTGTTTCAATAACACATAATAAATTATGATTGTTTATTGAAAAATAATAATAAACGTCACTTAAAACCTTTGTCTCATACATCGGTGCAGGTGTGAACCATGTGTCCGTGGAGTATGGAACAGTCAATTTCGTGTTTCATAAATACGGACTTTTCGAATACTAGTTGTACATATTGTGATACAATTGATTTAAAAATTAAATTGAAAGTTATTTCATAAAAAGCTTAATGTATTACAAACTATGATGTTTAAAAATATAATTAAAATAATCATTGCCACTTAAAAGCATATAAATCTTGAAATATAAGTAAATTAAAACATTACGAATTTCCACTCTGTTGTCTCATATTCACGCTTACTTATGTACAAGTTGTGAAGTGGTATATTAAATAATTTTTACAAAATATTTAGTAAGTCAAATTGGTCTTTGTACAATGTTATTTTTCGAATTAGATGTTTAAAATTATAAAAATATTTTTTTTTACTATGATATAAGGTTGTTTTGCAATTAAAATTAAGATATTATATTTTCTGTCTCATAAAAGCAGACACTGTTTCATAATCTGGCCTTTTACCTTATTGGGTAGCTGAATATAACAGTTATTAGTCGTGGAGTAAAACTTTAAATTAGATATTTTCGACATTTTCGTACTGCTACGCTAAATCCTTAGCTATTATAAACTGCTAAACCAGATACGAGATTGTACCAATATTTTCCCACTCAAGTAGCGTTGCAGTAAACTATAAGCGGCATTACAGAATCCTGCATAATTAATTCTGTCTTTACAAGCGTGCCGTTGGTGATGAATAATTTCAGAAAGCTATAAGTACCATGTATTCGTGGATTTATATCATTGTTCTTATTTGTATTACACCATTTTATAAAATAATCTGAGATAGTCCCATAAAATACATCTGAAATGTTTTAAAATAATAAAAGGGCTTTAAATCTTTCTATATAGGGAATAAATAAATAAATATATGGGATGTTTCACATGAAGTGAGTCGGTCAAAATTTTAAAATTGCTCAAAATTTTTTTACTTTTAGTTTTTTATGAATAAAACATGTTCCTAAATAGCTTTTTTATTTATGCAAATATCGATCTAAAATTTTAGGAACCTGTTTTATTCATAAAAAACTAAAAGTAAAAAAATTTTGAGCAATTTTCAAATTTTGACCTACTCACTTCATGTGAAACATCCCATATATTTATTTATAATCCCTATATAGAAAGATTTAAAGCCCTTTAAATCTTTCTATATTATTATTTTAAAACATTTCAGATGTATTTTATGGGGCTACAGTTTAAAATTTTGACCTGCTCACTTTTTGTGAAACATCCTATATGTATATTATTAATAAGCGTCATAGTTACATGTTGAAAGTCCGGAATGGATCGAACGCTTTCCTGCGTAACCGCGCTATTAACAAAATCAAATAAATCCACAAATAAAACCCATATATCTCATCGATATCTAATAAGTACTTACCAAATAAAACCTCATAACCATTACAAACCCAATGAAAACGTGACGCTACATACAGACGTTACCGCAGGACAAATGAAAACAAATATATTGAGCACTTCAGCATACTAAGAGGAGAAGCTGAACGTCGGACGACAGATGCACGCAACAATTATGATCATAGCAGACTGTCTAACGCACTTGACTCAAATGCTCAAGGATGAGTTGAACGGGTTTACACCCAATGACTTTATTAAGCACTTTGCAAGTCTCTCCCCATGAGGATCCGTCCTTACATACAAATGTAGGGTGAGAGCGGATTTACTTTCAAACCAGTAAATCTAAATGATGTTATTGTAGCTATTGCTCACCTCACCTCTCCTCGCAGGCCATGGGGTGGATGATATACCGCAGAGTGTTATAATCAAGTCGATTCCCGTTATAGGTGAATATCTGGTCATGCTGTTCAACGCGCCATTGCAGAGCGGCACTTTCCCCTCTCTTTGAGGGAAGGCACTTGTGGTTCCTCTTAAGAAATGGGCAATACCATCTTCTACGACAGATTTTCGTCTGATTACTGTACTGTGCTTTCTTTACCTGTAGTTAGTTCATGAACAAATGTATGATTACTTGAAGACACGTAACTCTACACAAACTGCGCTTGTCAAACTCACTGACGATATTCGAACAGGTATTGACAAGAAACTCACAGTTTGTACTGTTACAGTTTGTTTTGAGTAAGGCGTTCGACAGGTTCTCTCACTTGTCTAACAAATAGGAAGCAGCTTGTGAAAGCTCACCCTGGTGGATCAGACTAGATTCACACTAATTTAGGTGTGCCGCAAGGCTCAGTACTGGGTCTCTTGTTGTTCTGCCTTTACATTGACGACTTAAAAGAGGTACTCAACGTCGACGATCTACAAGTATAAGTACACGTCGACAGAGAGGGTCTTGGTGACTAAATATCATTACTCGGCGACATTGCGAAAGAAGTATCGAATTGGGCCGTCTGGGACTCCCTCAGGTTCAATGTCGAAAAAGCCAAGGCGATTATTTTTGGGTCGCCAAAAGTGATCAACAAACAAAATCTGGTCTTCCGAGTGTTGGGGTTGGTCGGTGGCGGGGAGGGGGGTGGCGATGATGCCCTTTTCCGATGCAGTGAGAAGCCTCGGTGTGGTACTTGACTCTAAATTAAACTGGAAGCTGCATCTTGATGCATTATAATGCATTGGTTATAACTAAGAAATTCAATAATTTTTCGCAAGTACACAACCGAGAGCTTACGAAAGAGACTCGCCGAGACATTGCTGTTCCCTCATCTAGACTGCTGCTCCATTGTTTATCTTGATGCATCGATCAAATTGAAAGCCAGATAGACTACCCATGTAAAAAAAATTTGTATAAATTTTGCATAAGTTATGCATAGATGATTGTGCATAGGATTGGAAAAGCATAATCTATGTATAATTTATACATAATCTATATAAAAATTCATTTCAGCATAGTTTATGCATAATCATTATGTTATTATGGTAAGTAAACTGTATACATAAATTGTTCTAAATTTATATAAGAAATAATATAGAATTGGCATATAGTGTATTGACATTTTTACTTAAATAATTTATATTACATTATCATACATATAAATATTTTTTACATGTGTTCAGAGGGATACTATAAATACAAAGTTATGAAATAAGACAAAACATTGAACAGACTTAAAAAATTACCAATTTAGTAATTTTTCAAAAACAGGTATACATTAAAAACAGGCTTACAAGGTGGTAAAATAGACGGTTTATTGCAGCCAAGGGCACATCTTGAAAGACATCAATCCCAGGACCAAAACGCGCAGTTACGTGATGACAAGTCTGTCCAGCTTCATCGTGATTTCTTGGGTCGCCCAACTTTTTCCTGAAATCCCTCCGTGTAAAAAATATTTATATGTATGATAATGTAATATAAATTATTTAAGTAAAAATGTCAATACACTACATGCCAATTCTGTATTATTTCTTATATAAATTTAGAACAATTTATGTATACAGTTTACTTACCATAATAACATAATGATTATGCATAAACTATGCTGAAATGAATTTTTATATAGATTATGTATAAATTATACAAATTTTTTTTACATGGGTACAGTGGTTACAGAATAGTTATGTGCGGTATGTAACGGGTGCTAAGTGGGATGATCACATTTCTCCCTACAGGGAGAAACTCAGATGGCTGAAAACTGGTACACTTCGGGATTAGTTTAATAATTTACAAAATTCTTCGTAGGCATGCGCCGGAATATCTCATTGATCGTTTTCGTTCACACATTTCCCGCAATCCCTGTAGAGGGGTAATGAAAGAATTGACCGTTCCACATCATGTGCGTACAGAGAAATGCCGGCGATCGTTTTATATCTCAATAAGAAAGTGGACCAGCTACAGTAGATTTAAGACAGCAGTGCGGGAATATGTGAGTAATCTGGACTAATCCACACGGCAACACAACGCGCCTACTCCTTTGGGACAAATCTTGTAATTATCTTACAAATTTTTATTATTATTTGTACTGTCCCATATACCAATTTTTAATGGAGTGCGTGTAATTTATAGCATGAAAGGTAACGTAAATGTGTTTTAATGTTGTGCGGATGCCTTATTTTTTATTTTAGTTTATTTTATTTTACTCTCTCATTTTAACGCGCCCTGACTTTTACAACACTGAGATTTTAATTTTAATTTTAATTTAGCTCTATGATTTAAACACTGCGATTTGACTTATTCTTAGAAATATTTTATGTGATGATTTGATTGTGAAAATCTATGTTCCCGAATGAAAAAAAAAATTAAATAACTACAGATTCAGCGCAATAAAATATTGCATAAACCGCGTGCACGACGATCGAAGAGGATCGCTCGGGGCCGCATTTCCCCTCCCCCGATTTAATTTATAAAAGGAGGTGTCACGGGACAAGCATGCAAAGAGGCCTGCTTGTGGACGGTTTGGCTGCAGAATCTGTAATTGTTTATTCAAAGAAAAAAGAAAGATAGAAAAAAGGCTAAAGAGCAAAGAGTAAGAAAAGAGCGAAAAGGCTTAACAGTAGAGATAGAAAGAGAAAGAGAGCGAAAGAGCTCATGAGAACGCAGAAGATGAAAGAGAGAGCGAAGAGGCTCGAAAGAGAGAGAGAGAGCGAAGAGGCGAGAGAGAGAGGAGGGAGAGAGAGAGGAGGGAGAGAGAGAGAGAGAGAGAGAGAGAGAGAGAGAGAGAGAGAGAGAGAGAGAGAGAGAGAGAGAGAGAAGCGAATTAGGCGTCGAATAGTTGACCAGCGACATGTATGCATGTATCACGATTTTCTTTTGGTTGAGAACAAATGAAGTATAAAAAAAGTGTGAACGAGGAACTCGAGGGAATATTCATTCTTCTCGCGACGAACGAGCGAATAGCATCGAGCGAAACTCTCCTTGTACTAACTAAGAAAAATTGTGACATAAAATAAAGTTTTAGTAGTTATAATATTGTTCTTTTGTGTGCAATTATTTGATTACGAAACAATCTATGTCGCTATATCTGCGTATATAGTTTTGACTTTGTGCCTGATAATGCAGAGAAGATTATTAACACATGTGTATTGGTGCCTTCTTATTTTGTATTTCATTGCCAATAAAATTATTAATTATTAATTATTATTAATTATTAAAATGAGTAACATCCGGACCAATTATACACCCCACGAACTCCGCCAACTTTATCGGCACATTCGTGCGACACATTCATAAATACCACATTCTACCGCTCTGGTGGAAATCCAAAACATTTTATAACTAATAACTGACCATTTATATTAGAAACTTGATATAAAATGGGAATTTCTCTTGCCCAGTTTCTAGCTCCCGATGAAACGCTTTTTCTCCTATTATTTGGCCATTTAATAGATTGAAAAATAGAATGGGTTTTTCGAAGACAAGCGCAAGCTTGCTCTTGAGTATTCTAAAGGTATTAAAATTGATCAGTTTCTTTAGTCTGGAAATGGCTAGTAGAAGGCTTGCTGTTATGACAAGGGTGACAGAGACAGAATCAGATGGAGAAATAAAAATTTTGCTGAATTATTCATAGAATGAGTAAAATAAAAATGATTTTTTAGTTAATGTTATTTATTTATATTTTGGTAAGCCATCCAATGCACTTTGATGCTCTTTCCTCTACAATAAAATTAGTATGTAAATCAGATACGAATATTTTGTTGTTATACGTCAATCTAGGAAATAGTCAAATAATGGTCGAAAAATCGATTCATCATAGCGATTAATTAGCCAATTTTACTAGCTATTTTTTAACTTCTTGGCCATTTCATATAGATGAATTTCTACCAGGGCGCGCTCGTGAAGAAAAGAAAACCTCTCCGGAGGAGAAATACTCGCTTAAACCACCACCACGGCTGCACGGCATTCGGAGAATCGCGCACACCGAATAATTTATATATATACGCCGCTCGCACGCGACACATTTGATGTATTTCATTACCGTGTCGCGCGCGCACTTTTGAAATACGTCCAATTTCGCGACTCCGTCGTACCGCACCGCACGAGTAGCGCATTTTGTAATCTCGTTACCGTATTAATAGTATACGTTAAGCGAATTACACCCGCTGACGCGCGCCTGCGGGTGAGGGTGTATGAGAGAGAGATGTGCCGTCTTATCGTCGCGCATAATGCGCACTCGAGCGCTTTTTATACGAAATGCGGATGTGGGATTTTTTCGGGCGAGCCAGAAGTAACGAGAGTCGCGCGTGTTAATTACTCTTAATTCCGCGGAACTTTTTCGAGAGGGTTTTTATTTTTAATGCCAAGGAGGGGGTAGATGCGTGGGGATGTATACGGGTGTGATTCTGAAAGCTTTTCAAGTGGCTTATTATGGATTTATTAATGTGTCGATTTTGAAGTGCAAATATTGCGTTTATATACGGCTGGATTTATATATATGATGCATTTCAAAGTTCTTGATGTCGAGCAGCGACAGGGGAGTCGTTATATTATAAACGATTCTTTTACCAATGTCAAGTTGGAAAAGAGGGGCTTTTTCATGTGCCGAAGTTAATGCGATGAATGTAATTGTGATTAATTATCTTTGACGAATTATGGAACGCTGAGAGTGTTTCGGGAACGTTTGTTACGTAACGATATTTACTGAAAACGTATTTATTATGTGGAAATTCGCCTGTTATTATTTATCGTTTGACTTTATTGCTCACAAAAATAATTACTATAATACGTAATTGTGATTAAGGGGATGCCGAACTCGATTACAGATTACACGGTTGAACGTTAGTCGATTTTGTTTTTCGGAAATTATCGTCCAATTATTCACTTTTCGTAATGATTTAAAGGATTTCGAAAAACACAAATAATTACTGGAAATTTAATTACGATTCCGAATGAATCCTTTTCGAATTGATATCAGATAAAACCCTCGATATTTTATCGGGAAGGGCAACAATCATAACTATAATTGCTTGACGCATAATTAAACAATTAAAATTCGTAAATTCTCCATTAAATACCAACTCTTATCCCTCGAACACACTCATCAAACTCAATTCAACAAGATCCACAAATCACCGTCACATTCTCACCCGTCGCGCGCTAACGTCTCAGTCCGTCCGCCTTCCGCGTCGCGCGCGACACCCACGTCGGCCCCTTTGTCCGTCTGGCGCTTGAAGCACGCGCCTCTCTCTCTCTCTCTCTCTCTCTCTCTCTCTCTCTCTCTCTCTCTCTCTCTCTCTCTCTCTCTCTCTTCGCCCATCCTTGGTACTCGAGGCTCGCGCCGCTAATTCGTCGCCCCGATGTACATTATCGCCTCGTCGACGACCCTCTCACGTACGTTACTTCGAATTATTATTTTAGAGGTAATGGACGGAATGTTTTCGCGTACGTGCGGGCTTATCTGCGTGGATTTTCTGCGATGAAAATGCGTGTTTTTTTTTTGTTTTTTTTTGTTATCGGAGAAATGTAATTTTGATAAATTGCGAGGATAAAAGTGGAGGCGATGAAATGTTTGCAATTGAATTAGCCGCGCGAAATGGGTGTGCGTGTAGTCGATGATCTAAAACTTATGGATTCGTTTTTTGCGCGCAATGCGCTGTAATAAAAAGGAAATACGAATGCATCAATCCCATTTATATATATATGCCGAAAATTGCAATTTTTTACAATAAAAACGAAATTCGAGATGTTAAGGTCTGAAACGAGAATTGCCGTGCAATATATAAATTTATTTAGAAGACCACACGTTACGAAAAATCGTTGCACGCAATTCTTCGTTCTGCCTCGCGTGATTTCCACAACGTCTCCCCACGCGCTAATTCGTTGGACGAGCAATTAGCGCGTATTTTCGCGAATTCCGCGCGTCCGCGAGGGCCAATTTCGGGATTCAGCGAAAACATTTGTTTGCTCTTTCTCCCTGCCTTTTTCCCCCTCATGCACGCGGCACTATACCTTTGCTTCCACTTTGCTCCTGGCAGATGCCCACAAATCTCGACGAGTTCTCGCCCCCATGCGCGCGCTCTCGCTAGCTACCCGCCAGAAATTTACATAATAAGACGCGCCAGACCGCGTGGGCGCGCATGCGCGCATAAAGTAAGACGAAAGCGTTATGTATGGCTTATGGAAAGTTTGTTGCGTCGCCTGCGAGTGTAAATTGGACACGCGATGAACACGTCAGGGATTTTGAGGGTGCGTGCGTGCGGTAACCCTGTGATTGACTTTTTGGATCTCTGCTTTCTGCGGTGGGGTAATTTTGACGAGTTTGCGCACGAATTACGAGGGTTTCGTTTTGCGAGTTTGTTATTTGAAATAGTTGCTTTAGTTGCGAGAAATTTAATTGCTTGCCAATTTGCATTGTATTTCATCGAATTCGAACATGTTCGATAGAAATTTTCATTTGCTTTTCTTTAGCCATATTTATTTAAACATGTTCATTCTGAATATACTTTTTAAAGAGGTTATTATTCTATAATATATTTTGAACGCTATTTTCCTTTTTTAATTATAAAGACATCGAATTTTTCGCCAGTAAAACATAATCTCTTCTATATATGTTATGATGAAAAATATTGAAGAACTGTATCAACAGTTGGTAAAGTTAACAAAAACGAAATGTAGCATGGACTTTTGAGCCTTTTGGTATACAATAATATAGACATATCAATTGGTTTTGACCTATATTTCAAACTGCTATCACTTAAAAACGTTCACGCTAGGCCTCCTGAAATTTGAAATATGTTATTCTAGTTATAATTTTAAATAACATAGTTTTAGTCAAAATCGAGTAAAACAGTTTTTATTTGATTTTTATAGCATTAGAAAAATATTTTTATAAGGTATACATATAAGCAGTCGACTTTTCTATTAATTTTTTATTTGAGTGACGCGGGCATTTTCGAAAATGAAAAGTAGTAATACTCAAATCGATACGTATTCATTTTTTAAAGAAAATTGATCAAAAATGCAATATTGCCCCGCGTAAAAAAAACGTAAAAAAATAATCCTAATAGGATTATTTTTTACGTTTGTTTTTTTTTTGCTTCATCTTAGGGGAAGCTTTGTAATAGTAAAGTTTTAAGTTTCGTTAAGTGTATATTTGTTATATGTACTTACTTTTGGATTATTAAATTAATTAAACATTATTTAAAATTTAAAAATTCGAAAACTGCTATTTCGACCAAGAGAACGTCCTTAACACAGACTTCATTATACACGCAAAATTATATATGATCATTAACTTTTCAGCACCTACTTCTCACATAAACCATACAACTACACACCCACGCGTATTCTTCCTTCTCGAATACTTCGAAAACTAGTTTACCTTCCACCACTATCGCATTCTTCGTCCGAATAATGCACATCCTATCTTCCCCCTCCCCACACACACACACACACACACACACACACACACACACACACACACCCACACACCCACACACACATACACACACACACCCACACACACCCACACACACACCCACACACACACACACACACACACACACACACACACACACATACACACACAAACACACACACACAGACATGCACGCAGACGCACATATAACCCGCTGTCGACTTGCCGCACGTAATACCTCTTGCGTGGGTCAGCGTCTAAGAAACGACGCGCGTTTAATCAGTGTGTCGCACGGCTGGAGGGGGGGGGGGTCGCAGGTGGAAAGGCCGACATTATGAATTCCCGCGGCTCTCCCGTCCCGCCGGACTGTTTGAGTTTAGCCCCGGCGTTCTGCCGAGGAAGCTTATGCGGAACTTAGTGCGTCAGTGGCGTGTTTATCCCGGCTCGAGTAAGCGCATGCCTCGGTTTCTCCGTGAGGGTGTCTTTCGCTCGCTGGATTTTGCCCCTGGATGGAGGTATTTGCTCTTTTTTCTCGAGGAGCTAGAGGTTGACTGGCAGGATCAAGTGATAAGGGTCAGTAGCGGGAGTCGTATATTTTCGTTCTGAATTTGGAATTTAATTGGTTCTTGATTAACAATTAAATATTGTATGAATTTTAATAAATTGTCAATGTTTGCTCTCCAACATTGACTAATTGATCGGTAGCATACGTGTATAAATCATTTAAAATTGAGCAATCTTTGTATCGAATTAGACGTTGCCCTGTTGAGGATCTCAATGATAATTAAGAGGTCGAAAAACCAAATAAATAATTATGTCGTTACAAGATCGTTCAGTTCCGTGCAATAATTTTCCTCTCGACACAAAATTTCGACACAATTCTTAACATCCCCAAACGGCCACTTTCTTGCATTTTTAGCGACTATGCACGCAAAGCCTACGACTAGGAAGCATGGCATAAATCTAAATTGTTCTAATTACAATTTGCATATAATTAAGTGCATACACGTGGATGTACGTGTGTGTAGGTGTGCAGAGAGAGAGAGAGAAGGGGGGTGAGATTGCATGTGACTATGTATCTAGGTGTGAATCAGGCAACTGAAAGCATTATGGGGATCCTCCATGTCATGCGTTATGATGATGAAGATGCCGGGGGTGCCTCGTGAAACCAAACGACGCCGTCTATGCGCCACCCACGGTCTAATGATAACAAATTCGGAATACGGAGTGTCGGCAGCTCGCGAAGCTTTTAAATTATCGTTTGTTTGTGGCGGAAAGTATCGTTGTGTGCTTGAGGAATATTGTGAACATGGGCGGATATCCTCATCAAAATATTTGTCGAATAGAAAGGGGAATAAACGCGTTAAGGCATCAAAATTATATAGTTTACTTCGCGTGTAACTACACACTTAATTCGCAATACAACAATGCTTGTAATCATGCATTCAAAGCGATTGCCGGTATAACAAACGAACAAGCTACCAATTTTCAGTCCTAACATCAAAAACTTTCTCCATCTCTCCATCTCGCCATCATTCTCCAACTAAATCCCAACATTCGTATTCTTCGGCCCTTGTGCACCGACATATCCTTCGACAAGAGTTCGCAGAATGCCGGAGATCCTTCGTTTCTTTCATCTTTTTGACTTTTCCGTCCCCAGCAAGTTCCTGCGAATAGTTCCCACGACACAGAGAATGAATAGATATAGATAGCTCACGCGCGTGCGCTTGGGGTCACGGTCGACTTGACCGTCCGTGACTGGAATACCAGCACCTCGTGTCCAGACACCGTGAGGCGATTCCAATCCAAGTAGGATCGTCTCGGGCTGTGGAGTGGGGTATCGATTCGCCTACGTACTACACTACACTACGCATCGCGACTCTAGCCCAATTAACAATACGCTCGAGGTGTACACAGAAGAGAGAGAGAGAGAGAGAGAGAGAGAGAGAGAGAGAGAGAGAGAGAGAGAGAGAGAGAGAGAGAGAGAGAGAGAGAGAGAGAGAGAGAGCAGAGGGTCATTCGCATTCCCATCTCGCTTCCACTGCCCGCGAGAAGGCTATCCCCTGTCATTAATCGTCGCTGGGAGTCGCGCAGAGAGAGAGAGAGAGAGAGAGAGAGAGAGAGAGAGAGAGAGAGAGAGAGAGAGAGAGAGAGAGAGAGAGAGCTAGCGAGAGTACGTAGAGTAGCTAATTCGACGCCAGGATTAGATTTGACTGTTCCTACCTACCTACCTACATACGAGCTGTATCCTGGAGATTCGTATTTAGAGCGTCTCAGAGGCAGTCCCGGATAGTTTGGATGAACGACTCGATTTCACTAGAATGTGTGTGTGTGTGTGTGTGTGTGTATACGAGTGAGAGTAGCTGTAGCAGCAACGCAGCGCACGTATGTGCGAGCCCCTTTGCGCTCGGCCTGATGGGATTTTGAGTTCGAGGGAGAGAGGATACGAATTTGTGTAGATGCCGCGTGCGGCGTGCCATTGCCGGCGAGAAGAGGAGAAGAGGAGGAGGGAGGTATACGATAGAGTCGGACGCAACAACGTCGTGGGAGATTTGCTGCTGCTGTGGATGTAAAGAGGAAAGGGAGAGAATCTGGTTTGGGATGGAGTGTTAGCGGGGTCGCGATTCTTGAAAAGGCAGGATGCGAGGGAGGAAAGAGGGCTTTGTTGGAAGAATTGGTTTAATGGATTTATGGTAATGATTGTTGAGTCTTTTTAGGTTAACTGGATATTCACTCTTGCCCAACTTTAACGGCCTCGCTGAATTAATTTAACATTTTTTTTTTATTACGAAGAGGCGATAAGATTGTTTAACGGTAGTCAGCGGAAGTAGGACTTTTTAATTTAAGATTATCCTGTTGTATGACCTTTATTCTTGAGTGTGTGTACTACGATAATTTGTAGGCTACAATGATGGATAGAGTGCAATAAATCAAGAAAGGGTCCAAAGCATTTGCATACATAAAGTACGAGGGAGTGCAACATGAATGTAAGTAAGGGAATATCATTAGACTATAATTGAGTTTTGCTGGCCTGACTCGGTAACATTAATATTAGTTCTTCATTAAATATATATGAGCAATTCCTGGAAAATTTCCCTCTTACGTCGCCAAAAAAAAATGAAAAATTTTTTTGAATACACACTTACCACACAAGGTTTTTCTCATTTCTTGAACCTTACAGAACGTGAAAAAACGTGTGTTCCAAGCCGATTGAGTGGTATCATTTTTTTACAGCACTTTTAATTTTTCTTATGGAAATTTAACATGGGAAAAATGGATGAAAAGTTGTCATTGATGATGAACCAATAGCAAGCTATTGAAGAGGCCAAACCAATTCCACAAAAAAAGCTATTAAAGTTGAAGAATAGAGCTTTAATTTGAGAGGGCAATCGTTAAAATCGGTCGATTCTGTGCAAAGCTACGTGAATTTGAAAATGGCGAAAAATGACCAAAAATGAGCGATTTTTGCCAAGTCATCGTAATTCTTAAAATTTTCGTAATTTTTCGCACTTTTCATTCATTTTCAAATTCACGTAGCTTTGCACTGAATCGACCGATTTTAACGATTGCCCTCTCAAATTAAAGCTCTATTCTTCAACTTTAATCGCTTTTTTGTGGAATTTGGTTTGGCCTCTTCAATAGCTTCTTATTGGTTCATCATTAATGACAACTTTTCACCCATTTTTCCCATGTTCAATTTCCACAAGAAAAATTAAAAGTGCTGTAAAAAAATGATACCACTCAATCGGCTTGGAACACACGTTTTTTCACGTTCTGTAAGGTTTAAGAAACGAGAAAAAACCTTGTGTAAGTGTGCATTCAAAAAAATTTTTCATTTTTTTTGACGACGTAAGAGGGAAATTTCCCAGGGATTGCTCATATATATGTCCGATCGTTTGGATACAATTTTTCAGGTGACTTACAGCTCGAACTTAGGGGACAAACGGCTTGGTTGGCAAGGCGGTTTCGATGGCGCACCTGATTATAAGAATTATTATTCAGATTTTCGGCATGCAAGCTAGTTTTTCTTAATTAAAAATACAAAATTAATAAACACACACAAAACCATTAATATTGGAGCCTATTCTGATAAAATATTAAGAAAAGTATTTTTGAGTCACTTTTCATGTGGTTGGTATCATGTTCGAAATTGATCAATTGACAAATCTGAAATGCTATGATAATAAAAACAAATACGCCATAACATAGTTTAATTTATTTACTTTCATATAGTAAAACTCGATTATTACATTTATTTATTTATAATTAGGAAATAAGTTGAAATAATAAAAAAGTCAGAAGCGGCTTGATTGGCGCAGGCATAAAAATACACCGCCTAGCTTTTATTTATCAAAATGAGTGCATTCTTATATTCTTTTGTTATAATGTTTATGCATTAAGTGCATTATTTGATATTTTTACGCAGCAAGTGTCTATAGAGTAATATTGTCTTTGAGAAAAATGTTGAAGGTATGATTATTTAGATGGGCAAGATTGCAAAAAAATACAACCAATGGGACAAAGATAAGTTGGAAAGTGCTATAAATGATGTTAAAGATGGAAAGTCCATTCGGGCAAGTGCAGCAGATTAGTTTGCGCAAGAGATCTAAAGCTATATACATGTGCGCCAATCAATCCGCAAGCGGCGGGTTGAATGGCGCAATTTTTTTTTTTTAATAAATCGCTTATATTCAATAAATTGTAAATGCTATGCTGTAAAAAAGTTTTTAGTTCGATACAGTAGATGTTTGGGTATCTTCACGTATAGTTCATTTTATGTTTTAACTATTTTTTCATTTAAACAATCAAGGACAAAGGTTAGGTGCGCCAATCATACCGCTTCTCCCCTATCACGCACGACCACTTCAAGCGACATATTCTCAAACTCTCTTCCGTCGGTTCTCACCGAAATTAAATCCACTCGACGGCACTATCTAAAACACATTCATTTGCAGCCAGTAGTATACGCAGCCAGTTACACCGCCATATCTCCGCAGCAGCGCGCGGCCGATTGACGCGGTTACCGCGCCCTCCCCCAACGAGCACCGATCAAGCCTCCCCCCATACTATACCATATCGTCCTCCGACCGTGCCGTTCCTCGCTCGCGCCATTCCCACTCTCGTTATTACCTTATAGAATCAATCACACCGAGACAATAGAGACTCTCGAACAATAAACCCACTCTCTCTCTCTTCCACGTGCGCGTGAACCGCTTCCTCACCCGAAACTCACCCATCTCCCCCTCCTTTTTCCATCGTCCAGCCGTCCGAATGATCTTCCAGCCGCGAGCGAGCGATTTACGCGAGAATAAACTATCCCGGACGCGAGAATAGGCGCGCATACGCGTGCTGCTGCTGCTGCTACGCTCCTACCCATAAATCCCGAGATAATGATCGCAGTACGTCTGCGTCCCGCGGAATCTACGCTCAGCTATGGGGACCCATAACTTATCCAACCCCCCTCCCCCCCCTGTGCTACCGGTCTCTCTCTCTCTCTCTCGCTCCCCTACGGCCTAGACATATGTACGCGAGGATGAACCTCGCACGCGCTTTGTCCTCCCTCCCGCGTGAACGAGAGGAACACACGTGCAAATGTGCGAACGACGCATTTGCGTTTTTGTCATTAACGTACGACGTGCGGGTCTCTCATGCTGTACACTTTTTGTCGAGCTATTATGTGTGTGTATATGTGTGTGTGTGTGCGTGTGTGTGTGCGTTTGCGTGTGCGTGTGTGTGTGTGTGTGTGTGTGTGAGCGTGTGTGACGCTGACGCAGGAGAGGATCTGACGGCGGTTGTGCGTTTGATTTATAAAGTGGGTTGTTGCTTTGATGGCCGCGCGGGCCCCGTTGTTTTCTATTGGATGACAGAGGGATCGAGTTGCTTTATGGGCACGCGAGTGAGAAAGGGGGTTGAGGTATATGAGAGTTATAACGATCGCCGTTTATCACTCGTAATCGTAAATATTCGCGGGCCGAGCGGGGCGCAAAGTCCGCGCGATACACAATGGAATATCTTGGAGTTAATTAACGTTACGAGGAAATGCGCTGCTGCGCATTGGAAAGTCGGTTAATATAAAGCAGGGTGATGGTGGTTGGGTCGTGCGAGCTCGCGGGAGTGGACATAGTTTATCTTTTGCGAGGGGTGTTGTTAACGGGGTAAAGTATTGGAACGTTTTTGTTTTTTTTAGACGTATTCGAATTTTAAACAGTTTACCGATGCAGCGGCGATGTATATGATTGGATAAGTTTTGCAGCTGAACCCGAGGCGGAATCGTCTATTTTTTTAACTCAAATATAGTAAACATCACGTATACTTTGCTTATGCTCATTTTGCTGATTCATATTTGACAATAGTTTCGCGTTTTTATTCTACAATAATGTAAAACTGATTCATCTTTGTGTACACTGGTTCAGAAAAGCATTTACGACGTCTCATTCAAAACCCTTAAAAAATCACGTCGAACGCCCGATTTGGCCCGCACATAACTGAACGCTAATTACACTTTGTCACGCCACGACACCCATAAAACTCCTCGTAACTTTCACGCGCAAAACCATCCCCTCGTTGAAAATTCCGTCACCCGCGCACATAATCTCCACTGATTACAAAACTAACAAAAAAACAAGACCCCCCAGCACACAGCGCAACAACAATCGCCTCCCTTCCGCCTCACAATGAATCACTTTAACGACACCCATAACCCCCCCCCCCCCCCGTCGATAAATTAACGCCCTCGCATCGTCATCCAGCGGTGAACCGCTTGTAAAACAAATGTCTCGCAGGCGTAGACGGTGGAAACGAGAGCGCACCGCACCCGCTATGTCGCGGCATTATCACTTGATAATTCCGCATGGTCTTAATCCCGCCAACGGTGCACCGAGTCGAAGTTGGCCGGGAAAGTTTCCCCGGAAGAGCCGATCGCTCGGTCAAATAATAATAAAGCCGCGGAGCGAAGATTCATGCATATATATCTGAAGACGAGATGATAACGAGTGGAAGGCTGTTTTCGGGGGTTTTGCATTTGGGGGGGGGGGGGGGGGGCTGGAAGTGGTTTGGATGAGAATAGCGCACGGGGAGTTTGAATAATTCAGCGCGTGTTGATTTTGAACGCGAGCGTTGAATTAACTGGATGTAACGTGTATACACTATATATAGTGTAGGGGGCGGAAAAAGCGAGTGCGTGTAAGAAATGGGGCGGTGTTTTGAATAATAGCGTGTAAAGTGGTCGTGTTTATATTCATCGCGCGGGATAGCTAACTCGTGTGGGCTCTCTGTGTGCGCCTGTATATGTAAGTATGCGGTCTTGGACTGTTCTATACCAACTGATATACTGTTTAATGGAAAAACAAAGGTTATTTTATTTTTAAAATTTGGGTAAAATTTGAAATTTTGACAATATATTTTTGTATTTTCCTTGTTAAAGCTACGGTATTTTGAATATTTTGTAAATAAAAAGCAGCATTTGAAGTCGTTATTAAATAATTTTTTTTTTATATTTTCACATTATAACAAATATTAGTATGTCAATATTAGTTATTTTATTGCAGTAAACGTGTTGCTATAGAGGTTGGTAAAGGGTTAGTGGTGACTTCCATATGATACTGCATTAAAATATCAAATATTCGTTTAAAACCTTAGTGAAAATTTAATAAACTTTGTTCATACCTGCGGATATATATATATATATATATATATATATATATATATATATATATATATATATATATATATATATATATATATATATATATATATATATATATATATATATATGCGAGCCTCATACGCGAGATATGCCGTATTAAATTTTTATTAAAAACGTTGAAACTTTGCATACACAACGAAGTTTGAAACGGCTTAACTTGATTTTACTAAAGTCACAAAGCACGTAGCACCGGAGATATGGCACAGGAGATATAGGACGTATATATGTGTGTGTGTGTGTGTGTGCGTGCGTGCGTGTGCGAGTGTGCGTGTGTGCGTGTGTGCGTGTGTGCGTGTGTGTATACTGCAAGATTTAGGTGTACATAAAACTGCAACTTTCTATTTATTAAATTTTCTCTGACGATGCATCAGAGTTCACATGAAGTAGTAAAGAAATATTTTTTCGAAATATATTAACTTCCTCTATAATTTTTAGTTTACCCGTCGTATAACAACGTCGTCGCCGTAACTAATGCAATTTAATTCCAAACAATACAACTTCCACTTAACCTCTCTACCCCGGCATTTTTCTTCCCGACCCCCTCTTCAACCGTTCATCGCCTAATCCAACTCTCCAAATTTCCCGTTAATAATCGGGTCGAGGGCGAAGTTACCGTTGGGTTCGTGCTCCCGTTTCCCCTGCGTAAACTTACTTGTCTAATAGTTTTAATACAGTCGCAATATAATGGCCCAAGGTGTATCGCTTTACCTACCCAGACTATACCAGCACTGCGCACACGAGCACTTGACATTTTGCATTGTCGAGTTTAAAAGTCAAATTGCCCAAAGCGCACGCGCGCGCGCGCGATAAATTTTAGCAAATGTGTGCGCACACGTGTCTTGCGAATACCGGCGAATATAATTAAAGCCGCGTAATCAAGAATTAACTTGCTCTGTGGTAAGGTCTATTATGTGTTTTTTCGTCGCGGCGTGGAATAAAATAGACTAATTTTGTTGAGAACAGGGTGCGGGGGGTCGAGGCGGAATTATGAGGGTTTTCCCGAGACTCGATGGGGGGAGTTTATCATGATTACAGGGGTGCACCATGGAGTGGCACTCCATAGAATGACCATAGGGTAAATATTAGTGTTGATTATTAGACTAAATAGGTAAGTACTCTAATGGATTGTGTAGTTGTTTTTACATAGATTGAAATTAAAAGAATTATTCCAACTTTCCGAAACTTTCTTTAAAACTTTGTTTAAAATTATTAATTTTGCAAGAATTTAGATTAATTGATTTTCAAAAGAAAGAAAATTTAATAGCAGTACATATCGATGCCCCGTACGATAAAAAGCACCGCTCAAAACCTCTGACGAAGACTAGCACAGTTCAAAACCTCGGACGAAAAAAGCACAACTCGCTGCGCCCGGACGAAAAAAAGCACAACTCGTTGCGCCCGGACGAAAAAGACTAGCACTATTTATTACATTCTAAAGAATAGTACACCTTACGAATAGGAAAGATAAAAACTGTTGCTAACTGCATTAGCAGATTGTTTTCTCAAAGAGAATTCATGCTTACATATAGTATACTACATACCTAGGCCAGTAAAATAAGAAATGTCTCAGATCACATGTAATTGTCGGCCAAGGCGAAGCCGAGGTTGACAAACATGTGATCTGAGGCTTTCTTTTTTACTGGCCAAGGTGTGTATACTATTTTTCTGCTCGACGGCGCCGGAAAGCGGCAACTTCTTTTCGCGCAGCGGCCGGGAAGTAGGCGCTTTCCGGCCGGAGAGCAGAAAATTTTATTTTATTCATTATTTCATCTAAATGAGCGATCCAATAAATCTAATAAAAGAGCGATTAGATCGATCAGTTATGCTGTTTTTCGTTCGGGTACCGCGAGTCGTGCTTTTTTTCGTCCGAGCGCCGCGAGTCGTGCTTTTTTCGTCTGAGTTCCGCGACTTGTGCTTCTTTTTGTTCGAGCGCCACGAGTCGTGTTTTTTTCGTCCCAGCTCGCGGATACATCGAGTAAATTTCACTTTTATCATCAGTTACCAAGATTCTCACCAAGAAGTGAAGTTTTTACTCATTTCAATAGTGATTATAACAATAATAAACTTAGCAAATTATCGCTCTTGCTCATATACATACATAAGATTCTACGCAATTGCATGGAAATATTCCGTGAGGTATGTAGTCTCTGTATGTCCTAATGTTATCAACGTAAAATTATTGACAAAATAAAGTCGTATTGATCAATTTATTATTATAAATGTTTTAGGAAGGCACTGATGTAGAGATGTATGTAAAAAATGAAAAGCGTTATGTTTCCACGAGTGTACAACCGTTCCTTCGTAAGCATATATACATAGGGTACGAAAACATATTTTTATAGTACTTAGCCAACGATGAAATTATTACAAGAAAAATACATCGAATATTGTTACTCCGTACGATTTATTATTTAAAATATCTTTTGTTTTTAACGTCGAATACTCTATACTATTGAACTTTTGCTTCCTCCTAGAGGAAGCTTTGTGATAGTAATTTTTTGAGTTATTGTAAAAACATGTTATGATTGTTTTTCGAGGTGTTAGGAATCAAAATACATGAGTTTTGAAAAATGTCTGTATGGATGTGTGTGTGTGTGTGTGTGTGTCCGTATACGCTGATATCTCATGATCTACTCGACCGATTTTAACGGGAGAGTGATCATTTTTTTAGATGTTGCGTCCACAATTGGGGTCAATATTCTATTTTTGTAAAATTTAATTTTTTTTTTTATAGCCATTTTTTAATTTTCAAAATTTTTTTTTTCGATTTTTTTAATATTTAGAACAAATATTGTTTATATATCATGAATTCTCTGTATGTAGGATAAAATTATCTATAATTTAAAAAAAAAAGTCGGTAGCTATATTTCGTCATAAGTTATTGATGAAAACGTAATTTTTTGTAAATAGGTTATATTTCGAAATTAAAAAAAGATATTAACATGAATATTTTTTTGGTTATAAAGGATATTAAGTACTATAACTTACTAAATTTTTAGGTTTTTTTATTCATTATTTTTTGAGAAAAAAAATAATTTATAAAAAAAAGTGATTTTTTTTGTCGTTCAATAACTATAGTAAAATTGGCTTAATCACTTTGAAATTCTTTGTAGGGGTAGCTTTTATATACCAATCGAGTGAGTTCTTTGGGCAAAAGGATTGATCCATAAATTTCGAAGATATTTGAGGTTAAAATTTTTTTCAATTTTTTTTTAAATCGTAATTTCTCGAGAACGGCTCTATGTATCTAAATGGGGTGGGTGGTATTCGAAAGAGAATTAAATTACCTATATTTTCTAAAAAAATTAATTCTCTAGCTATCACGGTTCTTTTGTTATTAACAAAAACGTAAAAATTGAAAAATGAAAAAAATGAGTTTTATATGTTCAACTATTACAAGAGTAAAATTGTCTTATTCGCTTCAAAATTCATTGTAGAGGTATATTATTGATAGTTCTCGGATGAGTTCTTTTGGCAAAGTGATTGGTTCATAAATTTCAGAGATATTTGAGGTTAAAATTTTTCTAGACATTTTTTAAATCTATTTCTTGAGGATTAATTTATAATTTTTTTTTAATTTAGTTTATAATTAAATTTAATTTAATTTATAAAAATATAATTTTAGTTTATAATATCTCTGAAAATTATGAACCAATCATTTTGCCAAAAAAACTCTGCCGAGAACTATCAATAATATACCTGTACAATGAATTTTGAAGCGAATAAGACAATTTTACTATCGTAATAGTTGAACATCTAAAACTCATTTCTTTTAATTTTTAAATTTTTACATTTCTGTTAATAACAAAAGAACCGTGATAGCTAGAAAATTAATTTTTTTTAGAAAATATAGGTAATTTAATTATGTTTCGAATGCTATAAATTACATTCAAATACATAGAAGTCTAAATATCAGTTGCAAATTTATAGGCAATTGTGATATATATTTTATGTATGTGAAAATTTGTGAAAATGTATAATCTATAAAAATTTGAATAAATTATGTTGGAGTTTTGTTATTTCTGTCGTTCTGAAGTATTAAATTTAAATATTGGAATTAAAAATTAATTAAAGGAATCAGTAAATTAAGTTTGAGGAAGCTACGTGCCAATAAATTGGCAGCAGTTTTTTCTTTGTCGCATGATAACTAGAGAAAACAAAAATTTGTTTAATCATGTTGAAATTTTGTGGAAATGTGTAGAGTCTATATCGCGGGTGCCTGTGAAAAAAAAATTTTGTGCTCAAACGCTATGAAAAAAAACACGGAATCTTAAAAGGCTATGAAAAAAAATTTTTTTTATGTAACGCCGTAAAAACAAACACATGCACATAAAACACCGTGAAGAAGAACACCCGTGCGTAAGACGCCGTAAAAAAAAACACACGTGCGTAAGACGCCGTGAAGAAAAACACCCGTGCGTAAGACATAGCGTTAATTTACATAGTATTTTTTTTCATAGCATTGCTACGGTATGTGTTTTTTTTTCACGGCATCTCGAGAGCAAGGGTTTTCTTTTACAGCGTTACTCCATACAATACTTTTTTTCATGGCGTTCTCATCAAACTGTTTTTTTTCACGGCACTTAAAGAGAGGGTTTTTTTCACACCAGTTTTGGGCGTGTTTTTTTTCATAGACACCGGCGATATATTATCGTATAAGTTCTTAAGATAAAAGAATTGTCTCATGATTTTTAGAGATATTTAAAGGTTAAAATTCTTTTACGTTTTTTTCAAAATTGTAATTTCTCAATGACGACTTAATGTATCAGCTTGAAATTTATAGACTATTTTGTATGTGATATAAGCAATACCTGTGTAAAATTTCATCCAGATTATATGGTTATTTTTTGAGATGTTTGATATTTAAAATTTTAGTATTTTTGAAAATGACTCTCTTTGTTGTCGCACAATATAACTACATTAAAATTGTTTTAATTTCTTTGAAATTTGGTGGAGATGTAGAATTTGTATATTATTTAATTTTCTTCTAAAAGAATTCTTAGGGTAAAAGAATTCGTTTATGAATTTCAGAGATATTTGAGGTTAAAACTATTTTAGCCCTCTTTTAAAATCGTAATTATTCGGGAACGTATTTATGTATACTAGAAAATGGAAATGACATGCGCTATGCGCTTTGCGTCGATGCGTGCATGTTGTATACCTGCTATTGTTTTACAATAGCCATTTATTATTTTTAAGGTTAGAACCTTTTTCTTAGATCGGAAATTGCAGAAAGAGCACACAAATACGGACAGCATACTACTAGAGACACGTACCCTATGTGTGAAATTTCACAAAGAAAATATAATTAAAAATAAAGGTTATTTAGGAATTTTAAAAGGTTTTGACGATAATATTACAATCAATTATTTTATTTATTGTATTTTTTACACATAATTTAAAAAAAATCAGACCTATTATTTTATTCATATTTTATACATAATTTAAAAAATTAATACTTTTTAATCTTCATAAATGAATTTAATTATAATTATGTCATAAGTTATTGCAAAAATTATAAATTTTGTTATTAAAAATTCATTAAAGGAATAAGCAAATTAAGTTTGAGGAAGCCACGGGCCAATGAATTGGCAGCGGTTTTTTGTTTTGTTGAAAGATATATGGTGATATAACTTATCGAAAATTAATCTAAACGAATTGAGCAATAGTGAAAACTTAATAAATAAGTTATTGAAATAAGGATTTATTCAATTCAAATATTACATACCTTTCAAAAAAGTTTATACTTATAGTATAAGTGAAATAATGTTTACTTATGGAATAAGTGAAACAGTTTTGACTCATAAAATAAGTGAAATTCTGTACTCATTGAATAAGTGAAATAGTTTTTACTTGTCAATTAAGTGAATATTCACTTATTCGCAGTGAACGACTTTTTACTTTCCAAATAAGTAAATATTGACATGTAATAAGTGAATTTTCACTTATTCAATTTTATAGAGTACATAAATCATCAACGACCGAATCGCGTTATTATTCCCGATAACACCCCCTCCCTCCCATTTTCTCCCACCCAAACGTACATATTGTAATTTACCCCCGGACAAAGAGCTTCAATTAGTAACAGCAGTAATAGTCAAAGCGCGTGCGCGTGTGCCCGTTTTCGGTTTTAATTCGCTCTCCTCCGTCTCTTTCTGTAAATAGAAACGACCATTATCCAGCTCTCGAAAGAATACAGAAAAAAAGGGTCCCGGCGTTCCCCGACTACTTTCCATTATATAGTCGCCAGCGTTTTTTTCGAGAGTTAGAACAAATACGATTCGCCCACTCCTGCCTCTCTCTCTCTCTTTTTTGTATTTCGACAATGCGCCCCTATAGAGAGTTTCGGAGAACTCCGCGTGACGCACATGCATCGACGTTTTGGGTGGGTGCTGCTAGTTCGTTGACGGGGACAAAAAGAAAATAATTAGGTCTGATTTTATTGTATTTGTTTTTTTGTTTTCATACAAATTCTTTTCATCGACGCTTTTGTGCGCGTGATGTGTGAAAATCGTCGTGTTTTATCGGAAATTGGAGGCTCCTCGAATAATTCGAGGCTTTCGTCCCACAAAGTGAACTTTCGCTTTTTTGATACCCACCCCGTGTGTCGATATGAGGTATGACCTTTCGAAGGGTGGGGGGGATTCGAATCACCGCTGGCATTAATATTTATAGGGCCGATTGGAATTGTTGGGTGGCTCTCCGTAGTGGCCATTTTCGAGCTTGTCGCTTGTTAATGTAATTTTCCGGCTGTAATCCTTTTGTTCGGGGTAGGAGCCTTTTTACTTTTACTAAACCCCGGATTGGAAAACTTAATTTCTATGCAAATCCCCGAAATATGGGTGTACGTCTCCTCTGCTTTCCACCACGTTATTTTTCGGTCGCATTTTTTCGATTTACATTCTACCTTCTTCTTTCTACTTTAAATTAAAAAATTTTTTTTTTAAAAACGCGCGACAACATTAAAATGAAAAACTGAAAATAAAAAAAGAAAAAAGGCTCTATCCATGTGTATAAATTTTTATTAAAACCGCTTTCCGCCTTCGACTAATAATAAACTCTCTCTCTCTCTCTCTCTCTCTCTCTCTCTCTCTCTCTCTCTCTCTCTCTCTCTCGCGCGCAAAAAATTAAAACAGCAAAAAATAAAAGTGAGCGAACGTTCGAGCCATTATCGGTCCGTTCCTTCCGTATAAATAATATCGAAATCCGCATTCGCATCCGCGCGCTCGCGCGCGTGGTGACGAATTAGCCCCGAGATAGGATCGCGGACTACGAGGCGGGATTGGGGGGGGGGGGATCTGGCCGGTGTCCAGGCGCCTCGGTGCGCAAAATGCAAATTCAATTAACCGGAAAGCCTGAGATAACGACTGGGCCGCCGCGTCGTTGACGCGTCGCCGGTTGATGCTCCTTTCGTCTCTTTTGCAGAAGCGGGAAACGCGCAGTGAGATGTGCTCTTGTCGTCGTCTTGAAACTCGGGAAATGCGGAATGGACGGTTGTAATGGATTTTTTTCTGGCACATGAATATTCAGCTTCAGCGTTGTTTGTGTCGGACCCGAAATTTCAGGCTTAATGTAAACTGAAATTACGTTTGGATTTCGATTGCAGTTCGTGTGCATTTGTCTTTTGAAATTTAATTCGTGTAATATGATTTGCAAAAGCGGAAATTTCGAAAATTATTCAACCATTAAGCCATTGCAAATTTCAAATAAAACTTTTTCATTAACTTTCACCACTTTGAAATTAATTCCAATAATGTGTGATATCTCGAATAAGCTAGATTAAAGCCAAAATAGCTTATCGCTCGTCCTTAAAAAGCAAGCTTTGAGTAAATAATTTTAAAATTTAAGTTTAAAATTGAAAATATTATAAAAATGGGGAGGAAATCGTATTCGGTTCATTTACCAAATTTCCTGGCACATTAATGCCTATGTATAATCACGCTTTGATGTGTACCGAATAATTGGACATATCATATCGCCGGTCTTTTTCGTATTTAATATTCAAATTTATCAGTTCACATACGTGGAATGTAGAGCTCCTTTTCATTATGAAACGCTGTTTGCGTATTCATGAATTTGTCTATAAATAAAGGCTTAATATAGTGTCACTATTAATTGTATTTTAATTAAGCAATTTATAATGCTGCTTTTTCTCTGTGTATCAATCGCGATAATTCAATACTTTTATTTCTACTGTTTCAATGAAAGTAGCTTATTCAATCATTCACTAATTAAAAATCGACAGACTTTCTTTGTGCGTATTATTTTTTAATTAAATTCAAAATAACTGCTCTTTTTTACTGAAAAAAATATCAGATAAAATGAAATTAGACGAATTGACGATACGATCCGCCTATTAAAAAAATTTATGAACACTAGATTATGAAAATCCTTTATAAAAGTTCGAAATAAATCAGCGTTACCGCAGCCGAGATAACATAAAATACATATTTACCAAAAGAAACATCACATACCTGGTCCGTCCGCATAATTAAAAAAAAATTATTATCATTCGATAAAATTTAACGTCCAGCACTAAACCAAGACATCACGAACATATTTTTTATTATCTCTGTCCCCACATTCGAATGTACACGCACACACACACACACACACACACATACACACACACACGCACGCACGCACGCACGCACACGCACACGCAAAAGCACACATACACACATCCGTGTCCTACCCGGCTACAAAGCAATTTTATTTGAGGATGGTCGCTCGCTCGCTGCCACTCTCGCAAAGGTAAATAACGGCCCTGAATAGAGAGGCGCGTATAAATAGAGCCGTTAATAAGTTCTCGAGTAAGTTGAGTTTTGACAGATTCGTTTGAAAATTTAATTATAGGTTAATTACGGTATTTTACATTGAATTTTCAAATCCAAACAATCTCAGCGGAGCCATTTTCGAGTTATAAATTCTCAAAGTTTGCACTTTTAACACGTAACATATAGGGAGAGACATCACAAAGCGATCATTTTCATTGATTAAAGAAAGAATTTCTGGGAAATGTTTTTGAAAAACTAAAATGTTGTAAGGAAGATATTTAGAATATTATAGTTAAAGCACAAATAGACTAGCGGAGCCGTTCGACGCGCGGTCACGCGCCATGAGAGTGAGAAAGACAGCGAGAATGCGCGGAGTGGAGATATACCGTTTGTTCGAAGAGTTCGAGTTTCTCCCTAGCGTAAATAAAACAGGCGCGGCAAGCGAGAGAGAGTCAAAACTTTTGTCTCCGATTATTACTCGAGAACTACTTTAAAGAGGATCTCTCTCTCTCTCTCTCTCTCTCTCTCTCTCTCTCTCTCTCTCTCTCTCTCTCTCTCTCTCTCTCTCTCTCTCTCTCTCTCTCTCTCTCTTTTCTCACAAACCTACCTACCAATACATACACATTTTTATATATATACAGGGTGTGTCATTTTAATTGACGCACCCGAAAATTTCAAAAACGGCGTCTCCTAGAAAAAAATGATTCAAACAAAAGTTGTAGGGTACGGAGGGGGCCAACTGATAATGACCTTCACTTTGACCTTGAGGTCAAGGATCAAGATCATTTGAAGGTCAAATCGATTTTTTGCATAGGAACCCCCACTTTTGACCCCGGAAATGGAAAGAGCGGCAAATTTTACGTTCAAATATGACCTTGACCCTAACTTCAAACTCAAAGGTCAACATAATGTAATGAAGGAAATCAGTCAACGCATTCAAACATTTGGAAAACTACACAGCCTACACAAGAATATATATTAAGATCAATATTAAGATGTGGCCTTGACATAGACATCAAGATCCAGGATAAAGATCGAAGAGATCCAAGAAGGACAAAGACCTTTTCCAGCTTTACCCAGACACAACGACGTAGACGTGATAGGAAAGTATTTCGTTGGAGTGCTCAATTTTTCTAAGCCCCCTTGCCTTTCACGTTCCGGGGTGCTTTCTGTTGTCGTGAGTCCCCTCGCCTCTCACATTCCGGGATGCTTCCTGTTGTCGTGAGTCCCCTCGCCTCTCACGTTCCGGGGTGCTTTCTGTTGTCGTGAGTCCCCTCGCCTCTCACGTTTCGGGGTGCTTTCTGTTTCCGTGAGTGCCCTCGCCTCTTACGTTCCGGAGTAATTTACTTTTTCAATATCAATCAATGTCAACCTCGTAATAGTTGTTCAAAGTTAGCACCATTAGCTTCGAGACATAAGTTGATTCTAATTTGAAAATTATCAACAGTCTTCAGCAGCACGTTTCTTGGAATTGCCGCACAAGCTTCTCTTATTCGATTTTTCATGTCTTCTCTTGTAGTTGGCACTTCCTCATACACTTTATCTTTTATGAATCCCCACAAAAAAAATCAAGCGAGATCATATCAGGTGATCGGGCAGACCAAGAAATTGGACCTCCTCGTCCTATCCATCTTTGCGGATACATGTTATTCAAAAAGTTTCGCACGATTCGTGCATAATGCGGTCCTGCACCATCTAATTGAACGTATATTCTTTGTCTCGTTGCCAAATCAACATTTTCAAGCATACCAGGTAAGTGCTCGCTAAACATCTCTCGAAAAATAGCTCCTGTTACATTTCTATCAAAAAAGTATGGGCCAATTAGATAACCATTCACGATGCCACACCAGACCATTAGACTCCAACGGAGTTGGCTATCAACTTGTCGATACCAATGAGGATTAACCTCTGAGTAATAATGGAAATTGTGTCTATTAAGTTCACCGTTATTTTTGAAAGTAGCTTCATCGCTAAACATTACAAACCTAAAGAAGTCATGGTTTTCCTCAATTTTTCGTAGCCCAATTACAGAAATTTAAACGCTCTTGATGATCATTGAGAGTTAAGGCTTGCACTAATACTATGTGATATGCGTGGAATTTCACTTTTTTGATAATTCTTGAAACAGTTTTAAAAGGAATACCTAACTCTCTTGAAATGATTCGACAACTTGTGTGCGGATTTAGGTGAATGTAAGCTAAAATTACAAGAACACGTGTATCATTTTCGTCGTGTACACGACTTGGACGTTGTCGACTTAAGTGGCCATTCTGAGCTCTCAACTTTAGTCTTTGAATGGTTCTGTCATTAGGATGTCGCTGATCTGAGTAACGCTCTGCATATCGTCTAGCAGCAGCTCGGTAACTACCATGACATTCACCGAAAATTATCAACATATCAACAATTTCAGCTGGTGGGTAGTGTGCCATAATTTTTGACAAAAAATTTTTGTTAAATTGGAAGCAAAATGAAAAATTATAATTAAAACTTAAGAACAAATTATTGAACTGTGGACAATAAAGAGCGGAGACTCCACAAAATAATGTATGTCTGTCGTATTAACTGAATGCGCAAACTGCTCCTTTAATTTAAATTTTAAGTGCCTTTCACTTGAGATTAAGTTCGCAAGCAGAAATCATATCACCAGTGGTCACCTTAGGTAAAAGTTGGTTATTGATAATTATTAGAAGTCAATTAAGATGAAAGTTTGCGATTAATGGTTGAATGCGTAGTTTTTGAAATGGACACATTGATCAATTTAAACATTAGAATGACCTTAAATATTAAATTTCAAATTAGGGTCAAGGTCATATTTGAACGTAAAATTTGCCGCTCTTTCCATTTCCGGGGTCAAATGTGGGGGTTCCTATGCAAAAAATCGAGTTGACTTTCAAATGACCTTGACCCTTGACCTCAAGGTCAAAGTGAAGGTCATTACCAGTTGGCCCCCTCCGTACCCTGCAACTTTTGTTTGAATCATTTTGTTCTAGGAGACGCCGTTTTTGAAATTTTCGGGTGCGTCAATTAAAATGACACATCCTGTACATAGTTCTAAGCGTTATTCATGTCACGCAGACCCCCCTCGCCCCCCCGCCCCTCGCCCCCTAAGACCCCTCTCAAAATAACGTAAAATTGTGACTTTTTTTACGTTATTTGGAACATGACAGAGCCCCCTCGCCCCCCCCCTCTCACCCCATCGCAACCCCCTCGTGACCCCCCTCAGACCCCCCTCATTTCTAAAACATATCTCAGATAAAATAACTTCACTGATCACTGTGCTCTATGTTGGTAAATTGTTACAATGCCCGCTCTCTACTTGAGTTTTGTGTATATTTAAAAAAATACAATATTTCCATTGCATCAATTTGTTGGTTTTTGCTCGAATATTCCCATTTTTTTTATTGAAACGAAAAATAGTTATCTACGTCACCTTAAATGTACCTTGACAGAAGCATTGGATATTTATTTAAAGTGGATATGTTTCGCCAATAGTTCTACATAAACACTTATCTTATATGTTATAAATATATTTTTGAGGAAAAGATTAGTGGAAAAATAAAGCACATATATATCTTCCACTGATCACTGTAACCCACAATGGCAATGTTATAAAGTTCAAGAGAGAGAGAGAGAGAGAGAGAGAGAGAGAGAGAGAGAGAGAGAGAGAGAGAGAGAGAGAGAGAGAGAGAGAGCGAGGGAGAGATTAGAGCGCGAAATCTAGAAACAGGAACCTGGAGACAAGGGCGTAGAGACAGAGGCGAAGGGACAGACACATAGAGACAGAGTCGGAGAGACAGAGACGTGGAGACAGAGACGTTGAAACAGAAACGTTGAGACAGAGACGGGGAGACAAAGACGTGGAGATGGAGACGTAGAGACAGACGTAGAGACAGGGAAGCAGGGAGAGAGCCGTAGAGACAGAGACGTAGAGACAGGCGCGTAGAGACAGAGACTTAGAAACGAAGGCGTAGAAACAGAGTCGGAGTGACAGAGATATAGAGACAGAGTTGGAGAGACAGATGTGGAGACAGAGACGTGAAGACAGAGATGTGGAGACAGAGACGTGAAAACAGAGATGTGGAGACAGAGACGTGAAGACAGAGACGTCAAAAGAAAGAGAGAGCGATTAAAGACAGAAACGTAGAAACAGGAACCTAGAGACACGAAACGTAGAGACAGAGACGTAGAAACAGGGAAGTAGAGACAGAGCCGTAGAGACAGAGCCGTAGAGACGGAGACGTAGAGACAGAGTCGGGCACAAGCGAAATTAGAAGTTTGGAAAATTTTAAATTTTGAATACATCAAAATTATATGTGATGAAATGGAATGGATATAAAATGGAAAATGGAAACAATTTTCAGAAAGTTTTGAATCAAGAAGTACTAAATTAAATCAGGTAATTGTAAAATCAATTTATAAAATTTATTTAATATAATTTCATTTTTACCTTATTGATGTTTTTTAAAATTTTAATGACATAGATAGTCAATTAGGGTTACAGGGGATACCACTTACAAATAAAACGCATCTTTCTATTTACCTCCAAGGTGATGTGGAAAAAATAGAACACAATGTATCTTCCTCAATATATTTGCAAATGGATTAACTTAAAAATTAATTATTTATTTATTTATTAAACCAGAACAAAATTACATAGAGTAAAGTCCTCAGAGATAGATATTAACTACCTGTACGAGGGCTGGTAACTACCTGTACGATTGAGTTAATGTTCTGAATTGAAAGCTTCTCTTAAGCGTCAATTTACAAAAAACTTTCACCTCTGCCGCTGTGCAGTCTCTCCTTAATTTTGTAGCTCCTCCATAAAATATAAATCCAATCCAATAAAATTAAAATTAATTCCAATGCACGTGTAAGTATAACACATTATACTATGCAACCTCTCTTTAATTTAAAGCTCCTCCTTAAAATAAGATTTCCTTTAAGTCTATAACATTACCATTATCGGTTATAACGATCTTTGTTTCAACATTAAGGGAATTCTCTCGATACCAAACTAGGGCTATTGATCTATTTGTTAATTTACAAAGTAAATGTTGTTCAAGAAAGTCTACAAATACTGGTTAACTAATTAATAATTATACATCCAAACAAAACAATTCTATTCGTCTGAATGATCAATAACAAGTTTCGTAAGGAAGCTCATTTAACTTATTTTTTGAGGTTAAATGTACCGTTTTTTAATTCACTATATTTTTTTTAATACATAGAGGTATGCAATGATACTTTTTAAAAGCAATAATCGTTCGTCGCATGCTTATCTTTGGATGAAAATTTTTTTATTACAAACAACTTTTAATGCCCTGCAAAATACGTAAATTTGTGCGAATTCCCATAAGACTCCAGGTTAAATTACTTAAACGAAAACATCAATATCTTGCTTCCTAGGTACCTTTTGGTTCGAAAAATTTAACTGAGTTATTTTAAGAGTTATACTAACCAGTCCATCAAATTTTATTAAAATCTGCTTTCTTATTCAAAATCGAGAGAATTCCTTTAAGCTATTCCTTAAACGATTATTTGTAATATTTTTAATAGGAGAAGTAGTTATGTACGGCTATTGGCGAAGGATACCACTTTAAATAAAAATCCGACGTGTCTGTTAATAGTAACGCAAAGGTGACGTTGGAAAGTTTTTTCGTTTCAATAAAAAAAAAGAAGAATTGAAAGCTTCTCTTAAGCGTTACGTTGAATGTTTAAATTCATATAACATATGAAAATATCTATTACAATTCGCCTTGAAACCAAGAATGTTTCTTATTTTTTGACAAAGGTGGGGGGTTGACGAGCGGAGCGAGGAGGGGGGGACCCCCTAGTGTGTGTGTGTGTGTGCGTGTGCGCGTGTGCGTGCGTGTGTGTGTGCGTGCGTGCGTGCGCGCGTGTGTGTGTGCGTGCGTGCGTGCGCGCGCGTGTGTGTGTGTGTGTGTATAAACACGCGTGACACTTTTTCGCAGAGGGGCGCGGCGATTCGAATGCGCCGTTTTACGGGACGACTTTAAAGGTCAGCCGCGTAAAAGGCAGAGATGGCCAGCAGAGCCACGCTTCGCAGCAGCCGCTTATGAGGAAATGTGGCAGAATGTGTGTGCGTGTGTGAGTCGGACGCGCGGCCGTATTATATGCGCGGGAATAGCGACACACACACGCGCGCGGCTTATATAACGCGAGCGCCGGGGCTTTGCAGTAAGTATATAGCGTTGAGCCGACGGATATTTCGTTGTTGCCACGGGGGCGGGGGGGTACGGAAAGAGGAAAGAGAGAGAGAGAGAGAGAGAGAGAGAGAGAGAGAGAGAGAGAGAGAGAGAGAGAGAGAGAGAGAGAGAGAGAGAGAGAGAGAGAGAGAGAGAGAGAGAGAGAGAGAGAGAGAGAGAGAGAGAGAGAGAGAGAGAGAGAGAGAGAGAGAGAGAGAGAGAGAGGCCGGGAGGGAGGGAGCGTTTTAGAGGAGACGAAAATCACTTGGTTTTTGGCGCGCGCGCGTGGGTTCGTTTTTCGTTTAATTAAAGCGAGGGGAGGACGAGAGGGAAGAGAGGCGATCAGAGGTGCAGTGATTAGAAATTGGTGCGGTGAGTTGGGACTGGCTTTTGTGCAAATATGGTTATTGAGAGGAGGTGAGGAGTGGGGAGAATGTTGGGATGGTTATTAAAATTGGGATAGGGTTTGTGTAATATACAGTATGCTTGTATATATATATAGAAAGCAGTATTAGTTTTGAAGTGTGGACAAAATTGAAAAACTGAGTTTGGAGCAAAAGAAAAACTTAAAAAAAAAAACAAGTAAATGCGCACAGTGGATTCTGAATTATGGTTGTAAACAGGCTCCCACTTCTATATTTGTATTATCATTTTTGTAAATAGAGTGTTTTTACATTACATTATACATGTGTTGTAATACGTTTCCTGGAACAAAAAAATTATCCTTTATAAATAAACCAAAAAAATCCTAGCCGCAGTAAATTGATACGGTTATTTTTCATTCTACCTGTCCTTTGTTATTTTTACTTTTTGAAGCTTTCAGTGAGTTCAAAGGCAAAAAGAATAATTTCATACTGGACAATATCTGGGAAAATATTTTATAAAAATGCATTATTAACCCAACCCAACTAAATGATTTAAACTAAAAGTATCCTACCGTAAATATACAGTATTTTAAAGATTTTCGTGCTCTCGCCACGATACTATGTAATATTTGATAAAGTATAATACATGCATTTTAATGACTTTAAACTATTACCCAGAATCCAGTTGAAACTCGTGAAAAAGAAAAACGGCGAGAATGTGAAGAAAACTAAATCCCGACGCCATTTCGTGTACTACTCGCAGTTTTACGAGAGCCGCGCGAAATATGAAAATTATTATGAAAATAGTGCGCGATACCCGCGTTTTAGTTTCTTTGCCCCTCTTTTACACTGTGCAGCAAGGAAAAAACTTGGGCAAAAAAATTGTTATATTTCACTTTCATGAATATAATTTCGCCTGTGTTCATTTTCATTATATTTTTCCAAGCCACCTACTCGTGAGGAAAAATATTTTTCCCGCGCATTCCCATTTCACCTCGAGCTCCGAGACACGAAATTTCGCGAACGAAATTCTCACGTTAATGCGAAAACTCTTGAAACGGCGACTTATTAGAAAACAAATGGACCCATTATAAATCTACTTAGCGACGAAAAATTAGAAGCGGAATATCGCGAGCGTTACGGCGCGCAATTTACATATAGTTAAATAATGCCTGAACAAAAGCTGCAGTAAACAGTTAACCTATTTAGCCTGAAAATTCTATCCCACAGGCAAATCCATACCCATACAATACCCTAAACTACGCTAATAGACACACAAGCCACCCACACGCGCGCGCTAATTCTCGCCCGTATAGCGAAGAAACAACTTACCCCCACCCCGACAACCGATACTAATCCGCATCAGCTCTCCTGCAATAGATACTACATGCCGACTCTAACCCAGTACATCGATCAAACGCACCCCGAAATTTCTCCCTTCGTCGCACTTCCTTCTCTCACCAATACGAATGCAAATACCGAGCGACTACTTGGCTCCGATCCAGCGCGAGAGCGAGTATACGCGATCGAGTATCTGACCGGCGCACCCACGCACCAAATCCCCACGCCCTGTAGTCCATGGAGGATTTGTTCAGCTCGCGCTGGTCGTCGAAAATCGCTTTGGCCTCAAATACACACATGAGCTCAACACAGCCTTTGGAGTACATCGCGCGCATATTGAGACGCGCGAGCGCTTGCTGGGGGCTATTTACGCCTTGAGTGCGAGAAGTGAGGGGGACCCCAACACCGCCGCCGCCTGTCGCTGGCACTCGCGTGCACAGGCCGGCGTTTTGAGTTTGTGTAAGGATAAAGTGAGAGAAAGGGAGGAGGAGTGGCGAGGCGATGTGGCTGGTTGCGGACGATAAGGTGAGGGGTTAGTATAGCAGCGCTCTCTTGCTCCTTTGGGGAGTTATGGAGGACTGCGGATTTGCTTACAAGTGCGCGGCTGCTTTTTTTTCGTTTTTTTTTACGAGGGGTGGGTGGGGGTGGAGGAGTTTTGGGATTTGGAATTGAGGAGTTCGTGACGTAAGAGCGTATGATTAGAAGTGCGAATTGCTGGGGCCGGCGTGTGGGCTTAATGTTTGCGTTATTTTCTTTGGAACTGGATCAAATTTCTTTCATATACGATGCGCAGTGCAGTAAAATTTATCGAAATTCATTCCACTCTCATTTGATTATACCTTTAACGCGTACTAGGGGTGAAGCTCGAGATCCTATATGTTTGTTATTTTCATGAAACTTGCTGTATGGAATATTGCATAATTAATTGACGTCAACGTTGTGAATTTCGTTTTCGAACAGTACATCTAGGAAGTCAAAAATTATTGAATATCGCTCTGAATACTATCATTATCGTGCATTTTCAGGGATTTAATTCAAGGAATTTGTCCACGCACTACACCATTATTTCCTGCTAAATGCGAACCTTGATTTTCTAAATTCAAAGAATCACGCAGCAAATAACAACATACTGTTTGGTAATTATCAAGTTGAATCTCGCGTGCTCAGTGCATAGAGTCCCGCACGCGCACTCAGCACTAACTCTGAGCTCTCTCGTTCTATTATAGTCACGCATGACTGCGCAACAAGTCGACGCAGCGCCACGCCTCACACTTTTTGCTGAACTGCGAAGACTCATAATTAAATCTAAGGAAATCTCTATCATCGGCTACTCCAGACAAGAAATATCAACTTGGTTTTCTTTCTGGACTCAAACGGAACATCTCACTCTGATTAGTTCTCCAGACTCGGCCATCATCTCAACGGAAACTTATAAAGCTAGAACGAATGCTTGCCACGTGACTCGAGAATTAGTTCAAAGACTTTTCTAATTAAAGTGATTAATAACTGTGTTTAACTTTGTAATTAAATATCTTCATAGTGTTAACGATGATCTAGCGAATATTGTCACGTGGGCGGAACCAAACTGCCTACTCATCAATAGCAAAAAATCTCAAGCCATCTGGTTCGGGACTCGGCTCTACATTAAAAAACTACGTACGCAAAGGCCAAGAAAACCAGTTATTAACGGTGACTTGATAGGATACATGGATTCGATCAAAATCCCGGGATTTACGTTAGATTCCACTCTCACATGGACTCAGCACTGTACCGCTACGTTCAAAAAGTGCTACGCTATCCTTTTGCACTTAAGGAAATGCAACTAAAGGCTGTGTATGTCACACTCCTTCCTCATTTCCCGTAAACGCACGCGACCGTCGTAAAATGCAAAAATAAAACAGCACACGGCCATTCGCCTCGCGTATACGAGGAGAAATCAGCGCACGCCTGCGAAAATCTTATTTCCCGCATCTCAACCGTGTCCGAGCCATAAAAGACGCGCGAACCGTCCCAGCGTGACGATCGAGAGAGAGAGAGAGAGAGAGAGAGAGAGAGAGAGAGAGAGAGAGAGAGACGTGACTCTGGAGTGGCACAGGATAGCGACGAACGGGGCAGCTTTTAATTGGCTAAGGTAAACGGAAAATGCAATTGTTCTCCCAAGTATTGCGACTGTTCGATACCGAAGATCGCGCGCGCGGGCGCATTCACTATAGCAGCTGAGATGGTGGTGGTACTATCTTTGGAGGAGAATGGGTTCGATGATAATGGATTGACTTTGGGGCAGTCGAGGTATAGTTGATGTAGGCGATTGAATTCGGGGGATTGCGTGTTTTGAGTTTGGATGTAGGTGCCGTCGCGATGGATTCGGGGCTCGAAGTGTTTGTTTTGGTGCTTTTGAAATGTCGTTTTGTTGAGCTTTGCGTAAAATCGTAACAAGGATGGTCCGAGGATTTGAAAGGTAGTGGTCCGAGTCCATGATTGTTGAATTCTGATAATAGGAGATGCTAGTATTAAGTAGTAAATCCTTCGTATGGTCGGGCGAACATACGTTCACTCTATTTAAAAGAGAAGGGATAGTGGATAATTCTCACTTATGCCCACATGGGCGTCCGCCTTCAAATGTCAGTTTACAACGAATAAGAATAATTTAAACATTAAAATTTTGTTTTTTAAACAATACAAAAGATAAAAGTGTATTCGCGATCAAATCCTATACCTTTGCCACAAAAATCATCTCAACAAAATTTAATAACAAAACTTGCCTTCACAACACCTTCATATATGCATTGCCGCACATCACGACATCAGCCTTGAGATGTTATTCAGCGAAATAAAAGAAACTACTTTTCCGCGCAAACTGCAAACTCTCTCTCTCTCTCTCTCTCTCTCTCTCTCTCTCTCTCTCTCTCTCTCTCTCTCTCTCTCTCTCTCTCTCTCTCTCTACCTCCTGTTCCAAAAAACTTCTCCCAACTTTTATCTCTCTCACTCCCATTCCGCACCCGCACGCAAAAAGTAACGAGATACTTTTGCCATTTACAAACGGCCTCACGCTCCGCGCATTTAATTCCAAACGGGGCTCTCGAGTGTTTCAGCTACCTATATACGTATATGCGTATAGTGTACAGCTCGACAGTGCTAAATCTTAGACGAGAAAGCCGCGTCACAAACGAGAGATAAAAACGCTACTGTCGCGCGCCAGTATAATTCAATTATAAATAAAGCGCGGCTAGGTTGGCTTACATCGTCAAAGCAGGCGAAAATTGCAGCGACGACGACGACATAAAGACCGAAAAGCCAGCAGCAGTAGTAGCAGTTTCTGAAGAGAGAGAGAGAGAGAGAGAGAGAGGCGGCAGTACTCGCTAGCGCGCCGCTGGTCCAATTAACGAGCGTAGGCATGTGTCTTTCTCTCTCTCTCTCTCTCTCTCTCTCTCTCTCTCTCTCTCTCTCTCTCTCTCTCTCTCTCTCTCTTTCTCTCTGTCTCTTTCTCTCTCTCTCTTACGGTCCACGCGCGTAAGCACTTGGTCATTAGCCCTCGTTTTCTCGCTTTCTCTCTTCGGTTCCCCCCTCCGTTGTTTTCCTTTGTTTTACTCCCACCCTCGCGTTCTCTTTTTGTTGCACCACGGCAGTCCGATTTCCCGAAACCACTTTTTCCGTCCGCTCTTCTTGTTTTCGTCTTTCTGTTGACGCGCGCACACGCTCGTCACACGTAGCGATGTCGAGTATACGTTGAGAGGGGGGCGAGTTTTGTTTGTCGTCAAAGTGTGTACATGTGTATAGGAAGAGAGCGGGAGAGAGAGAGAGGAAGAGAGAGGATCGCTCGGAAAATAGCGTACGAGGCTTTTCTCCTTTTATTTTTCGTCGGACGATTCTAAATAATATTGTTGTGCTGTCGCGCCCGTATTTAGAGCGAACGTGTGCGTGAGTTTGCTTACGGTATATAATATTTCAAGATTTGTGTTTATCGAACGTTTTCAGATCTGCGCGAACGCACCTGGCTTACGCGGGAAAGACGAAAAAAAAAATGGTATTGGCGGTACCGATTCTTTTTGCGAAAACGTGGATTGGGATTTCGCAAGTTTCTCTTATATTACTTTTATTATTTATACTTTGATTCTGGATTTCAATGACTTACTTTTCTATTGTTTGGAAGATATTGCAATGAAATTTTGAATTCCAATTGCACGAGTGATATAATTAAAGCGTTAAACTCGGCTCGTACATTCTTTTCAAACGAAATTCTCATTACCTCCGTGCGTTCCAAAACTCAATTAACGGGCTCTCGCAAACTAAAAGATATGAACCTAGCGAAACCATTAAATAATCGAGCAACTTTTGGCCATTCGCAGCGGACTTTTTCACCGACCAGCGTAGGGGAGGGCGAGTGATACTAGCTAGCTGCTTAAAAAGGATATTTAATTAATTAAAAGGTAGCGCGTGTGTGTGCGTGCGCGCCTGCCGAAACATTTATCCTCATTGGATTCGCTAAGCGCCATCAATCTGTCCTGTCTAATTTTTGTCGTTTCGCGAAATTTCGCTATCCCCCGTTCTCTCGCTTGCCCGCTCTATGACCTCGCCTGCGTCCTTTTAATCTCTTAAGCGCTGCGGTGAAAAACTCAATAATTTAATATAAAAAGTTCGCTGGATTGTCCAGAAAAAAAGACTAACGAAAGGGGTTGTGTAAAATCGAGCAAAATGAGTTGTCTGAATTCTTTGGATTTATAAAGTACGGAAAATATTGAATTCCATTCGATTTTGTTGAAATGAAAACTCTATAGTGAATGTATTGAATTGTATTTAAAAGTTTATTCAAAAGAAATAAATATGATTTTCAAATAATCGTAAAATACGCTTATTTTATAATTCAATTTTTCAATATTCTCGACTTTGTTTAACGTTGTATGTGTATTACGATGAAAAAATTTAATAAAGTTATGTTTTACATAAAATGATAAAATATTGAATAAAAATTTACCATTTGTGTACACTGTGTGTTTTGTCAGAAAAAGTCTGACCAAAAAAAGCTGTTACTCACGTAACTGGGGAACAAGTACTTTCAATTATTTTCAAACATTTTATTTTGAAAAACTGTTCGCGCAGTCAAAACGTCTACGACCTCGCCTTTTCGCACGTTGTGACGTAGTCTCTGTTCTTTCCCATACAACGAACCTAGAGAGATAGCTGTGGCCCCGGAAGAATGATAAACATTCCCGTGCTCACGACCAAACAACACTAAACCTTTTTGCTCAGCGTTTGCGAACAGAATGCCAAATAACAAAAAAAACTTAGTATTTAAAGAAGCGATCGAATTTACATATTTTGTATTTTAATCATAACGGAGTACTGTGAGTAAACTACCGATTCAATACTCATTAAATCTGATAAAATGTATGCAATTTTAATTGATTAATATATTTTGAAACCTTTTTATAAAATCAAGCAAATAGCGAGTGTACATTCATCCATTCTCACATATCACTTTAATTCCCCTTAGAAAATCCAGTTAAAAAGCCACATTAATCCCAAAAAGTACCGGTTCACTCACCTCGCCTGAAAATTATTATCCACGCATCACCAAACTTTTTTTTTTTAACCAAAAAACCTTGCAAAACTTGTAGTAGAGAGTATTGAAACCTTATAGGGAAACGCGATATACGCGCGCACCCCCCGACCAAAAAAAGAAAAAGAAGCTTCGATAGATGTTCGCGCGAGTGTACTCGTTATTTTCGGCGCGTCAGCGCGACTATTACCGATGCTTAATTAGACAGGCTCGACGAGGCGGCATAGGGGGGGGGGGGGGGAGATAAAAAAGAATCGTATTAATCGCTTTGGCGGCCGCACAGCTAATTGGGCGTGTGCGCGCGTCGAGGGGCTTCGCTCCCCTATACTTGGCAGAAAAAAAACTTGGTCCAGCCAATTAGGGGGATCCCTCCCTGTCGTATATGCATTAGCGCGCGCTTTTCGAGGAGAAGGGGTGGGGATCAGAAAAGCGAACATTCACTTTGAATTTGCAGTAAAGTATCTAATTTTGCGAGCTCGAGCTCCGTTATTTCCATATGACTTTTTCAACTCAGACGTGTAATTAGAATGTGCGAATCGTCGAATGCTAAGAAAGAATAAATGGGATTCGATCGAAATAGTTACATTCGAATCTTCATTGTTTGGATGGTAGAAAGAACGAATATTTTTTATAACGACGTTCATATAATCGAAAGGGCAAACCATCTATTCAAAAGATGTAGAATTTTCTAAACGTCGAAAATTAAAAATGTGTATTTTGTAACATAATTAATAGTACTTTTCGATACACTTGTGATAAATATAATTCTAGCTTGAGTGTGAGTTTATCACAAGTATCGAACGTTATTTTATGACATTTCGTGCGTTAAGTGACATTTTTGAGCATGCTTGTTTTAGCAAGTGTGCGCAAAAGTGACACTTTACGCACGGTGTGTCATAAATAATTATCAGCTAGTAATATCGTTAAATTCATTATTAACGACGAGTATCGTCGTGGACTATCAATTAAAAAAATACAAATTTTTAATTTTCGACGTTTAGAAAATTCTACATCTTTTGAATAGATGGTTTGCCCTTTCGATTATATGAACGTCGTTATAAAAAATATTCGTTCTTTCTACCATCCAAACAATGAAGATTCGAATGTAACTATTTCGATCGAATCCCATTTATTCTTTCTTAGCATTCGATGATTCGCACATTTTAATTACACGTCTGAGTTGAAAAGGTCACATGGAAATAACGGAGCTCGAGCTCGCAAAATTAGATACTTTGCTGCAAATTCAAAATGAACGTTCGCTTTTTTTATACCCACCCCACGCGGAGGACGAAGGTCTTGAAAATACTTTATTTATATGCGGAGTATATTATAGGATTCGCGAGCATGAGAGGTAAATGTAAACATTGGCTTTCAGCGCCCGCTCTTTCGTTTTTCTTGCCGATGTAGCTTTATGTGCGTGCGTGCGTGCATGCGTGCGTGCGCGCGCGCGTGTGTGTGTATGTCATAAGTTTCAGATGGATATTTTTTGAAATTCAATCTTATGTAAATAGAGAGGGGAGAATAATATTGACTCCAAGTGAAGACGAATGTTATATTTTGGATACCGCGATGGTATCTATAACCTACGTGTGTTCAGGAAAACCAATTTTTAATTTTGTTTTTTTTTTATCAGAATAAGGGGACTGTCCCGATATCCGAACAATGCCCAGTACTCGAACAATTTTACTGATTTACCTTTTAATCTGTAAATATATATTAGAGTTACTCAGAATTTTTTTCATTAATTTTCTTTCAAATTTTGGTATTCATAATATTGTTACATTATCATTAATACCATCATGTTACATTAAAAAATATATATTTTAATTTAATTGTATTCGGGTTTTGGGCCATGCCATAAAGTACACTGCCCCGACACCCGAACAGCACGTTGCGTATACAAGTAACCTCTATATTGTATAGATTACGTATGTTTTAGTTTCTATTTTACTTATGTTCTTAGACTAAAAGTGTATCAATTACTTTCGCATTTACCAGTAATAATAAAAATAAGTAAAGAAAAACATAAAAGTTTGAAAATAATTACTGTCTATTTATAAAACCTATTTTTTGCAAATGTTTGTTCGGTTACTAGGATATGAAAAATGGAACAATCGGGACATAAACAATTTCTGCGTTCGGGTAAAGAGACAACCGCTTTATCGTATTTTTATCTTTATAATAAATAAATACTATTACAAAATAATCTCATTTTGTGATTATTTTATTGTTAACATTATAATTTATCTATAGAAAAAAAATTATTACTTGTTAAGCCGTTTTAATCAATTATATCTGGCTAACTTTGAATGTCGATTCTTATATGTTCGGATATTGGGACAGTTCCCTTAACAATAATAATGTATGATTGGTACGAATTTCTTTGCAATACCAAAAAATTATTTTCGAAATGAATTTTTTTTTTTTTTGCAAAACGAAAACCAATTATAGAATAAAGAGAGACTTCGCCCTGATCGGAATTACTTTTTTAATTAAATAAATCCATCAATGTGCACAATAAAATATCCAAAAATATACATTTTCACCCGTAATATATTCTCCATATATATATGGGTAATTTCAAGTCAACTGAGTAAGGTGAACATTTTAAATCCACTCAAACCTGGTTAAATTTGTTCAAAATAATGAAAAAAACAGAAAACAATTTTTAGTGCGATATATGCAAGTGTTCAAAACTTATTGTCAAGTAAAAATATGAAAATTTTGATTTTTTTCAATAATATGGATACTTTATCATTTTTTTTTGTTAAAAATTTGAAATATTTTATATAGTACATTGTATGGGAAAAAGTTTCCAAATTCTGAGTAAAAATGGGTAGAATTTTCGTTAGATTGATGCAATGAAAATTGACAATGAACCGTTGAAAAAAAACTTTGAAATGAGATCTCAGCGCTACGTATGGTGTTGGAATTTTCAGCTGGGCTTTAAAATTTTCCTTCGCTAAATATCTACAAAATAATACCTTGCTGGATATGGGAAAAAGTTCTGTAAATGTTATAGAAGGTTAAAGCACTTAAAAAGGTAAAAAAGGTAAAATATACTTGAATAGGGGGTTATGCTGAGTATCCGTCGAAGCAAGTATTGACAAATAACTAATATTTTTCATCTATAAAATATTAGTATTTTAACAGTACTTTTCAATGAGTACCATCTATAATAGATCATTAATTTATAAGATATAGTTGTCACAATTAACATGAAATTAATAAATCACAATTTAATGCATATCTGTCAATTTTTAAAAGAAAATTTTTTTCTTGTCAAAACTTTATTATCAAAATTTCATGCTGAAAGTTTTTCCCAGCTTCTGTTATAAATATACTTCTGTTATAAACTTGAAAACATAAAAAATATTTTTATAACATAGAAATAGTGAATTAATTCATCATCAAAAATAGATAGCTAAACACATACAACGCAAGACTTTCCTTAATCACTTAATATATTCAATAAGTTTTGAACACTTGCATATATCGCACTAAAAATTGTTTTCTGTGTTTTTTTCATTATTTTGAACAAATTTAACCAGGTTTGAGTGGATTTAAAATTTTCACCTTGTTCAGTTAACCTGAAATTACCGATACACAGACACACACACACACACACAGGGTGTGTCAAAAGTTCCGGGACGGCTGGAAACTTGAGAAATACCCATCACAGAAAAAAATAACTCCGACCAAAGTTGTAGAATTTTCCACCCAGTCAAGGCAAGACCCACTACTGTCTATCCAATCAAGGCACGACCGTCACTGTCCAGCCAGTCAAGGCAAGATCCAATACTGTCCAGCCAGTCAAGGCAAAGCCCACTACTGTCCATCCAGTCAAGGCAAGACCCACTACTGTCCAACCAGTCAAAGCAAGACCCAATACTGTACAGCCAGTCAAGGCAAGACCCACTACTGTCCAGCCAGTCAAGACAAGACCCAATACTGTCCAGCCAGTCAAGGCAAGACCCAATACTGACAGCCAGTCAAGGCAAGATCCAATACTGTCCAGCCAGTCAAGGTAAGATCCAATACTGTCCAGCCAGTCAAGGCAAGACCCAATACTGTCCAGCCAGTAAAGGCAAGACCCAATATTGGCCAGCCAGCAAGACAAGATCCAATACTGTCTTGCCACTCAAGGCAAGACCGCCACTGTCCAACCAGTCAAAGCAAGACCCAATACTGTACAGCCAGTCAAGGCAAGACCCAATACTGACAGCCAGTCAAGGCAAGATCCAATACTGTCCAGCCAGTCAAGTTAAGATCCAATACTGTCCAGCCAGTCAAGGCAAGACCCAATACTGTCCAGCCAGTAAAGGCAAGACCCAATATTGGCCAGCCAGTCAAGACAAGATCCAATACTGTCTTGCCACTCAAGGCAAGATTTGCTATTGCCCAGTCAGTCCAGGCAAAAGTGATAGTTTCTTGCCTTTTAAGGACAGGTTTTTACCATCTAGCCAGTAAAGAGCGAATAGTCTCTAGAATAATAATTATAACTGGCTCAATCTTTGAGCACACCTACTTTCAATATTTATTATTTCAATAAGTGTTCAAACTGTTCTCCATTAACCTCTTGACAGTAATCCAATCGATTATAAAAGCTACCTACTGTATTTACGAAATACTCAGCTGGGATATTACCACATTCGTCTAGTATGCGTTGTTGTAATTCTTGTAAATTTTGTGGTACACTCTATCTTTCAAATAGCCCCATAGAAAATAATCGAGAGCAGATAAGTCGGGTGATCTCGCGGGCCACTCAATAAAGCCTCTTCGCCCTATCCACATATCAATAAAAATGGCGTCTAAATAATGGCGTACATTTCTCCCATAGTGTGGCGGAGCCTCATCTTGTTGAAAGTAAGTGTGCGCAAAGTTTTGCCCACTTATCTCTATTATTCTAGGAACTATTTGATTTCGAAGTACATCCTCATATTTTGCAGAATTTAAATTTTCTTCGATAAAGAACAATTATTTGATCTTTTAGTATTCTAGCTCAAACATTCAGCTTCTGAGGATATTGAGTATTATCTTCTCGCATCCAATGAGGGTTTTCATCAGCCCATATTCTGCAGTTATGCCTATTGAGTGAACCATTGAGTTCGAATGTTGCTTCATCGGAAAAACTATGTTAAAATAAAAGTTTGGATAATTATTAATCCGTGCCATCATACTCTCACAAAATTCAACTCGACGATCGAAGTCTTCTTCGTTTACTTCATGTACAAGCGTAACTTTGTAGGGATGGAATTTATTTTTCTTTAATATTCTATGAACGATGAGGATCTTCCTGGAAGGATACTAAAACATTCAATGAATTCTCTTCAGATGTAGTGATAATTGGTCTTCCTGTTCGTTGTTTATCTTTAACGCTGCTAGTATTTTGAAAACGTTTTACCTTACGTTCAGGAGTTGATTTTGATATCGGGGTTAATCCATTTCTAAAAGTCTCATTAAATAGATTTTTTACCTGCATAAAAGATCGCCTGACCTTACCCCATCTTCGCATCATTAATAGTGATATCCTTTCTCTCTCAGAGAGTCGCTGCATTACGATTTATAAGTGGAGATTACTCTAGACGTACTAAAACCACAAGGGAATATTTTCCAACTATCCTGAAAAGGACCGGTAAAGAAAAAATCACTGCAGCTGATGTAATGGCCCGCTAATTATACTAGAAAAGAATGTTAAAGTACAAATCGGCAAAAAAAGTTAATGCACTCTAGTTAATAAAAAGAATTGAAGAAGAATCTAATTCTGTTGACCATGTACCTAACAACATGCCACTCATTTGAAAAGAGACGTTGAATAAGCTGTTATAGGCAAAAGTAATTATTCTCAAATTTTTTAAAAAAGACGAGTGAACAATGATCAATGTACTGCATGTAAGAGTTTACAGTCAAATACTTTAAGAACGACAGTTGGATAAGAAGCCAACGCCGATATATTATTGTTCATGGCAACAAGCAACTACGTGAATAGTAGTGCCAAAGAATAAATTAATATGTATACCTCAGAAATGTATCGCTGATATTAGTTGTAGAGCAGACTACATCAAACTTGATTACTGTCAAACATGTATGGTCAACAGTGGACAAAACTGATTACATTGGATACAATGGATATCACTAGATAAAACTAATCATAAATAATCACAAATCATCACAGGTGGTCACATGTATTAACACTCGGTCAAAAGAGGTCAAAACTGGTAGGGTTGGGTACGTACGACCAGAGGTAATCGAAGAAGGTAAGAAACGTTGAAAGATGGTCGCAATCTGTCATAAATGATCAAAAATGGTCACAGGAGGTCACAGGTGGTCACATGCAGTAACAGCAGGTCAAAAGCGGTCAAAACTGGTTAGGTTGGCTACATACGATCAGAACTAATCGAAGATAATCAGAAAGGTTGAAAGATGATCATAATTTGTCATAAATGGCCTCAAATAGTCGCATGTAGTAACAGCCGGTCAAGATAGGTCAAAATTAGTTAGTACGGGTACATACGATGAGAGGTAATCGACGAAGGTAAGAAAAGTTAAAAGAATGGTCTTAATATGTCATAAATGATCAAAAGTGGATGCAGGTGATCACATGTGGTCACAAATAGTCACAGGTGGACAAAGGTGGTTAAAATTCTGAGGAAGCAACAAGTCTTCGCATAATTGATTCCAAAGTAACGAGCCTTACCTTAATTGGTAAACTTTAATGCCATAACTGTATTTGATCTTGGAATGACCTTCAAGGACATATTCAGTAGGTGGTCAAGGCCACATTAGAACCTAAAATTTTCCGCTCTTCTTATTTCCAGCGTCAAAAATATGGGTTCCCATTTGAAAAAATGTACTTGACCTTGAAATGACCTTGAAGGTCATGGTCAAACTCAAATCCAGGGTCATCACTGGATTGCCCGAGAAAAATGCTAAAACTTTCGTCCGTGTAATTTTTCACTGTGATGCGTTTTTCTCAAGCTTTAATGTCACAACTGCATTTGACCTTGAAATGACCTGAAATGACCTTGAAAAATATACTTAGTAGGTGGTCAAGGTCATATTCGAACGTAAAATTTTCCGCTCTTTTCATTTCCGACGTCAAAAATATGTGTTCCCATTTGAAAACATGTACTTGACCTTGAAATGACCTTGAAGGTCATGGTCAAGGTCAAATCCAAGGTCACCACTGGATTGCCCGGGAAAAACTTCGGTCGGAGTCATTTTTTTCTGTGATGCGTATTTCTCAAGTTATCCAGCCGTCCCGGAACTTTTGGCACACCCTGTGTGTGTGTGTGTGTGTGTGTGTGTGTGTGTGTGTGTGTGTGTGTGTGTGTGTGTGTGTGTGTGTGTGTGTGTGTGTGTGTGTGTGTGTGTGTGTGTGTGTGTGTGTGTGTCCTTTTCGCTGGTCCGCAGCTTGTACCATACTAAAAACGAGACGAGGGCAAACCATCGTCCAAAAACGAAAGCATCCGTTACACCACGCACTGACTGTATGTGTGCGTGTGCGGATGTGGGTTTGGGTGTGGATGTGGATGTGGGTGTGGGTGTGTGTGCGTGCGCGTGCGCGCTTGCGTGCGTGTGTGTGTGTGTGTGTGTGTGCGTGCGTGTGTGTGCGTGTGCGTGTGTGTGTGTGTGTGTGTGTGTGTGTGCGTGTGTGTGTGTGTGTGTGTGTGTGTGTGTGTGTGTGTGTGTGTGTGTGTGTGTGTGTGTGTGTGTGTGTGTGTGTGTGTGTACAATGCAATTAAACTCGCCGAAATCGATGTCCTCGCGTGCAACTGCTGAATCAGAGTATGCAATTCAGACACGGAAGGGAGAGAAGGCGAGGAGAAAACGAACGGGGGCGCGGATCAGAAGAGAGAGAGACGTGCCGTGAATTTTTGTTGGTTTCAAGTGCGGAGAAGGTGTGGAGGTGCAAGGATGTTTTTGATTTTTGTTGGGTGGTAAAGTGCAGTGGGGTGGTTGAGGATGTTGTTGCTGGAATATTTGGCTGAGTGGATAATTATTATGTTAAGAATCGATGCGTTGGTGCTGTTGAAAATTTGAGGGTCGATATTTGATACGAATAAAATGCACATAACGTTAATTTCCGAAATTTGTTAAAATTCAGAGAAGAGGTGTACATGTATCAGAATAAATGATCCGTTTATTGTGAGAATTTCACAGTAAGAAAATTTTTAACGATGTTACGTTTAATTTTTTAAATCGAGTTTTTTTCTGTCGAAAGTATAAACTTGAATACGGGTTCTCACAAGTGTAAAACAGAATTCGATTGTAATTTCGTTTGGTATTGTTTACAAATATCAAAGAACACATAATTAAATAACCTTTGTAATATTCTGTTAAAGCATTCGAAAAATTACATGAAATTATTTGGTTATCTTTGCTTGGTATTGTAATAGTAGAATGCAAAAACGAGTTGCAGTAAAGCGATAATATTACCCTGGTAGAAAATAAACCAACCAAAATGGCTTAACTGCATCGGTTGGTCAATTTTGTTGGCCAACGAACAACAAAAATTTTGACCAACGGTTAACCAACGGTTAGCCAACGGTTCGTAAACTATCGATAATTAAATATTTAATAGCTAATGAAACAACAACAGTAATTAATAAGATATATAGATACGTAAAAACGATTTAAGTTGTAAAAAGTAATCAAAATTACAGCAGTGGATTAATAAAAATATTCTTAATTGTAGTGGAGTTGGGAATAAAATTATTTGAAGGTTAAGTAGACGTAGCATAATACGCGGGCTGTGCTCGGAATTGCTACGAGTAAGGATGAGTGCACATATATAGGCATTCGCCTGACTGCGCAGACTCACGAGTCGCGCTGTGGGATCACGTGGTTTCAGTTCACTGTAACGCGTATACCGTCGCGCGGTACGAAGAAAAGCCAACTTGGAAGTTACAGGCGAAGAAAAAGCCAAAAACGCTTCTAAGGCGAAGAAAAGCCGGTTTGCGTCCTCCCAGACGAAGAAAAGCCAGTTGCGCCCTCCCAGATGAAGAAAAGCCAGTTTGACTTTTCTCAAACGAAAGTAACATTTAGTTGGTATCTTATAGATAACTTTCAGATAATAAGATAAAGATAAAAAGATAACAAAAAAGATTAATTTTTTTAAAAGATAAGATAAAAAGATAAAAAGATGATCAGTCAAGATACTTAGATAACTAGTAATTGATTACATGCCGTCAGTTTGAATTTTTGCTCCGCAGGAACGGCGCAAACTGGCTTTTCTTCGTCTGGGAGGACACAAACTAGCTTTCTTCACCTTAGACGCGTTTTTGGCTTTTCTTCGCCTGTAACTTCCAAGTTGGCTTTTCTTCGTACCGTGCGACAATACGCTGTAAGTATATACTTACATCAGTAAACGGAGCAATACAAGTTAGGTTATTGTGTTTCATCAGGCAGCTTGTAGGTACATGACCTTACTTTCACCAAAGTATAACATACATGTATAAACTATAATCTCAAATTGAAGTACAAATTTACTAATTTAAATCTATTTGTGTCAAATAAGGTACTGTCTGTATATGATTTTTTAATTTTTCATGAATAATACAACTTTCAATGTTTGTATTTAATTAATAAATTATTTAAATTGCGGTTTTTCGTGATTTTTAACATTAACCATTCGTTGGCAAATCGCAAGAATAATTCCGTGATGAAATAAGAGGTATTTATTACCAACTGTTGGTTAAACGGTTGGCCAAACCTTTGCGATTTGGCGAAGGGATGGCGAACGGTTGGTAACCATTTCTACCAGGGTATATACATGCGTATTATTCCCTGATGGGTTTTACGCTTAATATTTAAAGCTTAATTATTTTGCCGAAATTATGCTGTTTTCATTGAATTCGATCATCCCGCGTAAAAATTGAAGCTATTGCAACAACATTGCTACTATATTGGAAATTAATATCGCTGATGTATTGGCAATACAGATGTACAACAATTGCAAGGCTATTGGCGCTATTTACCTTGGGTGTTATTTCCAATGCATTGCCAATATCTTAAGATTTAATTTTCTAAAAAAAAAAAAAAAAATTCTTGGGTGGATTCGAACTAGGAATCTTCGGATTACTAGACTTGCTCGCTACCCACCGAGCTAATTCGTTGTTTCTATCAATGAACGAAATGGAGGTTAAAAGTTGAAACAAGTGATCATTTGTTTTGAATTAGATTTAACCTCTATTTCGTTTATTGACAGAAACAACGAATTAGCTCGGTGGGTAGCGAGCAAGTCTAGTAATCCGAAGATTCCTAGTTCGAATCCACCCAAGAATTTTTTTTTTTAGAAAATGAAATCTTAAGATATTAGCAATACATTGGAAATAACACCCAAAGCAAATAGCGCCAATAGCCTTGCAATTGTTGTACATCTGTATTGCCAATACATCAGCGATATGAATTTCCAATATAGTAGCAATGTTGTTGCAATAGTTTCAATTTTTACGCGGGATGTTAATTATTATTAAGCATATAATGTAAAATATATTAATTTTTAAATCTAACGAACGTATTTATGATAATTCAATCGAAATTAACGATAACGCATAAACTATAGTAGATTGATGATTTTCATATTAGTGCTCCAACCATATGTTGACGATGTAATCTCTGATATTTTTGCATTAGCTAAAATAACGCTAATAAATCGAACTTGCTGTATATTATACGAGCAGTAATATCCTAATAATAGATTTTATGCACGTATTAATTCTTGATCTTTTTTTTTCTGTTTCAGGTAAGGATTGCCATAATTTCCATCGAATTTAATTGACACTACATACACAATGGATTTCGTAAGTTCAACATGTTATGTTCTTACTCCGATCCTTGCGTCATCTTCGGTTGTTGAATTTTGTGCACAATGCCAAACTATTTGTTCGAAAAGAATTTGGCACATTCTTCCGTCATTAAGATCTCCAACGAAATTAAATTCTGCTCCCCTCCCCCCCTCCTCCTCCTCTCCCCGATAATATTATTTATATCACTCTAACCTCAAAATCACAACTTTGGTATGATTTTTCGGCGCTCGTGGTATAAAATACCGTTCGAAACGAGTGCGGAAGTTGATTATTTACTTCATGTGACTTCGCACTCGCTTCGCTTGTGCGAAAAACGTCACATAAAGTAAATCATCACCTTCCGCACCAGTGTCGAAATGTACTATAACGAAAATTTACACGTTTTCGCAATTACTGCGAGAATGCAACTGCGTAATTTGAATAGAATTTCAAATTAAATAGGATTGGGCAGCTATACGCGTTTTCGTTAATTACCCATAGCAATACTGATCTGGCTGGAGGTTTACCAGGTCCTGTATTTTTGCCTATATCCGCTCAGTGTACAACGAACATGTTTATAAATATTAATTTGACCTGTTATTATGATTGAAGTGAGTAAAGATTTATCATCAAAGGCGAAAAATAGTTTCGATGCGATCGATTGAAGCGTTAATTAAAACGGTTATATTAAACGATAATGATTTGTAATGACCGAGTACTCTAAAAATTACTTCTGCAGAAAAATAATTGTGGAATTCTCACCCACGTTCGTTAATTTCACCCCATTATCGATACGTGATGCTCGAATATTTTCAGTTCCACATAGTATTTGTGAATTTTAATGAGACTCGAGTAAAAAATTGTCTGAATTGTTTATTTTTACCAATATTTTTCCACCCTTATTATTATGTCCTTACCAGTTTCGTTTATGGTCGGCCACTATTCGGTCCGCTTTACTACATTGCCCCTACCTACACATATCACAATAAAAAAAGAAACAATCTATACATACACACCCTAATAAAAAATAGTCTATTATCTTTCGACACACTGCCCGAAGCACAGCACAAAAACAAATCTTTCTGCCCATAAATGAACCCCTCCCTCTCTTCTCTCCCAAAAGAAAAATCAGAAAAAGGTATCATTAACTCCTTCAATTTTCAACAACTCTCCACCTCGATATCAAACCCCTGCACGCACCTACTCTTTCAGCGCACCTCTCTCTCTCTTTCTCCACACCATCCCATCACCCAATAGAACCCCCCCCCCCTCTCTCTCTCTCTCTCTCTCTCTCTCTCTCTCTCTCTCTCTCTCTCTCTCTCTCTCTCTCTCTCTCTCTCTCTCTCTCTCTCTCTCTCTCTCTCTCTCTCTCTCTCTCTCTCTCTCTCTCTCTCTCTCTCTCTCTCTCTCTCTCTCTCTCTCTCTCTCTCTCTCTCTCTCTCTCTCTCTCTCTCACTCTCTCCAGAGAAAAAAAGCTCCAGCAGGAACCCTAGAGCTCAAAGAGCAGCAGCTGCGCGCGTGTGTGTATGTGTGTGTGTGTGTGTGTGTGTGTGTGCTCGTATCGCTGCTGCGCCGTGCTGCTGCTGCGCTCTGCAACGCAAGCGCAATGAATTGCGGCGGTGCGGCGGCGCCGAAGGGAAGGGAGAACCCGCGCGCGCGCGCTGTTTTCTCGAATCGGCCGGGGGTAACACCCCGCGCGCGCGTGGAAATCGTGCAAGAGAGCGGCTCAGTCGCGTCTCGCCCCCGAGAGACGCTCCCTCGCGCCGCCGTGCCTCTCTCTCTGTTTCTGTCCCTCTATATTTAACTCCCCGCCGATACCTCGCGCTTATCGTTATCGTTATAAATATCACTGGCGAGAGTAGACAGTGCGAGTTGGAAGTTTAACTCTCCAAGTGCATCGACGGTGTGCGGTTCTGTTTTTTCTTTTTTGTTTTTTCTTTCATACAACCATCTGTGCTGTGTGCAGTGCGCTTTTCTTCCAGGATCATCCTCGAGAGCGGCGAGACAGCGACGACGAGGTGCAAATGTGCGACGGTTTGACTAATCATGCGGTGGAAGAGAGTCGCGCGCGACAGGGAAGCCAAAGAGAGAAGATGTATATAGGGGAAAGTTCGCGTGCGAAACGACGGCAAGTTTCCGCGGCGTGATGCCGATGAATTGCCGCGCGCGCGTGTGTATATATATATATATCTAAAGAGTTGGTCGGTAGCGGCGGAAGTGCATTCGGAGGTGGTGAATCTGCACGCGTGTGAAAAGGAGGAGGAGGAGGCGTCGATATGGGAGGGATTTGATTGAGCTGATGATTGCGAGGTGAACGGAAGGCTGACTGTACGAGGACTGGTTCTAATCTCGCAGTGCCTTCCAGTAGATAATGTCGAGATGAGCCAGACCAGAGCTCTCGTAGCTACGGGGTATAGCTTTTTTGTTTTCGTAAGGGCGCGCGAGGTTGGTGAGTCGGCTTGTGTGGCAGAGAAAGTAAGCTTCATTATTGAATAATTCATGAAATATGGGATCCAATGAAGGAGCTTATAAAAGAAGAAGCTGAACCAACTATGCCATCTAAACTTAAAATATGAGTTCGAAAAACCGAAGAGCAACAGCAGCAGTAGCAGCTCTAACGTACTTGCACAAACTATTTCGAGAGCAATTCGTCTTTTAAAAGCGAAATACATTCTCCCCCCCTCCCACTCCCCTTTGAAAATCGAAAACCCACTTTGCGTCACGCCTCGGCAGTACGTTTAAATCCATCTCCCGTACGCAGGGACACCTGATCTCTATTTGCATGTCTTATCTAGCCAGTTATTTTTTTGTCCTCTCTCTTTCCCTACCTCTCCGCTTCTCCAACCCTTTTACCTCGGCGCCAAAGAAAAGCTTCGGCAAAACGCAAGCGCGGAACAGGATAGGCAATTTCGCCACCCCAGACATAGAGAGGGACAAAGACAATTCTCTCTCTCTCTCTCTCTCTCTCTCTCTCTCTCTTTCTCTCTCTCTCTCTCTCTCTCTCTCTTTCTCTCTGCGGCGCTCACTTTTGTCGCTTAACGAGTTTCTAGGGGAAACAATTTCGCGCGAGCGCGCGTTATACCTCCCGCGCAGGTATTTTTCATGAGTAAAGTTCTTTTTTTTTGGCAGCGGTGGGGACGCTAAAAATCTATTAATTGCGAGTATAGGTGGAAAAACATAGAAATTCGTGATTGGCTGGGGCGGGAAAAGGCATCTTCTTTATTGGCATCTTTTTTGTTGTTTTTTTTTTTTTTTTTGTTTGGTGCGGACAGCGCACTAGTGTTTTAATGAGAATTTTTACGGCGCAATTAATCGAGAAGCTTTTATTCTGCGAATTTTCGTTTATTTATTTGTTGCGTAAAGCAGTTTTATTACAAAAAGAAAACCGCTACCAATTCATTGGCACGTGGCTTCCTCAAAATTAATTTACTGATTCCTTTAATTCTCAATGCTAAAATTCAAAATTATTACCGGAATCGAATTTTTCATCGGGAATCTCTGTAGTATAAGAAAAAATTTGTATTCGCGCAACCACTTTATGCAATAATTTAATCGACATAACAAATTCACGGAAATTCTCTTTGCCGGTCGATTGAATCGAAAAGAAACAGCGATTTAATTGTACAAACCCTGCCCCCCCCCCCGCCCCTCGCTTTCGGTATCAAACTGCGATCTCGCGCCCATGCGCAAATATTACAATAAATGTTCGTTATCGCCTCAGCGCGCGCGCACGTGCTCTCGTTATCAAATTAATATTATTGCGCGATCCAATCGGTCTCGATAAACAAACACTTCCCGGCCCCACTCTCTACAAAACCAGTTAAAAAGTCATTACTCCATTGCACGCCGCGTACTGCAGAAAATTTTCTCTCTCTCTCTCTGTCTCTCTTACTACTCCTTTCTTCTCTTCTTCGGCGAAGGGATGAACGAAATTGCCAGGGCTGTCAAAGACGTATAAGCGATTTCATCGCCGCGTATAAATATTACCCTTCATTATGCAAACTCCGCGAGGGAGGGTCAGGAGGTAGAAGATTGAAAATCGAGAGACGACAAGCGACGGCGTCGTAGTTTGACTTGTCATATCCGGCGGATTCGCGCGCGGAATCTTCGATTAGCCGGAACTGCGCGATATCGCGTTCCGAGAGAGACGAGGGGAAGAGGGAATTTCATCGGAGCGAAAGAGAGAACTCATTGGCTTTGTTTGGCCGGGCGCGCGTGCGCTCGTGCTTAGTCGCAATTAAAAAGTTTGCCGAGCGTCTCTTACTCTCTCACTCTCTCTCTCTCTCTCGCTCTCTCGCTAAACGAACGTAACTCGTGCGATTTATATAAAGCGAAGGAAGTGAGGTAGTGCTTCAATTAATATCGGCGAGCCTTTTTATCAATTACGAGGGCAAGTAATCGAGAAGTCCTTCTCTCTCTCTCTCTCTCTCTCTCTCTCTTTCTCGCCACTTGAAACTTCATCCGATGAGAGTACAAGCGCAATAAATTTTGTCTGGACACACACACGCACGCGCGCGTACGCGTACTCGTTCCCCGCTCTCATATCGCCTTCTCGGCCTTCTAAAAGACTCGCACGGCAATGAAGAGTTCGAGAGGAGGTGGGACACCGAAGAAATCGAGGGGGGAGAGAAACTTTTACGAGAAAAAACACAAGCGCGCACACGAGCAGGTATATACAGGTGTATATATATATATATATATATATATATATATATATATATATATATATATATATATATATATATATATATATATATACACACACACACATACACACACACACACACACACACACACACTCACACAGATACACGTACACACCTGGAAAGACAAAAGCGCGGTAAAGTGGAAGAAGTAAAAGCTCTCGTTTCTCTCTCCCTCGCCTGCAATCTATCCTCGGAAGTCTCTCTATAGCCGTAATGAGAGTCGTCGGCGAGTATCGAGTGTACATCGAGACGCTTTTTCTTCCTGCTCAATTCCAATTTGCTCGGATGAATCGGTTAGCGCGGTGGCGGAGGAACAATAACACCGCTGATTTAAGACTTCGAGAGTAAAGTGAGAGGAGGAGGAGGAGGAGGAAGAGTAGTAGTCGGTGTCGATAAATTATGGAGCTGTTAAGGATATTAAGGGATAATTAATTGCAGTTGTAGAGAAGAACTGCGCGCAGAGTTGATCGGAATCTGATCGGAAAAGTTGGGCGAGTTGCTCTCGTTCGAAAGCGAAACGGTGTATATCTTTAATAAATAAGGACACGCCGGGTAAAAGTTTATTCGGCCTGATAAATTACGCGCGAGCAGCCGTTCAGGTATATTTATTTTCCGTCGGTTCGGATAAATACAAATCTCTCTTGTATCAGCGCTTTTAACGAAAACGCGAATAATTTTACCACTCTTCCCTCTGGAATTAAAATTTTTATATTTGCCTTTCGAAATATACACACGCGATCGCGCTCATGTAAGTAGAGTGACGGACGCGTGCGCTTAAAACGAAAGAAAAAAAAAAAACAGTAGGTCTGAATTACGCGAAGCGAATATTATGCAAATAATATACGGCGGCACTCGCGAGCGTAGCGAACTTTCACATTTATATTCCGCGCGCCATCGTAAACGGCGCGGGCGATTACTGGCGAATGCTAATTATCGTCGAGCGTATATCGAGTGTCCAAACTCCCGTAAGAACGCGTAAGCTATAGGTACGCAATGTCTGTTTGTTTCTAGCACGTGAAAAATAGTACGTAAAATTAATTATCGTTTTGTATTGTGATGTCACGTACAGGCCATTAGTCAATTATGACTTTTTAAAGGCAAAAGGACGGATAAGCGGTGGGAAGCGCGAGCCGTATTTGTATTAATAAATTAATGTCGTTTGGAAAAATCAACGATTATTAAGCATATTTCACGATTGCGCGGTGCTCGGATCGGGGAGGTTTTGCTTTGAAGCGATTTCTCATTTGATTATTTAATTGTGCCGTTTATCAATATTAATGCGCCTTTATCTGGCGTAGTCTTAAAATCGTGAATTGCAAATAATTGGCTGCCCCCGTTTGAATAAGTATATGTTGCAGGTTCTGTGTTTATCAAACTATCGAGTGAAATTATTTTTAAAGAGCAGATCGACTTGCTTTGATGTTGAAATCCTTATGAATTCTGTATAAAATTCATACATTATACGCTTCGCTATTTTTAACGCGTGTGTGTGTACATACTTTCGTACAAAATGCGATATTCAAATTAGATTTGGCTTTTAAATTAAACGAAAAAATGTTTGGCGACTTTTATTTCATTCAAAATACTATAAATTATCATATTTTTAATCAGTTTAGTAGAGAATAATATGTTTCTGCTCTTGATTAACTTTACTTACGTGAAAATTTATCATATTTTAATATCTTATTTACAAACTAAGTAAATCACAATTTTCCACACACACCTAATGTACAGCACCACAACCTTGGCATTCAATCCCCCTAACAAGTCCTAAACTTTACACGCAAAACCCGTTCCCTATCACACCAAACACGACTCTTTCCAAAACCGCCTTGTAGTCAGATTCGCCCTTGCACACTGAGAGATGTAAATCGTATAACATAAGCTATGTAAAGTTTATTTATTTGCGTGCAAATATTGTTTGCATCTCCTAACCTCAAAAAAAACATGCAACTGTGATGTTTACGTTTACGAACGACTCACGTAAAAACGGCTTGAGAGTCCGGCATTCGGCGCTTGGCTACATGCACTAACATTGGTGGATGAAAATAAGGTTATATTTACTCAATTTTTCTCTCCGTGCATCATACTTTATTCGACTACCGCAAAGCGACCTAATATACTCGCGATCGATGTACTCTCGCGCTCTCTGGAGTGGTTTAGCTGCACCATCGACGATACGAAAAAAGGGAGAAGCGGGAGGAAGCGAACGAGGCGGAAGACTGCCATCCTGCGATCCTTCCGCAGCGATTTCCGGTTCGCGCTTTCTGGCTCGGAAGAATAGCGATGTCTCAAAGAAGAGAGGAAGAGAGAGTGAGAGAGAGAGAAAAGATGAGAGGATGAATAAATTAGCATGGCAGCGCGAGTGTTTTCTTTTCTCGAGGCGGGTATAGTTCTCTTTTTTAATGGGGGGATAGCAGTGGGTCGAGACTGAGTTGAGGAGGTTTTCGTAGCGGTGGGTATTTTTTGAAAGGCAGATGAGGAGAGAGATGGGAAAGCAGAAGCTGCGAAATTAGACGGATGGGTGGAAGTGATACTCGTGTATTCTTTCGAAGTGAAATATTATACGGAATAAGTAGGAATGAGATGCCAGGGGGTTGCGAAGTGTTTATATTTTCGCGGAGTGAAAAATTGAAGAGGAAGTTCTTGCAGTCACCTTGATAAGCGTTGAGAATTTCTGCTACTCGTTAGAGAAGATTACAATTAGCTTCAGTCTTCTCGGAAACAGACGAATAGTACGGCAATAATACGCAATTCTCGACTCATTCTCTTTAGTAGAGAATGAGTCGAGTATGACGACGTATGTATGTTTTCCATTTTATTTATCTCGCAACTGCGGATATTTATGAAAGTCATAATCATCTACCATTCCAGAACGAATACCAGATGAATTTCGCGGCAAACGAAATGCAATAACTCGAAATTGAGCGGCGTTTTTATCCGTAGTCACATGAGACAAAAAAAAGACTCTTTTAATACGCTGAATACTTTAGTTATACATATATATATATATATACACACACACACACACACACACACACACACACACACACACACACACACACACACACACACACACACACACACACACACACACGAGCGCGAGTTCCCCGATCTCGGATATACTCCAATTACTTGAATATTCAAATGCCCGAATATCTCAAATATTGGAGTCAGTTCAATTGTTCGGCTCGCGGCGTGACAATACCACATTAAGGGGTTATTCCGTGTCGATTTGCGCATAATTCAAATTATTCAAATCTTGATTTACCGTTAAATACCATTCCGCCGTTTCCGAACAAACATTCCGCATTTATTTAATGAAAAATTAGTGATTGCTCATCGCAGAAAATCATGTATTGATATTATATTTTCAATAAAAGAATTGTAAATTGAAATCGAACCGCTTAATTAAAGCGGTCTTACACCTATAGGCCTTTTTGGTCAAATTACCTAAAAAAATGATAAAGAATATTATTATAATAAAATAATGAAAATATATTATAAATATAACTTATTTTGAATAAAATGAGCCAAGGCAAAGGTCCTTAAACTCATTTTATCCTCAGTTATAGCATTTTCAAGAAAAATAGTTTGTCGTAACCTTTCTCTGAGACCGCATGATGGATTTTCATGGGACAAAGTGCAAATTGTTCCTAATTTATGTAGTTATGGGCCTAAGAGTTGTAATTTTAAGGTTTTGATCTGTAAGTACCTTTTCCATGTTAAAAAACCCTAAAAATTCAAAGAAATGGAAAACATTATTGCAAAAAAATCAGTTTTTGCCATGAAAAAGGTATTTATACGTAAAAACCTTAAAATTGCAACTTTTAGGCCCATAACTACATAAATTAAAATAACTACATAAATAAGTCTCAGAGAAAGGTTACGACAAACTGTTCTTCTTGAAAATGCTATATCTGAGGATAAAATGAGTTTAAGGACCTCTGCCTTGGCTCATTTTATTCAAAAAGTTATATTTACAATATATTTTCATGATTTTATTATAATAATATTTTTAATAATTTTTTTAGGTAATTTTGGTCAGAAAGGTCTATAGGTATAAGACCGCCTTAAGTGCCAATTCGATTACAAACATTCGTAATCAATAAGTATTGTTCGTCATGCCAAACATTACTAACTGTTTCACTTACCATCGCGAACATTCATACAAACTTAATCACTTGAATGAAACCCTCACAACTATTTTTAATTACCCCCATCCCTGAAAAAAAGTTGAAACCCCCTTGACATCTTCATCCGTCAAAGCTTAAAAAAAAGAGAATTTCAAAACCCACAAATTAGATTCGCTTAATTCTTTCGCCTATCCTCTTCAATTTTTTCTCCCCCTCAAATCACGAATGATCCCAAGTAGCTCCGCTGCTCATCTAACATACTTCCACTACAACGGTAACGAAAAAAAAGAAAAAAAATGAAACCGTAGGAACGAATGAAAAGAAATACCCTTGCCGTTCTTTCCCTCCTACTGCACTACTGTAGCGTCAACAGTTAGCGCCCGATTTTTTTTTTCGACGGCATCGTAACGATATTGCCCGAGTCTCCGGGCTTTACAGAGCGCGCCGCTCGCTTTTTTCCCTCCCCGAGAGGCGCGCGCGCGCGCGACCTCGTTTGCGTCCGATGATCCGCTCCCGCAATACATCCGAATAAACAGAATCGCGCTCTTTGTGCGATTACTGCAGCCGCTGTGCCTTTTTTTCCTCTTTCTATCTATCTCTCTCCAGCTCCGCATTTTCCTCAGGTAATCTCCGGTCGACGTTAATCGTGTTTGTCATTCGTTAATTCGGTCGCGACTCCTTTTTTTCAGGCGGGTGGGTAAAGGGCTACGAGAGAGGCTCGTCGTGTTCGAATTGCGTTTAGAGCTCGAGTGCTGAGAGGCAGCGAGAGGTAAGCGTTAATTGAGCCAACGAGGTATTGATTTTTCTTTCTTTAAGCGTTCTTTCTCTCCTTCTCTCTCTTGGGCTGTGTGCGTACGTGCGTGTGCATACGTGTGTGTGTGTGTGGGTGTGGGTGTGGGTATGTCTGTGTGTGTGTGTGTGTGTGTGTGCGTGTGTGTATGTGTGTGTGTGTGTGCGTGTGTGTGTGCGCGCGCGCGCGCGTGTTATTCTCAGCGCGCGAGTGAATGGGAACCGATGACGCAGAAAAGTCGAAGATTTCCGTTCATGAGAGTGACAACGGCAATGATTAATGGAGAGGTTTGTGGGAGTGGTTGCAAAAAAAATCACAACGTTGATTAATGTAAAGATGGGAAAAATACGGTAAAGTGGAATTTGCCTGGAAGCCAAATGATTACGAGAATTAATGAGGGAATGATTTATTGGCTGTTTTATAAAACTTTATTACAATTTTATTGCTAACGAGCTTTATTGGCCGTTCGTTTTTACCTTCAATCAAAGGTCGGAAACCGCGCCGTTACTTTTGTTTTTGTTGTTGTTGTTGTCCGTGTCGTTACTAGTGGCACTAATAATGCTATTTTCCCTAACAATAGCCCTAACCCACAACACTACCACTTCGCGAACTCATTCCACGACGACACACGTCAAAGACTCAATTATCCCGACAATCCAATTCTCTCCCTCTCTGCCTCAACTTTTAATTCGCCTTGTTCGTCCCTGCCAACATTGAAAACTTCCTAACAAAACATCCCTCTTCGCTACGCTCGCACATACCTACTCCCTCTCTTTCTCCGGATTCCACTCCCAATCCGTCCAATTAAAAAAGCCCCGGCAAGAACCGACAAAAAAACGAGTAGAAAAAGAGAAACTACCGCACCGATTCACCCAATTAAGTAAATAAATCCCACAGAGAGAGAGAGAGAGAGAGAGAGAGAGAGTGGGCCGTCCTCACGTATAATTACGCGCGGCCGGCCGCGTTTATACACTCGGGGCTTGAGCCACTGCCGCCGCCGCTGCCGCCTACTTGATCCGGATTCGAGCTACGTTTTTTACCCCCCACGCATGCGGCCGCGTTTTTTTTCAATTCCTGCGCGAATTCACTCGGAAAGCCACGGCGGCGGCGGCGGCGGCGGCGGGCAGACAGGTATTCGGTCACGCGAACGGCGGAATTTTCGGGCGGTCGAACGTGTCCGTGCAGCCCCCGACCGTGTATTTTATGTACCTTGTAAGCTTGTTTGGGAATATTGGTGTGTGTTTTGAGGTATGTGAGGGTGATTTTTTTTTCTTTTGGGAAAGCGATTGTGTGCAATTTTGTTCAAGCGATTCGCAGATATTTCACGTTAGTTTTATGAATTTTTGTAGCGAAAATGCTTACTGCAACCAGGATCGGATTTCGGAACTTTTTTGAAAACTATTATGTCAAGCCTATATTTTTGAGATCAACTTTCAAACAAATACAAAATTTGTCGAACTCAATTTTGCGCGTTCGCGTAACCAACTAATTTTACTTCACATTGCAAAGCACCATCTTTTTTTGTTCCTATAAGGGTATTAAAATAAAATGGTCCGATCGCATCCGTCCATTACTACTGATTCTTTATTCATTCATTTTCAGCCACATGCTGTTTACTTCCTACTTCCGCTTTCACGGTAAACGTGACCTAGTTAAAAATGTTCTCGCAACAAAAAAAAAGATACAAAAATTCATAAAACCACTTTCAAACCCTCTCGCCCTGTACACACATACACCCACACACGTTCACGCAAAGTCAAATAAACTCCTAAAACTTTTCTCTCTTACATTGCCTAATATATGCTGCGGCGCTTCTTCGGCCCCTCTCCGCAAATCTAGCAAGCCGCCGCTGCCGCTCCGTTAATTATGCATGATTAAAGCCCCTCCGCGCAATCGCTTTGCGAAAAAAGCCTCGAGTGCGGCTTTTTTTCCCGGCCCAAGAGCAGCGGCGGTGGTGGCGTATATTTGCGCGGAACAGCGGATAAGCTCGGCGCGTAGGGCAAAAGTAACAGTCCTTAATTGAAAAAAGCGTCGTGGGAAAGGGAAGTTTTTTTGCTTACCGCCCTCGAACGCATGTAAATTGCAAAATTTTAACGAGGGGGCGGAAAAGAGGAGGTCTTATTATGGTAAATGAGGAGGGTGAAAACGTGGAGTGGGCATTAGAGTGTTACGGGGAGAGAAGGGTTTTTATGGGATTACGTATATAGGTGAATTACGGCTGGTAGTTATTTTTTTCGACTTTTTCTGGGTTTAATATTGAAGTTTTAATTCGCCCTAATGGGAACATGATTTGTGAGTTCGATTATTTCTGGTTTATTTCTCACAGTTTATTTATCCGCAGTTAAGTGAAACTATACATATGGCGCGAAAATACCAGCTACATTGGATAACTTAATTCAATATAATCGCAATAGGTATTTGATATTTATTTATTTATACATTTATTAACATTCAACGGGCTTAAGCCTTTTAATACAAAAGATAAACATATAAGAATAGCCGCTGTGACCGAGTACAAAATACGAAATGAAAACTAAAACCTATAATAGTAAATGATTTAATAATAATCTTATTGTTAGTGATACGAGTATAATACTATACTTAAGCGAGATGGAAGGAGGTGGCAGGACCTCTTTAAACAGTTTAGAGTAGAATGAAATCCACAATATGAGTGCTGTGTATCATCCCGAAGTTATAACTTAGGCGGCGATTTCGAAAAAAATTACAAATACCATGAGAATCAAGTAAGTTATAAATACTTTATTTATAAATAAAGTCGTGGCCCAATCTTCTTAAAGGCTTATTATTGTGACAAATAACGGAGAATTGATAATTTGAACAAATCTGTTCGCGTAATAAACAATAATATATTATAATTATTATAATTAAATATTTTTTAATCCCAGTCGGCGTCGTTTTCCAACATCGCCCTTACTCAAGCGCGCACGCACGACCCCCCCCCCCCCAACTCGATCATAAATCCATCTAATTGACACATTTTTCGCGTGAAACTCTAAAGACCAGCGGCCTCATCTTTTATTCACCGCGCCTCTCCGCGTCTCCTTCTAATTCTCACGCGCAACGTCGACGCTCACGCAAAAAGAAACATCCCCCCTCCCTCCAACCGAAAGAAAACTCCTGCTGTCGCCACGGCTTGCGCATTAGCTATAGGAAAAGCGAAAACAAAATACGCGCGCGGCCATTACGTGAATGAGTAAGCAGATTACGTGATTCAATAAGACTACCGCCTTTACCACCCTCCGTCGTCTCCTCCTTATCTCGTGTTACCTCTCTTCCCCTGGAGTCTTTCTCTCCCCTCCTCCGCTCTCTCTCTCTTCTTTTTGCCCGTCGCGAACAATGCTCAGGCGCGCACGCTGAGATGAGAGAGAAAGCACGAATTCCAGCCTACTGAGGACGGAGTAACGAATCTCAAAGGGCGAGAGAGCACGCCGCGCCTGCAGGGGTGCATTAATAACGATTAAACGCGGTGTGGCGGCGTGGTCTTTAGAGGGCGGTAATGAGCTACGGGAGGCAGAGAGAGAGAGAGAGAGAGAGAGGGAGGGAGGGGGTGAATTTTGAGGACTGCGTGTGTGCAAAGAGAGAGAGAGAGAGAGAGAGAGAGAGAGAGAGAGAGAGAGAGAGAGAGAGAGTAGTAATTAAGGCGTATAATGGCGTATGTGGGTTAGGGATGATTTTTTAAACCACGAAGGGATGAGCGGTCGGTTTGGGAATTGAGGGTTGAATTGGGTAATTTGGTGCGGGTATGCTCGAGGAGAGGAAAGATTTTACGTTACGTTAATTGGACGAATATTGGGAAATCTTGAGTTAGTCGAGTTACTATTAATTTAAGTATAATACACATGTAACCGACGATTTAGCGAGAGGTGCAGTGCCACCTCGACCGATCACCGATGCTAAGCAGCGTTGAGCGCGATTACTACTTGGATGAGTGACAGCCTTTTTTCATTGTCAAAATTTCGTGTGATAGGTTAGCTGTTGGTTGTCTTCTCACAAACCGAGCGGGAGGTGTGGAATATTACAGTTTCGGTGTCTAAGCCTACGGAATGTGACCCAGCCTTCCAAATGGAATTATTCAAATATACCGACCATCCCGGGGCGGATTTTCCTAATAAGGATTTATCCCACGTGGTTTGCCTATATGTTTCCCCCGCCCCACAGGCATAACCCTGGGCGAATGCGGGATGGGGAAAGGTAGGGTTTTAGAGTTAAGGTATAAGGTTGGAATTCGTAAGAAGATATTAATTAATAAAGGTGTGGAGGATATGCAACGCGTTAGGCCCACGAGGCTGCGTGGAAACCACAAAAAAAAATTTCCGTCTATCCCTTGGACGAAAGTACGTAGTTCCGCCATTCGCTTAGGCTAGAAGAAGTAGCACTTTTATCCATTGCTGAAACGGCTGAAACAGTTGCCGCACGCAAGTCACGGGATAGTGCTTCGGTATACTTTGGTGCCCAACTGTCTTGTATTGGGAGCATGGCATTCTCAAGAAGTATGCATGGATAGAATTTTTCAGGAAAAATTCTATCCGTGTGGTCACTATATCCACCGATAAATAGCGCGTCGCTCTCACAATTACGGTACTATCCTATGCGTTCCGAAAAATTAAACGGAACGCATTTAAGCCTGTGAGGGTGCTGTCCCACGGCGTCCCGAAAAATTAAACGGAACCATTTAAGCCCGTGAGAGCAAGAGAGACATTCACGAAAGAAACCTCTCTCTCGCTAAATGGTTCCGTTGAATTTTTCGGAACACCATGGTATAGCACCCTTATCGCTGCTGCATAACCAAAACCTTTTTCGTGTAGTACGCCGGATACACCGCGCATGCTTTTATCCAGGTATTCGTGCGAAAATTGCAATAAATATAAGTCATAAGATACTTCATGGTTCTAGAAAAAGTTGAAAAACTATAATAAATATAAGTGACTATTTTATTCACATGAAAGTGGATAAATGTTTTTATAAAAATAGAGACTGAAAATTAAATTATTTATTAATAAATTCATATTTATTTATTTGGAAATATCCTCTCTCTCTCTCTCTCTCTCTCTCTCTCTCTCTCTCTCTCTGTCTATCCCTCTTTTCTTGACTCACATGTGTACGTAACAATCTGCTTGCTCATGTATTTTCGATACCCGCCGCAACCAGCAGCACTCGCTAAAGCTTGTGCTGTTGGGCGGACATCGAATACACATAAACGCGCACAACGGGAAAGAGCAGATAAGCAGACCAGGCGAATCATCTCAGCTCCAAGTACTGCGTGGAGTGTCCACTAGAGCGCTGCGATGCTACGAGTTTGCCTTACAGCGAAAGTAACAACATGGCCGCGCAATGTAACTGTTAGCTGGAAGGTTATAGCAACGGTGATATCAACTTTTTCCGACTAAATAGTGAACGTACTTTCGCCTTAGGATAGAGAAAAACACTATTTCTTACAGGGGAGGAAAATCTACTAATAATACACATGTGTATCCAGCAATTATATTTTTCAAAAAATAGTGGCGTATTCTTTCTTCATTCGTGAAGTGCCCTAGATCTTTATTTTTTTTTTCTATTAGCACATAGTGTATTTCTAACAATTAACTTTTGTCTTACGAATTTTAAGAACATAGCATTATCTTTTATTCTTTAGGCGATTAAAACTCTTTATTTTTGTGCTCCTCGTCTGAAAATTATCCTTTTAAACGTAGCCCAATAGATTCCAATCGAACCCAGTGAATATTTCATTCAAATTCACACTTGACTTAACCTATTTTTAAACACAAACTAACTCACTCCCCCCAAAGACCTAATGAACCGCCTATTTCACTTCACCTTTTTTCACCCCCATCCCCCCTCCCGCCCGCAACGGTCGATTCGAAGCGCGTCCGCATGATAGAGCCGACAATTGTGCCAGCGGGGAAAAAAATATAAAAACGAAAGAAAAAGCTAGCTGGCGAACGAGCGAATCGTCGAAATGGGAAAAATTTTTTCCGCCGTCCATCTCCGACACTTACGCGGCAGTTTCGCTCGCTCGCGTCAATCAGAGCAACGCTGGCCATCGATTGTACCCCCGTCAAGCGGGCACAAAGCTATGCCACACGCGCGCGCCCGTGAAATTATTTTTATTATACCCCGCAGGGATGAGAGCGATAGAGAGAGAGAAAGAGAGAGAGAGGGGGGGGGTAGTCATGTCGTGGTCATCCTTCGGAAATTTGTCAACTTCTTGCGAGATGGTCAAGTTGAAGAGGGACAGTAATCTTTTGAACGGGGAATTAAGGTTTTATAGGTGGCAATCTATCTTTCGCTTGCCGGTCTTTTTGTCGAGGATTTTGTCAGAAGTTGTCGGGTATTGTACTTTTTCTGATTTTTATTGTCGTTTTTTTCACTGTGTACTAAATTCTATAATCGTCTTTGTCACGTATTTTACTTGCGTTCTTATTCTAATACAGTTATACCTCAGCCATTCCTATCACAATAGATTTCAATTAACGTTAGAAACACAATGAACTCAACGTCAACTATAAAATAATAACTATTCTCACGGACTCAATCCGCCACACCCTATACTCTCTGTCATTTCCGCGCGCTCGAAGTTACCCACCCCAACAAAAAAAATACGCTCCCCCTTTTTCCCTCTTCATCAATCCACGATTCAACCGCAGCCGCAACGACCTACTCCGCCAAAAAAGACGAGCGCGACGAAACGCAAAAATATGTGTTCGCCCGTACTGTCCCGTCCTGCTAACTCGCTCTCCACCGTTAACGCACATGCACGCACACGCGTACAGGTTTGCCCGACCACCGCCGCGGGGGTACGTTTATTTAACGCGGAAATCGATACGTTCGAAATCAATTCTACCCTCCGGTGCTCCCCATTGTAAAAACAATGTCTTCTTCGCTTCCCTCTTCAATTGAGCCATGGCTTTGCTATTCTTCTTTTTTTCCGCAGTCAATGTAGCTGGCTTAACTGAGATTTCACGGGGGTTGGGAATGTGGCGGATGGTCGTTATCATCAGATGGATTTTAATGACGGGTCTTAGCGGATTTTTGCGTTTGCGAGGGACGACATATAGCACTACTTTTGAAAGGAGATTTGCGTGCGGCAGAGCGATCTTTGAATGAAATTTTGAACGATGCAGCGACCGCGTGAATTTTGACGTAACGGTCGTTTGTGTCAATGGGACTTTGCGGCAAAATTTAATGGATGGGGCTGTAACGATTCGGTTTTTGTCATTGAAATGTATAGAAGCGCGTTATTGCGGTATTTGTAGCAAGCCAACTTTTGTAAAGGTTTTAAGCGAATAGTTTATCCTACAACTAAGCCCTGTCTCTGATCAAACAGCGATATTATTAGATAATGCCACAAACGATTTAAAAGCATCACCGCCTTAATTATACCCATCGACACTTGAACAAAATTATTCAGCGGATATTCAGCGCCCCGCCCAAGCTCACCAGAACTGTTCATCTCGAAACTCAATACGCTCCTTAATAATAATAGCCCCCTGCCGTACCACCACTGCGCGCGCGCGAGAAACTACGCGAAGTTTAATGAAATAAAAAATTCGACTCTTTCAAAGTAAGTGAAAGTCGATCTCGAGGAGGTATGAGAAGAAGAAGAAGAAGAAGAAGAAGAAGAAGAGAGGAGCGCGAAAATAGTCGGTAAACTTTGCCGCGGCCTGAAAAACAGGACGAGTCGAAGGGCAAGGAGGAATAATCGCGGTCTAAGAACTTTTTGAGCATAATAACTGCGGGCGCTGTGTCGGCACGAGGGGTAAGGTAGGGTATGTCCTCTCGAGTGACCTAATTTTCAATCCCATTATGCTAAGCTCCCCAGTCTCCTCAAACATTCTTTATATCTCGGAAATAATCTATGGAAAGGGGATAATTTCCGAAATCGTTTGGACGACAAATATTTGAAAAGAGCTGGAGCGTCTGTCTGTCTTTCTTTTTCTCTCTCCTCCTCGTCGTTTTGCCCTAATGAAGTTGAGAATTGGGCTGATCGTGGGCGCAATTCTTTTTCTTCTTTTCATCGAAGCGCGTTTGGATTAAAAAGTTTTCATTGATTATTTCTACTTTGCAATTCTTTTGTTTTATTTATTTATTTATTTTTTTTTTGAGAAAGTTATTTTAATTAAAGATTTTTCTCTCGCCAGGGGAGGGTTGAATCGGCGTGCACCTGGCGCCGATTCTCGCTGCTGCACTTTTAGCAAAATGGGGCAAATATAGTGGAGAATTTTCCAATCTTCTTCATCTTTTTAGTATAGAGATAATTTAAATATCGATGGAAATCCGTCGAAGTTTAATAAAACGCCTCTCTGGATAGAGCACGATAATTGAAACTTACATTTCAATTAAAGCCCTTCGATAAAAACCCAATAAACTACTCGAACTATTCGAGTACCTATAATCCAGCGTACACATTATTTTCCAACTACACTCCCGTAGAACATCCAAATTAATCCTCCCTCCCTAATCGACTGGTTAATAAGTATCGGGGGCGACACAAAAAAGACGCGCACTCTGTTTTTCTCTACCTCCCTTGCTCGCTCGGCTGCGATAATTCCTCGTAAACTCCCGCTAATGAAAGTAACTTAAAGCGCGCTGCTCTATAACGACTAGTCGTCACTCTCCGTCGCCACGACAGAGAGAGAGAGAGAGAGAGAGAGAAAGAGAGAGAGAGAGAGAGCGCGGAATAAATTTCGCCAATTTGCCGTTATTACTCTTCGAGCCGCGAGTGGCGAATAACGAATGTGCGCTGCCGGCAGTTAAAACGTGGGCTGCTCGTAATTTTTCAAAAACCGGAAAAATCGCCCTTTAACGCGCTACATTCGAGTCACGCTTTGCTCGTCGCCGGAAGCGAAAGAGGAAAGTTTTTATTAAAACTCGACCGCTCCTGCTCTCCATTGATACGCTTCTTTGTTTCGCGTACAGTAATACTTGTATCCCACCGCGTCTCTAAACAATATTTCAGCGAATTCGCGAGTAGTCTCGCTTTTTTCAACCTTCTGCGTCGAGTGAAACAGAGGGGGTGGAGGCGGTGGCGGAATCGCAGAGAGTGGGCTCGATCGATAGATAGAACCCGGGGAAACGGAGCACGCAAAAGTGTAGTGGAGTTTTCGACGCGCTCTAGCGCTCCACCTTTTTCCCTATTTTAGTTTTAAGAATTTGTGTTTTAAAGAACGCGCGAGCGAGCGCGGTATATACCGTGTGTATCTCGTTATCCGAGCTTTAAACTTTTAGAGGTCTTAAGCGGGGCGAGGAGGAGCGAGAGAGCGAGCGTATGGCGATGCGCTAACTCAAAAAGTTGTAAACTAGAAGTTGGGTCGTCCTGTGTGTTGTGTCGTCGTCGTCGTCGTCGTTGTCGCCGGTGTGTTAAAAAGAGAGGTATTGTAGGGGTTCGTCCGTGGGGAAGTTTTGAAAAATCTGTTGAGGAGGAGATAATGAGCGTTTTATTAATAATTTTTGGTTTAGAATGGGAAGGAATTGATACGTTTTTGTGAAACGCGTTAAGTGAAATATGTACTTTTGAATAAAGTCTGGTATAATGCATAATACCTCCGCCGAAGCGAAATTATAATATAGATCATGGAAAGTGTCTGACTTGAACCGGAGTTTTACTACTTAATGGATTCAAGCGTATATTAAACTACTTGAACTTTAATCTTCTAAGTCAGAACTTTCAGCTATTCTATCTCTATAGAGTAAATATTAGGGGAAGTAATATTATAACTTGTATTATGCAAGTTTCGTAAAACTTGTTAAGGAATAGTTTATTTTCCATCAATTTTCGTTCCGCCTGTCTTTGACGCAATTCTGTTCAACCCAAGCCCACACTATAATACTTCAACAATACAGCTCCTCCAAATAAACATAAAATTTCTTGATAAATCATCCATAGCCCCGCATTCTTCTGACTTCCAAAATTCGCACAAAAGGCACACGCTTATCATAACGAATGCCATTCAACCACTTCTCCTCCGTCATATTATTTATCTCTTACAAAGACACCCCAACAACTCGGCAACTCTAACAACCAAAACTCTCTCTCTCTCTCACTCTCTCTCTCTCTCTCTCTCTCTCTCTCATCGCAGTTCCTAATCCTAAAAACCCTTCAGCCAGCAAAATTCAACCTCTCTTCCTCTAACTTTCTACCAATCCCATCTCCCTTTCCGACCCGTAAAATCATTACGTCCTCTCTCTATCTCTCTCTCTCTCTCTCACTCTCGTGCACGGGATATTCCCGAATCCATTACCGCGCTGCTCATTGTCAGCCAGATAAGGAGGAGCGGCTGCAGCCCCCGTCGTTAGTTGCATTTCCATCCCCTCGACGCGCGTCTTCTCACATTGTCCGTCCTTCTCCTCGCGGAGCTGCGAGAGAGCGAGAGAGCGAGAGAGAGAGAGAGAGAGAGAGAGAGAGAGAGAGAGAGAGAGAGAGAGAGAGAGAGAGAGAGTTGGATGCAGAGTGGGTCAGACAAAGGAGTTGTCGGGAGTCGAGAAGTGCTCGCCGGAGAAGGGAGGTAAAGGGCTTGTATCGAGAGTTTTTGCGAGTTCTTGATTAGATGAGATGGGAAAAATATTTACAGGGATTTTCCGAAAGTAAACATTCTCCACCGTTCTGCGACCATATTGCGGAGATGCGAGAAATACAGTGAGCATACAGCTAGCATATTTTTTCTCCACAGTAGTTCCTTCGAAAATAGAATTCAATTTCCGAGCCGTAAACATGTTTATCCTTCGTATTCCCGAGAATAAAAATAATAACCAATGAACGCATACTCGCGCGATTTTTACCCGCCCCCCTCACCCCTCCATCGGAATTTCAATCTTGTCCAAGTTCCGCGTCGGCGAGCGAGCGATCCTCTAAATGTATTTGCGCGGCGCACATATACCTGAAGCAGAGGGCAATCGGTAAACATATGCGAATCAGTGCGGAACGGACGAATGCGCGCGCGCGCAGCCTCGACGAACAAATACGATCTCCGACCCCACAATGAGATTTCAACTTCCACGAACGGACACACACCTACATAGTCAGCCGTTTGTGGAACATGAAATTTGAAAACGTGGCTCGAATAGTAGTGGCGACTCGGTCTATTTCTCTCTTAATCTCTGTCTCGGTGATCGGAGTGAGCGAGTCGTGCGCAAAGAAAATTATAGGATGATGCGCAATGTGTATGTGTGTTGCATGCTCTTTAATTAAGCGCGTGTATTGTTAATTTTCCGTGCGACTGGTGGAACTTTTAATTATATTGTTTACGTGATTGTTTTGATTAAAAGTGACTGATGGCCGGTGTCCACTTTGGATTGGATTCCCTTCGGATGACTATTGATTTGAATTTCCAATAACTTGAGCTACCTGATTTGGTATTCAAATGTTTATTACCTATCGTTAAACTTGTGGGTGATTTTTCTTTTTCAATCACCATTTACGATTCAAGGGGGATCTTTTAATAAACTCCGTTCTGACAATACCAAGAAAATTCCAGTTTTCTAGCGCTAAATGCATAAACCCTTTTAATCAACAGAACGGCAAATTACCAGTACTAAAATCATCCAGTCCTGATAACCTAATAACTGCTCTGCCGCGTTTCAAAACAAGGACTTGTTATCTTTTACAACCTGTCTTGCAACTCATTTCGCCTCTATCTCATTATTATCACGCTCATCAGCTGCTCCCCTTCTTTTATTTTCCTCTGTACTTTGTATTTTCAGAGCTAACTCGCTTTATCACTTGTTATTCCTATAAATTTTTAGCCCGATCTTTCCGAGTATCGTAAACGAGGCTTTACGTTCGACGACTCATTATTTTATTATTCCTACATAATTATGTTTTTCCTTCGTGGCGTCTTTGCTGCCAACTCCTTTGCTTTTAATACCGAACCATCCCCCTTCCCTGATGTCATTATTCCATTTCGTTCTTTCTCATCATACTTCAGTTCGATATGTAAAACAGCGCGTAGTTCACAGAATTCTCATTCCATAAATATTCACATGTAACAACCATTATCATCTTCACCAGCTAAATAACATTCTCAAAAAGATCTTAAAATTTACTTTTCAATATTTCTCCTTCGGTTTCGCGTGCCACACACGTGAGCGACCACAACAAATACGGAATCCAATATAATTTCCTCGCAGCCATACCTGCCTCCTTGTACTCCCTTGCTCTCCGAATCCACTCACCCACACCCATTTCCAATATAACATATAGCCCAAACACTACACCCACCTGTACACACACACACACACACACACACACACACACACACACACACACACACACACACACACACACACACACACACACACACCGAACTAAATATTTCTATCGGCTTTTACGCGTACAACGCACAGCTGCGGCAGCGTCAGCACTCGTGCTCGGTTTCTCCACCCTCGTCGTCGTCGTCGTCGTCGTCGTTGGGCGTCAGCCATCCGGTCAGCCGCGGCTCGTTCCGCCGAATGAATGCACTCGCGCGCCTTTGTTCTCTTGCGCCAGAACTTCACTCTACGCGACTATTCTTGCGCGTACACGCCCGCGAGCCGAGTGAGCAGAGTGCGGCAGGGTAATTGTTTATTCGCGGTTTGTACTCCGCTGGCTGCAGGAGAGAGAGAGAGAGAGAGAGAGAGAGAGAGAGAGAGAGAGAGAGAGAGAGAGAGAGAGAGAGAGAGAGAGAGAGAGAGAGAGAGAGAGAGAGAGAGAGAGAGAGAGAGAGAGAGAGAGAGAGAGGGAGAGAGAGAGAGCAGGGGATATGGATGTGGATGGTGATTTTGATCAGATTGCCCACGGGGGCGCTGGGTTTATGGCTGCCAGCGCTGTGCAGCGGTGGCGACGACCACTGTTACGGCTGATATTCGATATTTTAAGGGAAAGGTGTGCGGGGCGGCTGGAGATGTTCCTGTGCGGGATCGAGATGAGTGATGCGGGACGAGGTGGTTCCGATTGTTGGTTGTTGTTGTTGTTTTCGGGGCAGTGGTCGTAGAAATTTCGTGACCTTGTTACAAAGCTTTTCGTATTATTCGATATAGTGTTGATTATTATTGTTGTAGTAAAAATACACACCGTACTACGCGCTTCCGCGGTGCGTGCAAATACGCAGTTGGCCGCAACTGAATTTTAAATGAACCACGCCCTCGCTTTTTGTAAGGCTAATAATGCCGCGCGCAGCATTATGTGTTGTGTTGGCGGGGCGCTTTGTGTCGTCGAGAGGACGGTATCGAGGACTCGTTGTATTGAATGGGTTTTTGTTTTTTGAGTGAGTAAGAGAGAGAGAGAGAGAGAGAGAGAGAGAGAGAGAGAGAGAGAGAGAGAGAGAGAGAGAGAGAGAGAGAGAGAGAGAGAGAAATGGTATTTGTTTATTTTATCGTCAGTTTTTGTTTTTCAGAAACTTTGTATTAGTTTTACTATGACTATAGGGGAAAATGTCCATTTCGACCGTTTGTTCTTTTCATAAAGCAACACTGATTCGATAGTACAGCTTTTCGAAATAGCCAGAGAAAAAGATAACAAGACAGATGTATCCATTTTTAACGCGTGATCGAAGCAGCCAAAAAAATTACATTTTCAAAAAATATTTGTATCCCACGAGCAATTTCTTACAGCTGAATTCGCCTTTCGCCGACCCACCAATATACCAAAATCCACTCTTCCATCTCTCGTCCACTTGAAAATTCTACAACAATCAACCTTTCCACATTAATTCCCTCAACTTTTCTCTCTGCCTCTCTCTCTCTCTCTCTCTCTCTCTCTCTCTCTCTCTCTCTCTCTCTCTCTCTCTCTCTCTCTCTCTCTCTCTCTCTCTCTCTCTCTCTCTCTCTCTCTCTCTCTCTCTCTCTCTCTCTCTCTCTCTCTCTCTCTCTCTCTCCCTCCCCCTCTCTTTGTAGCTCTCCAAAAGAGCGCAAAACAAATCCTTGGCACTAAACGCCCCGCTCGACAGTGAAAAAACCATCCCCACCGGAAACTTTCGAGCGTATCCGAGAACTGCATTTTTCTCAAACAGCCAAAGGGTACAAAAAAAGGCCGGGAATAGAGGAACTTTTTTCCGCACGCGCAAGCGAGTGAGCTCTGAAACCGAGAGAGAGAGAGAGGGCGAGGGAGGGAGAGAAGCGGAACGAGCGAGGCAATGAGGCATCTCGCGAAGCGATCGCTGAGGTGCATTTATGATTCGGTCCGCGTCCCTCTCTCTCGCTCTCGGCGCTCGATGCGCTGCATTACACTTCGCATTGAAATTAGCTTCGACGAACGGCGAGGGGAGGAGGAAGAGGCAGACTTTCCGTACGTTCGCTCGCTCTCTTATCGGCCGTATAAACGTGCGGAATATGGGGAGGACGTGCGCTCGCTTGCGCGTCGCCCATGTTTTGCCGATAAATTTCATTAAGCTCGCTCGGCCGGCTTGTTCTATATGTGGGCAGGTTTCTCAAGTTAGTTGGCTGCTTTCATATTGTTATACGTTGGGCGTGAAAATTTACGCTGCCCAAGTTTCTTATAGTTTCTGGTCTTTGATTGTGATCATTTTTTTTTATTCGTCACTTGACCACGAATCCTCTATAGTTGGTGATTCCTAAAAGTGCATCGTATCCCAATTTCCACTCGTTCACCTTTTCCCTCGCCCTCGTTACAAACAGTCGATGCCTGTCCGAATTTGTGTGCCCTTTTTGCAATTTCCGATGTAAGAAAAAAGTTCTAACCGTAAAAATAATGAAAGGCTATTACAAGAAACAGTGAAATGACGATTTATCCTATAAATTACACGGTTTGATCTATTATGTGTTAATAAACGTTAGTTAAAAAGTGTCACTAATACGGACTGTCGTCTGCTTTAAGGGCACACTAATACGGCCTCTTACCTGTATACCGAATAAAACTAACAAACGTTCCGGTATTGGTTCGTTATCTAATAATATAATTTTTTTGTCCACAATGTAACAACAATATAACTTCGTATGAACCGATTTGTAAAAAAAGAATAAAAAAAAAGAACAACGCTGCTCATCAGACTTACACTGATTTTGAAATGACCGTGTCCCCCTCAGCATGCACTAAACCACCCCGACCTCTCTCTACCCACAGAAGACCCGAACTTTCTTGCTCTCTATCCGAAATCTCGGAAAAGCCAGTGGTCCACGTCGGAATCTGGGTCGCAGACTGTCGTGATTCCTCTGCTCTAACCGCTGCCAGAGAGAAACGTATGCACCTGGGCTAAAAAAGCGAAAAATATCACTCCCTCTCTCTCTCGCGCGCGCATCGCTTGCGTATATATACAAAGTGAGCCGCTCCGTTGTCCCTTGGATTGCTTCCAGATTTCCATGAGGGTCGCTGCTGCTACCGCCGCTGCCTTTACAGCCAATGAGCAACAGTAGCAGAAGCGCAACAAGTATTATTACACAGATGCGCGTTCTTAAGTCGTGGATATATTAATACGGATGAATTTTGTAGGGCAGAAGGATGTTGCAGAATCAAAGGGTCGGAAGTGGCGTTGTAGGTCAACTGCTGGTATTGCGCGATAAGTAGGGTTGTGAATTTGAGATTGGCGGGGGTTGAAGTGGATATAGAAGAGAATTTTTCTTTTATACTGGAATACTATACTACCTTTATATTATGCGGATTTTTGTTATAGTGATTGAAGTGCGGATAACGGAGTAGAATCAAGAGTGACGTTAGCTATCATGGAGTTGATGAATATTACCATGGAAATTTAGTGTCCAATTGTTACGGTAACAGGGTATACTAATTAATAAGAAAGGACATTCTCTAACACGTCAAATTATCCTCGTCTAACTATAATGGTTTTAGAAAGGTTTTCGAGCACTAGATTAAGCCCCTGCAAGCCTACTCCCCCCTCCCTTGCGCACTTCCCAACCCAAAAAAAAAAAAACAATAATAGCACTCAAGCAAAACCGCCGAACCCAATACCAGGAGCACTCCACCAGCCACGACCTACATTCTCCGCTTCACCACTATCTATCATCATTATCATCACCCGCGCATGCTGCATAATTCGAGCCATGCGATCCCTTTGTAACGAACCGATAGCCCTCATCATCCGACTCGTCTTCACCGTTGTCTCGGCTTTCGAAACCTGCAATCAGCTGTGGAATTCGCGCATCGCCGCTGGAATAGCTCCGCACCAATGGGCCTGCGATAAGTCGCGTCGGCGTTCTTTCTCGGAAAGTCTCCTTGCGCTGGGCTTAGTCATGGCGACAGAAAGTTGAGGAATTTTCGTGGAGGTGGCGGGCGGTCGGAGGTCGGAAACGGTTGGGGATAAAAGAATGTTCTGAATAAGTGGAAAGTTGTCGTAGGTAGCGATAAATATAAAGATTGGGAGGGGAGGATTATTAACATCGGCGAATATTTTTTGTATCAAATGAATATAAATTGTATGATTTTGAATGATTGTAAGGCACGCGGGCAATTAATCCCGCTCGGTATTAACCATAATTTGATAAAAAAAAAGCGGTCGCGCAACCGCTCTAAAACAAAAATAAGCGGCGCTCGAAATTCCCAAACCACTAAAAATCCCATCCACGAGCGTTACATATTTTATACTTTTGAAAAAGGCACGCGACATTGCGCACTCAAACAAAGAGTAAGTCTTTTTTGATACCACGTGTGAGTGTGTGTGTGTATGTGTGTGTGTGTGTGTGTGTGTGTGTGTGTGTGTGTGTGGGTGTGTGTGTGTGTGTGTGTGTGTGTGGGTGTGTGTGTGTGTGTGTGTGTGTGTGTGTGTGTGTGTGTGTGTGTGTGTGTGTAAATATGCTCGGATAGAAATAGACTTTTTATCGCGGGCCGAAATCCAATCGAAAAATACAATCCGGCAAATACGTATAAGGATACGCCCGATACTTCCTTCCTCTCCCCGATCAATCTTTTGTTTTCCGGCAGAGTGGAAAATCATCTAATAAAAATGAAGCGCAGTCACAAAGGGAAATTCTGGTTATTCCGTCTGTGTATGTGCGTTTATCGGGGAGTAGTATTATATATCGGGATAAAAAGAGTTTGTTGCTCCAGCAGCGAGATAGCTGCGAATGCAAGCTCTTATTTTATTTCGTTATATTCTGTCGATCCATGTGATAAACAAAAAACCGCTGCTAACTGCTTTAGCAGAATGCTTTCTCAAAGAGAATAGTTAAATTACATCAAATAATTGTTTTAAATATATATTTTAATATAAAATTGCATTTTTTCTGCGTATTCGATTTTGTATAAATACATTATTCAAACGTATATATAAAATTGTATTAAAATACATTTACGGAGTAAAAGCGTAATCATTAAATTGCAATTTAAAAATACAAAGGTGTATGCCAAAATTAAAATTGAAAAATTTTTTAATACATGGTTGTTTGCGCGTGAGTATATGTTAAATAAATGAATTCAAATTAGTCGAATAGAAATATAATTCGTTACGAAAAAGATCTTTATGATAAGAGTGATAATAACTGGTGGAAAGAAGATTCTATCTCGACGAACCGCGTGGAAAGATCCTATTTGAGACGAGTGTTTAAAAAGGTGCCATGTTGCAGCTATAAGACCTTTTGCTAGAAAATAAAAATATGGTCGGCTTCTTGATCGAACCGCCGCCCAGGAGATAAGTGTTGCGCAAATTAAAGCCTTTAGCCAGAATCTGAGGGTATCCAGGGGGGTTTTTTGAGTTGCTGAACTGGATTTCTGCACTGAGAAAAATGATATAATAATAAAAATTACTGTAATACATAGTAACGTCAAGACATACTTGCAATCTCCAAATAATTACAATGTTGCTATAGTAAAAATTCCTATGTGTTCAATAATTTTGACTACGTACATAGCAATTTTTACTACAACACAATAAAACATAGTAATTATTTTGATATTGCAAGTATGTCTCGATATTACTATCTATATATTTTTTAGATTTTTAGATTTGCGCAAAAATCGTCTCCAGGGCATGCGCGTGTAGTCATATACTTAAAGAGACCTCAGAATCGAACTGAGCGACACAAAAAACTCCCTGGACACTCCCAGATTCGCGCTAAAGGCTATGATTTGGGCAAAAAGCATCTCCTGAGCAAGCGCGTGTAGTCACCCACTTAAATAACCCTCGGTTACGAGCTCAGCTATTCGAAAAACCCCCTGGGTACTCTCGGATACACGCTGAAACCTTTGATTTGCGAAAAAATCGTCTCCTGGGCATGCGCGTGTAGTCATACACTTAAATAGACCTCGGAAACGAGCTCAGAGGCTCGAAAAACCCTCTGGGTATTCTCAGATATGTGCTGAAACCATTGATTTGCGCAAAAATCATCTCCTGGGCATGCGCGTGCAGTCATACACTTAAATAGACCTAAAAATCCAGTTTAGCGTGTCGAAAAACCCATTAAGTACTCCCAGACTCGTGCTAAAGACTATGATTTACGCAAAAATCGTCCCCTGGGCATGCGTGTTGCTTTGTACACTAAAGTAGATTTCAAAATCTAAATCAACGGGTCCAAAAATCCCCTGAATGATGTTGGATATAAATTATATATGTAAAAAAATAAATATAGTTTGCGTAATTTTTTATAATTAAAAAAAGATTTTTTACTGTTAAAAAACGTGCCTTAATAGTAAAGAATCCATAACTTTAATATATGAAAACTTCTCAAACGAATCATTTCTTAACTGTTAATGAATTGGTTTAACTATAAATGAACATTCATTTGTCCGTATCTAAACGTCCGTTCGTTAATAGTTAATGACGTGTCTTAACAGTAAAGATTTTCTGTTCTCTGTGTATGGTGAAAAAAACTTGGACAGTCCATACCTCGTGTAAATTGTCACCCGAGCCGAAGGCGAGGCAAACACGAGATGTGGGCTGGCCAAGTTTTTTCCTCCCTAGGTGCGTAATACACTATTTCGAATTTTCCATATTTTTCTTTTTCATTTCTTAAATACCTAATATTATCCGATCAATTATATAATTGAATATGCACAACTCCAAAATGAACTTCATACACCTGCCAAAGATGAATTTGATATCTCTGTCCAGTTTCGAGTTATGCTACCTACACACACACACACACACACACACACACACACACACACACACACACACACACACACACACACACACACACACACACACACACACACACACACACACACACACACACACACACACACACACACACACACGCACGCACGCACGCACGCACGCACACATTTTCTAGAAAACGTATATTTTAACTCAGGGAGCTCGGAACTATCGAAAATTATCGAAATTTCAGAGTCGAAAAATTTCACCGTTACAAAGCTTTCTCATTGAGAAAGCAAAAGCAAAAGGGGAGCAAACCGAACAGCGAGTGCTTTGGTCGCTGATCAACTTTGTGTCGCTAAAGAAATCCTGGAAAATTCAAGTTAAAAAGCACTGTACAACCGAAAATTTTCTTCTCAAAGCACTTGAAAAATGTTCCCCTCAAAAGCACGCACAAATCCTCAATTTCCAGCTCTTGAAAAATAATTCTAAAATCCGTTATATTCCTCGCGCAATCACTCGACCATCGTCTCGCCAACACGAAAAAAAAAAATGGTCCTACAGAAGTTCGGAAACTTCTAACATAATACAATTCAACGAGCGAAATGAATGAGGTAGAAATTGGTACTGCTAGAATTCAACAAAACTCTGAACTGTTGCAATCCCAACGATCGAGGTCTCAGACGTCCAACATCGAGTTAAGGCACGACGAAGAGGTGACCTCTCAGAGTTCCAACAATGACTTGCCACAGTTCGACGTTTTATTGAGCTATATTGGTAATCTTGTAGTTCGCATACTTTTTGAACTCTTACATTACGAAGACTTGATGTCTGTAAGGACCATTTTTTTTCCGTGCATAATTACTTGATTGTCACACGCGACGTCACCGAGCTTTAATCGAGAAACTTGCCACTGATTTCCCAGCCAAAGGCTGTAATAGTGTCGTTCGTTCGAGAATGCGAAAAAGGGAACAGCAGCGTAGCGCGCACTCGCGCGCGGCTATTAATTCTAATCTCGTCTAGTGCAAGGGAACTCCGCGAGGCGACGAAAAAGGAAAAAGAAACGGTCGCGTATCTCTCTCGTCGCAATTCCGCGGTACACGAGTGCCGGGTAAACCGTGAAATAAGAAAAGTCGAGGTCTGGGAAAGCGATGAACGTGTATCGGGGCTAGTGTGCGCCTGGAAAACAAGCGCACGGTTTGTTTGTTTGTGATTTGATTATGTAAAGAGGACGGCCGAGTTTATACGTGCGCTCGCGCGTGCACGTTGTTTTGCCCCGGGTGTAGAGCTTTTAATTGAAAGGGAGAAGGGGATGTATTTCGAAATTTTGTGTATGTACGTTTGAAAAATATCGTTATGTAACTTTGTAATTACCGTGTTTTCGACGAAAATATCTAGGAAGAACTGAAAAATCGATGCCTGATACATTTACCATGCTTTGCCTCCAATTTTGTTTTGAATCGGTTATAGAACATCGATACTCTACGTATCGTGAAAATAACCAACGATCAGAAGCATATGTCAAAAAACTCACGTATGCGTTTCCAAAAAAACCAATCCAATACGTAAAAACGATTTCCACAATCGAAATCCCTTCTCTCCGTTGCAGCGAAAAACTCTCGAAAAAAATTAAAAAAAATTTCTCCTTCACCTCAAAAACATCGTAGAAACCAAAGGAATCTCGTTTCCCCATCCCATACTCACGCTCTTGCTTCCATCTCTATTCCGTACCAGCCGGCCATTGTCGGACGAGCTGACGCCTCGAAAGTTCCTCGCCCCTTCGAGTTTCCAACTTTGCGGTTTCGCCCTGCCCCCCTCCCCCCTCTCACTCTTTTTTTACACGCATGCATCGCCGGCAATTTCGAGCTGGTCATTTTTGGGATTCGCCACGCGCACGTGGTACCAGGAAGGAGAGAAAAAGAGGACGGAACGAGTTAAGCTGGGATCATTTATTGCGAGATTCGAGCGGGTGTAGCGCGGTTTGAGATTTGTTGTAGGTTGTATAAGGTGTGAGGTGAGATTTTCGGCGGTGGTGGCAGCTTCGGGGTCGTAAAAGTTGGAAGATCGTATGAAGTGGATCGTGTGGGTGTTTGGTGTTTTAGGTTGTGTAGAATGTAATAAGTGGTAAGATGTAGTCGGACAATAAGGAAAATGAATTTATCGGTTTGTGCATGTATATTGATATATATTGTTGGAAACAATGTGATTCTCGATATTGAGGATCTTTTTTTTCGTTAAAATTAATTGGATAATCGGATGTTCGTTGACGTATTAATCGCCTCTATCAAGATTAAATCATAAAGGTAATAAAAATTAATCAATACTTCGAGAAATAAAGAATGAAGCTACAATTGTGTTCTATTGTTTTCCCTCCAACAGTTGTAAAAGCGCAACAATATAGAGACAGTCTTTTTTTAACCGGGTGTGCAGGACTCGACTTTCCATGCGAGTAAAGCATATTTTTGCTGCATTTTCACAGATCAGTGCGCAAAGCAAATGTTTTTCAATATACTATTTATAAAAATAAAATTTTTTAATACTTTCTTCGCTCGCGAATAACACGCTCCACAAACACATTGCGGTTTCCTTCATCGACAGAGGAAACACTCGCATGCGCTCCGGTATTTGCAATAACAAATTTCTCGGAAAGCACTTTTTCAGCTCAATATTTTTAAAAGCAACGGATTAAATATACACACATACACAGACCAATATACACGTCACTAATTAGTATAACGAATTAAAACGTCAGCGTCCAACTACTTCTCGAAATACGAAATAAAATCGTGAAACGCTGACTTCTCATCGCTTTCCAACCTCACTCGAGCTCTAACATTCCGAAAAAAATTACTCTCTTCATCCCAACACCAATCAAATATACACACACATTCACACGTACACAGACACGCACATATACTCACATATCCTTAGGTAAAAAAAAAACGGCGCGGATATCACTGTAAGAGAGTCGCGACGACGCATTGTATAATACGAGCGCGCTCGCGAGAAATGTAGGACGGCGGGATTATCTCTCACTCCCCCCCCCCCTCTCTCTCTCTCTCGAGTGGCCGCTGCTGCTGCAGCATTTTCCACTCCTCTTCCTTCTCGTCGTCGTCGTCGTCGTCTTCTGCACGGAAACCGAGAGTAAGTGCGCGAACGAACGAGGGGCGAATTTTAAAACACGAGCGCGTTCTCTCGCTCTCTGCCATTCGATATATCGAGTCGCGGAGTTTCGTTTTTTGCTTTTTTGTTGCCCCTTGCTACAGCAGTATTTATACGCGAGTGAAAACAACTGGACAACGAGAAAGAGAGGGTTTTTTTTTTCGTTCGACGGAGGGGTAAACGAGCGAGATGAATTTTTAGAATTGTAATGCGCGCGAGCGAGGATTTGCTTTATTTATAGGATGTGAATTGGACTTGTGCGTCTGCCTCTACATAGTTAATGTGGAACTAGTGACGTATTTTTGTTAATAGTGTTTTTCTTTGTTTGTTGGAAGTTGCGTCGTTCGAAAGATAGGTGGAAAACCGTATAGAACGCGATTTTATTCTGCGCGAACAAACGATATTCATATCCAACTTTTGTTCTGCGTTATTTGATCGACGTTAACAAACATATTTTACTTTTACATTATATCACCATCATTGTCAAATTAAATTGTCAATACCGAAAATTCACCTAAGTTGTCTTCACCCTCCTCACTCGATCTCATGAAAAACATTGCTAGCGACTTTGAAAACATTTCCTCACATTCATCTTTCCCCCTTTCTCTCTCTCTCTCTCTCTCTCTCTCTCTCTTTCTCTCTATCCCTCTCTTCGTACGTATGTAAAGAAGCGCGCAAGGTGAGAGATTTTTCCGCGTTGTTTGATGCGCGCTCGTGCGCGCCACTTTCTGAATTGTTTGCAATATGTCGAACGGGTGAGCCCGAGCACAAAGTTCGGCACGCACAATGAAAGTCCTCGAACTTCGCGATTCCCATCCAGCCGGAAGAGATTCCGAAATCACGTCTTGGAATATTGTAGAAGCGTGCGTATAGTCTGCACGCAATACTAGAATTTTCGAGAGGTACCTCTTCTGGGTTGAATTAAAGTTCTATATCAATGGAATGTTATGGGATGTGCGGTTGTTGTAAGGGGGGGAGGGCGACCTGTTTTCATTTTCATTTTTGTCCGGCTCTTTCTGATGCTTTTTGTTAATTTGTCCGATTTTTAAATGCGATGATTGTAGAGGAACGCAGTATGAAACTTTTAAATGTATGTTTGTTCCTGTAAGAAAAATTAAATTCCTGCTAGCATTTTTATTATTGCAGTGTAGCTTTTATGCAGGAGGAAACAAACATTAATATTCTAATGTAATTCAAAATGTAATAATATGTTATATTGGGGACGTAACTTCAACAATAATTGTTGAATATACAATAATTATTAAAGTACAAAATGTATACGGAAATATCGTATAATTAGTTCTAATTGATTGAAATAATTTTACGAAAGGCATACTTTATTGAATATTCTAATTTCAGGCAATTTAATTTAAATTCACGCTTATCTGCCGGAATAGGACGACTTTTGACTACTTCAGCTTTACTTGACTTAATTATACATTATTTCATTGCTCTTCCAAACTACGCTGTCGTAAATTTCCGTCGTAAACGGCCAACTTATACACACGCAGCTGCCTGTGGTCCAAAAATATCTCACTTATTCCACAATTCAATTCCAAGCTCTTCGACAACCATATCAACAATTTCCTTGATCTTTCTCTTCAATTTCAAAAAAAAAAGGAAATCAAAAATCACCTTCCCCCCCTAATCCACTCACCTAACCTCTCCGAAAAAGGAGAAGAAAAAAAAGAAAAGAACGAAACACCACTGTTAAGCGGAAACCTCCTTTCTCGGTCCTGACACCGATTTTCCGAGCGTCGTCTCGCCTTATTCGATTTCCATATTCTCGGAGAGCGAGCGGACCCTGGCTATTCCGATCGAAGGGCCCAGAGTAACTTCGTTACCCGTCAAAGGCGTTCGAGAGAGCGAGAGACAGAGAGAGAGAGAGAGAGAGAGAGAGAGAGAGAGAGAGAGAGAGAGAGAGAGAGAGAGAGAGAGAGATTCGAGCGAGTGATAAAATCGTAATGGAGCGCGAGGGAGGGGGGGGGTGCGAAAGTGCAGAGATAAGAGAGAAATGAGAAAGCGAGGAAGTCGAAGTCTGGGGGTCTGTATTATGCATTATTATGCCGACTCTCGATTTAACGAGGACTCGCGGTAATCGCCCGCGTCTTTTCGAACGAAATCTGAGGAAATTCGAGAGGGATAAAGGGAAAGGAAGATGGGTGTCTTCGTGAGCGCAAAAATGATGTGTAACGAGGGTGGGACAGAGTGTCTTCTTGCGAGAGCGTATTCACTTTCGATGAAGGGTGCAATGTTCAAGCGTGATTTTTTAGTGATTGATAGAATTGGTTGGTGAGATTTTAGGGGGAAGAGGGTGCTAATAAGATCTTGGTGCATGGTTGGCACGTGTTTTACGAGAACAAACCTCTGTCTTAATCTCGGAGAGTGGAATATAAAATACATCAACGCAGCAGCTTTAAGCTCGTTCAATGTAGAGTTGCGTGCACGCTAAAGTGGAAAGAAAAATTTACGGAATATTTTAGTGAGCGCGCGAAGCAGCTTAAAACAATTCGTAACTTTAAAACGCGACTCTTCATGGATGCTTGAATAACGAGTTTCGAGGGAACATGAAGTGCGGCCGCGTTATATTTCGGAGCTATAATGATGAAATGAAAATTTTTTTAAACCTTCAAATTGGTTACGCCTTCTGCGCCTTACACGCTCCTACAATAAACTTGTACTTTTTCAAAAAAAAAAAAAAAAAAAAAAAAAAAAAAAAAAAAAAAACTTTCCTCCTTCATCTTACATTCAATGCATTATCGTTCGATACTCAAAGCATATCTCTCTCTCTTTTTATTTCTTTCTCTCCTTTTCCCCTCTCGTCTCTCGAGTCACAAGTATTGAAAATTTAATTTCAATCTTCGCTCAGTTTTCGACGTGAAATAGTTGCTTTGAGGATCGCGCGCTCTCGCGCCAGCGAGATTCGCTCTCTCGGCAAAATTCCTGCGCCTTCACTCGTGTGCAATTCAAATTTCAGCTGAGTTTTAATCTGGCGTCGCGCTAAAGAGCTGCTGCTACTTTCTGAGACGCTTTCATACCATATAAAGCGGAATCCAACGTACTTTTAAAACACAACACCCATCGCGTGAAAATTTATTGTCCACCGACTATTGTTAAAAAAATACACGCGAATAAAAGCGTCGCGACTCAAATAACAATCATCGTAATTAACAATCGTATAACCCCCACTACCCACGGCTCTTTAACATCCAGATCACATGCTCAAATCGTTCGCCAATACATTTTTGTCGTGCGCCCCGCAGACTCCATTACGCCAACTCTTTCCCTTCGCCCCCTCCCACTCCTGTGTACACTCGGCACACAATCTCCGTGAGCGTAAACGCACGGGCGCGTTTACACTGCGTCCGCCACAAGAGAAAGAAAAGGACGTCGGCCTGTGGACACAAGCGAGTGAGGGTCGTTTCGAAATCCATCAACAATTAGAGATTGGCACAACCCTCTTCCCCCCCCCCCACCCCACAAGATTGTTTGCCCTATTCCGCGTCTTGTTTGAACGAGTCCGATCGATGCTAATCGAGGCGGAGCCTCTCACATACACACACATACACACACACACTCATACACACACGTATGTATTCATCTTGGTCCCCGGGCTTTTCCGCTCGGCGCCTCGCCTCGGAATTAGCATGGGCGAACCGAATCACGCATTCGTATACCTCTGTCTCACACTCTCTCTTTGTCTCTCTCTCTTTCTCTCTGATTTGTCTTTGAATGTGTGTGTGTGTGTGTGTGTGTGTGTGTGTGTGTATGTGTGTGTGTGTGTGTGTGTGTGTGTGTGTGTGTGTGTGTGTGTGTGTGTGTGTGTGATTGTGTGTGTGTGTGTGTGCACGCGCGCGCGGAGGATCGATCGGCACAGTTATTTGTCGCGAGACACCAGCTCTGTAGGGGTCGATCTATTATTCATCCTGCTGCTTTCAGATTTTTTCGGGTGTGGGAGTAGTAGTGGTGGTGGTAGATGGAGTGTCGGAAACGTACGCGCGCGCTTTTTGCCAGTTACTTGCACAGGCGGGAGAGGGAAGGAAGGAGTTTTGCCGCGGGGGATGTACGCGGGAATGGATGGGGACGAGGGGGGTTGCTGCGTGATGCGATTACAGTTTGTGAATAGTTCGAAAGCAGGGCGAGGGAATTGTTTATAGTAACGAATGATTCAAGATATTTCGAAATGCAACGAATTTCAGCCTTATTGTTATTAAGATTAATTAAGGCGGTCTTACACCTAGTGGCTTCTGAGGCCAAAATCAGCTGAAAAAAAAGAAAGATGTAGTTTAAACAACACACAACATATATACTATAAATATACACCATTTCTGATAAAATGGCCCAAGACTTAATCTGTAGGCCGATTTTACTCAGAGATATAGCATTTTAATTTTTTGGCATTGGCATAACTTTTTCAGAAAGCTATTCCATGGAGTTTCATGGGAGAAGGCCTAAATTACTTGAAACTCATGCAGTTGTGTCCCAAAGAGTTGGAAGTATGAAAAATATTTTATTGAATAATTAAAAAATTCTAAAAACCACTTATAATTGCTTAATTTTATGAGTTTTTGTAATTTTTTGTGGTTTTTAGCATTTTTAAATTATTTAATAAAATGTTTTTCTTATTTCCAACTCTTCGGGCCATAACTACATAAATTTCAAGTAATTTAGGCCTCATCCCATGAAAATCCATGGAATAGTTTTTAAAAAAAGTAACGCCAAACATTAAAAAATGACATTTTGAGAAATAAGCCTACAAAGAAAAATACCATAAAACTTGAAAAATAATCAGCCATTAGATCCCCCATTTTTTTCCCTTCTTGAAACCCACTTTCATGTATATCTGAGATTGTTCTCCCATATAAAATGGTTAAAACAGAAGCTCTGACACTTCGAATGTGTTCATATATTATAACGTTATCCCAGCAGCATCCGTTACCAACCGTTACACTAAAAGTTATTGCTAACAATCTGTCCTTCTTTTGTACTTTTGATCCATCCATTGTTGAGTCACTTTTTAGCACACCGCACTGAGTTGTATTATTATTTCGAATACTAAAATAAATTCAGAATATGCACCAAGTCTTTATGAAATATGAAATTCCAATCAAAACTTAAGAAGCCAACACTATCATAGCCAGAAGTACATAAGTACATAAAAGCCGATAAGATCATTTTTTCAATGATCACTTGATTACACATATTGTATACTAAATATATCTTGAATTCAGAGCTGTATTATATATTTCTTGTGTGCTAAGTAGGCTTGTCGCTTTTATGTGTAGATACATCTTGACACTTATTGCAATTCAGAACTCTTCTAAATTGAATTATATCCTATAGTGAGCTAAACTTAATTATCTGACTTTCATCTTTCTTAGAAAAAAAGATGTATTCATTTTTATCCAATAAGAATTATTACTGCTTCTTCCCTAAAATATTTAACTAAATCTTGCTAATACGCATGTTTTTCTGTATTTACTTTCATACAGCATTCCTACCTTGAACTGAAGCCACTTCCCAAATTTCATCAAAACTGCACGCTTGTACTATAATTACACTTATAAATACTTTTCAGATATATATCTTCACATATAATACATTAAATTTTCACTTTAAATTCACTTATGAATACAAATAATCAAACACTAAGAAAAAATCTTTCTCCGTGAGGAAGAAAAACTCTGCAAAACAAACTGTTGAAATCACATTATTATTTATCATTGCTTATATGAGCTGCCAGCTGTGCAACTGTGTTTACACTGGTATTAGCAGACAAGTTATATATAGGTACAAAAGGGAATATTCATATAGTAAATTGTTGTCGAATTTTGGTCACGGAATGATCACTTTACTAGAACAGAAGTGCAAAATTGTCACAAGACGATTCCACTGGATTTCGAATTCCACAATATGGTTTATTTCATTTTTACAATAAATTCCGTATGTAAATTTAATTATTTTGTTATCCTTATACTAATATAAATATGGATTTATAATACATTTTAAAACACATTTAAGTAAATGTTTTCCTATCAGAAGCATAAAAGCATAAAAAAAGGCAAACTAAAAAAGAAAATCAAATTTTTCGTCATTTTAACGATAGTAAGCTCTTTCAGCCATATCATCTTAAATTTTTTTAATTTTTGATCCAAACTAGTTTTTTTAGGTTCAGAATAACATATATAATTGAAAAATACAATAAAAAAAAATTTAATTTTTTTTATTTTTAGGTGTAAGACCGCGCCTTAACTAGTATAATTAACGATATTAAAATCCACTTTAATTACCCTACGCTGTATCTCAGAAACGGAGATGAAACTCTATAGCTTTATCTTCTTCTACCCAAAATCAGAAGTAACAGTTGAAAAACTCTCCCGAAGCACGCTTAATCATCGCCAACCTGATCATCCGCGGCGCACGCGCGGCCGTAACTCAATAACGCGCTTACATCCGTAATTCGATAAAGCCACGCCGTTGCGCTCCTTTCTCCTGTACACATTATAGCAGCGCCGCGTGTATGTGTGTGTGTAATATACATGGTGAAGAGGGAAAAAGGGATGCAATTAGTTGCTAGCGCCATAGCGCGAGAACGACAACGCGATTCATGTGATTATCGTCAAACTCGATAAAGTCACACGCAGAAGCCGCGAATTTCATCGGGGGGTGGGTGTTGACGGCTGCTGTTGCCGGTGAGAGAAGTGACTTTGCAACGGAGAAAACAAGTGCTTATTATACGGGCGGAGGGGCAGTAATTCACTTCCCGTTGCTACGAGCGCAGCTGTCGTCTTTGATCCGTCTTTATTCCTCTCTCTCTTCCTCACTCTCTGTTCGCTCTGCGTTCACGAGTAATAGTAGAGTGCGCAGGGTAATGTGCGTTTTATTGCTCCCTCGTTCTCGAGTGTCACTTTGAAAAATTGGGAGGAGAGCATTTGAATTCTATGAATTATGAACAGTTTAGTGCTCTTATTATGCTGCACTGAAAAAAATTTTAGGCTGTAGAAAGCATAGTTTCGATTTGCTGTACTAGCACTATTTATGCTGATCATTTACTCTTACAGACGGCTGAGGCAGTCTATTTATTTGTATAATGTAACGGATTTATTGGCCAGATCTGACAATACGAAACCAAAGTTTATGTTATAACCTCAAAAAGTCACAAAATCCGCCGATCAACTGCGTGTTCGCAATCCGCTTTTGCGTATTTCATCTGTAATCCAGTATATTTATCAATCGAGATTATTTTAATGAAAAATATGTACGTATGTCGAATCATAACCTATTTAATGCTTCGACAAAAGAACTCTATACATTAGTGCTTTCAGTGTATCTTGTACGGCTCTCACAGCTGTCCCGATACAATTACTGTACCTAAAAAATTCAGCGAAAAGAAAATCAGCCAAAAAGTATCGTTGTCAGAGCCGTACTTTCAGTTCTCACAACGTAAATTTTTTTTCAGTGTGTGCTTGATTACGAAGTCTATTATTGAAAATTGATTATTTGGTATTGGAAGATGCTATTTTATTGTTATCAAATTATCTTATTAAATAAATTGCTTTCTTTAGATACTGTTAAAAAAAATTGCATAACACTTTTTTAGCTATCGTAATAAATATTAACTATACATATACGAGGGTCATTTGATAAGTACCTAGCCTACAAATGAAAACACCAAAATTTTACAAAAAATAAAATTTATTTTTCAATGTAGTCTCCTTTTAGTTGAATACACTTGGTCCAGCGGTGTTCCAATTTTTTTAACCCCGTTGAAAAAAATGTTTTCTCTTGGTTTGCAAAATAGGCCTCCGTGGCGGCGATTATTTCGTTATTGGAGTGGAATCTCTTCCCGGCGAGCGAATTTTTTAGGTTCGGAAACAAAAAAAAGTCGCATGGAGCCAAATCTGGAGAATACGGTGGATGGGGCAGCAGTTCGTAGCGTAATTCGACCAATTTAGCTGTGGCGAGTGCAGAAGTGTGAGCCGGTGCATTATCGTGGTGGAAAAGCACTTTCTTTTTAGACAAATGGGGCCGTTTTTCTTCTAACACGGCGTCAAATCGGCTCAATAGTTCGGCGTAGTACTGTCCTGTGACCGTTTTGCCCTTCTCCAGATAGTCAATAAAAATCACACCTTGAGAATCCCAGAAAACAGTGGCCATCACCTTTCCGGCCGACGGGACCGTCTTCGCCTTCTTCGGAGCAGGTTCACCGGGTAAGGTCCACTGTTTTGACTGCTCCTTGGTCTCTGGAGTGTAGTAGTGAATTCATGTTTCGTCGACGGTCACGTAACGACGCAAAAACTCTTTTGGATTGCGATTAAACAGCTCCAAACACTGCTCTGAACTGGTCACACGGATGCGCTTGTTGTCTGCAGTCAGCAAACGCGGCACCCACCTTGCTGACAGCTTCCTCATGCCTAAAATCTCATGTAGGATATGCCACACGCGTTCTTCTGAGATGCCTACTATCGCAGCTATCTCGTGCACCTTTAATCGGCGGTCTGACAAAACGATATCGTGTATTTTTGTCACGTTCTCCTCCGTAGTGGCTGTTTTCGGAGTACCTGGGCGTGGATCATCAAAAACCGACGTACGACCACGTTGAAACTCGTTATACCAAAATTTAACGGTCGCCATCGAAGGAGAAGCATCCCCATACACTGCATCCAAGCGTTCTTTAATTTCACTGCGCGATTTCCCTTCCAAAAACAAGAATCGAATCACCGACCGATATTGTTCTTTCTCCATTTTTTCAAAAATCAACGGACACATTTACTTTCACACGCACTCAAAAATAAACTACAACTCCGATCCGGCTGAAATTTCGTCTGTAACCGTTTACAGGAAGATACTGCACTGTAGTGTATTTCTGGTGCGATAGTGGCACCATCTGGCGGTGAGGCTAGGTACTTGTCAAATGACCCTCGTATATGTAGATAATATACTTTCACATTCTCCTAACAATATTAAATCTCAACCTATTGCTAATCTAACACTAGATTTAACAATCCACATTATCACGAAGGGACGACCCACATGCATGTCTCCCCAAACACGACTTTACTCCACTTCAGCCGGATTCCACACTCCCGAGATTTTCTTTCCCACCCCATGCGCAGGCCTGCAAAAACTTCAATTACACGCATTCTCTTTATCTCTCGCTGCCTCTCTCACCCATCTGTTTGCATCTCTGCTATTTACTTCCGTCTTCTCACCCTCCCCCTTCTCTCTCTCTCTCTCTCTCTCTCTCTCTCTCTCTCTCTCTCTCTCTCTCTCTCTCTCTCTCTCTCTCTCTCTCTCTCTTTGTCGACGACTCGAAGGCGCGCATGCGGACGAGGTCGCGCAAACACGCTGAGCTGCGCTACTACTGCACAATTTCGGGAGCGTCTGCTGCTGCTGTTGGCGCGTCTGAGATAGCAAGAGAGTAACGCACTGCTTTTATTCCGAGAGGAGAGGCGAGGCAGTCGGCGTAATTTTAATTTGCGCTTCTTTCACGTGACGGCTGGATATTTTTTTCGGGGTTTAAATTAAGCGTATTATTTACGGGTGAGGCGAGGGCAGGAGACAGGAAACGAGAGAGAGAGAGAGAGAGAGAGAGAGAGAGAGAGAGAGAGAGAGTTGGACTCTGGGGAGGATAGGTGAGAGAGATTAGATATGAGCTACAAGGGGGAGGGGGGAGGTTATTAAATATTTCAGCGGAGAATGGTGTTCTTGGGTCATGTCGTTCTGGGACGGATGTATTTAAAATTCTAACTTGACTACTGTTAAAACTTCCAAAGAATCTAGGTTGCATCCACGTGGTTGTATAAATAAAACTAGACGAAAACTACTGAACCATAACTATGGAGTACCGTAGTTTAAAAATCATTGTTCGTTTCCCTATCCTTTCACCTTCTTTCTTTTTTACTCTCCGAACTTACGCTCAGACACCATTAGCAAACAAGATCTCGAGCGGTATCTCCATCAAACCCGTACCCTCGCCAGCGCCGTAGCGTCCGAATTTCTCGCCATCAATTTTGCCGAAGAAGCGCGAACATCCCCCCTCTTTCTGCCCCTCGTCAATTCGCCGAGCCATCAAACGCAGACACTCCTGCCATCCCCTCTCCCTCTCTTTCTCTTTCTCCCTCTCTCTTTCTTTCTCTCTTCTCTCTCACTAAGCTCACGCTTCGTGAACTTTACCTCAACGACAAAGAGGGTTGAGCAATATAATCTTCCTCTTTCGCTCACTCTCCACTCAACGTACATATGCACGCGCGACGAAGTAATTAAAGTGTCCCAGGGCGCTATTCACAGGTAACGAGACGAATAACGCGTCACCTTTGCCGTACGCGTGCCCTCCCGCGCATTTCAAACCCTTCGATCTCTCTTGCTTGCACTCTCTCTCTCTCTCTATCTCTATCTCGTGCTGCTGTCGTTGGCATCAGTGCACGCTCTTTGATGTTGGCCCGACATAGCCAACTAACCGAATAACGCCCTGGACGGCGCAAAAAGCGCTGAAGATTGCGGGCTTTTTCGAGAGGGTAGGAGAGAGGGAGAACATTGTTACGGGTCGAGGGAATATGGGTGTTTTCGAGAGAGAGAGAGAGAGAGAGAGAGAGAGAGAGAGAGAGAGAGAGAGAGAGAGAGAGAGAGAGAGAGAGAGAGAGAGAGAGAGAGAGAGAGAGAGAGATGGAGAGTGTGTGGTTTACGATAAAAGAGGTAGGAAGTAGGGGATGGAACTATGTATCCTGGAAAATTCATTTCTATTTGTTCTGTACGCGAGGACATTGTTAATTGATTATTTTATTACGTTAAAAGTATCGTATAGTATTCCTGTTTAGAGAGAAGGAGATACAAATGGAGAAACAACTATATGTTAGAAAAGCACGATGTTTTATGATTTGTATGATGACCGAGTGATGGCGCGCGCGACTTGGATATATCGATGCGAAGTATAGAGCGATTTTGAGAGAGCATTCACTGCACAACAAGATGGCGACATGTTCGGATCGGACCGTCACGTTGCTTATTGTTAAACAATCCAGATTGAATAAATAAACCTCTTTATTTTCTACTTTTCAACAAAGTCAATGTTTTGTATTTTACCTCGAACATCCTCCTTTGACACTGCGCGTTAATTTGAATTTGTAACATCTGGCAACCGTGACAGGACGCGTAGTGATTTTGGTTCGAGTGTATTTCGGTTGAAAAGACATTCAAGATGGATACATGGAAAAAGATTAGAACTGCTCACAGGACCTCCTTCACTAAAACACTGAACGAGTTGAATGCGTTATTGACTAAAGAAGAGGTCGATAAAGAAGAAATTGCAATTGTCTTTGAAAAGCTGCAAGATAAAATGACTGAACTTGATGGCAGCTCAGCAAAAGTGATTGGCTTTGTTCTGGAACAGGGCGATGCAATTTTGTTTGAAAGTGAAACTGCCACAAACGATGAATACAAAAAGAAATATTTAGCTGTGAAACGAAAAGTGACTAATTTATGCGTGAGTGCGAGTGTAAGTACTGTTTCGCCCGGGATTTCCGCGAACGTCACGATGCGCACGAACCGAAAGAAATTCAAGATGCCGACATTTGAAATAGCGAAATTCTCTGGAAACGTTAAAGACTGGTTGAAATTTTGGAATCAGTTCCGAAAAATCGACGAAGACAATGAAGTCGACGATGAGGACAAATGTCAAATGTTGCTTCGTTTCGTGGAAGTGGGATCACGTGCTCACGATTTAGTATCGAGTTTTCCGCCGACAAGAGAGAACTATTCAAAAGCAGTTGAAGATTTGAAAAACAGGTTTGGCAAAGATGAGCTCCAAGTAGAAGTGTATGTGAGGGAGTTGTTAAACCTAGTACTAAATAATGCTTTGAGTGGAAAAAAAAAATTATCGATTGCCAGTCTATATGACAAGCTTCGATCGCATATGCGGGCGCTCGAAGCGCTTAGCGTCACTTCCGAGAAATGTGCCTCGATGCTGTTCCCGCTCGTAGAGTCGGCGATTCCAGAGAAAGTACTGCGCGCGTGGCAACGATCATCGATAGCAGGTAGCGCTACTGACTCCAAAGTGCGGTTGAAAAATCTCATGGAATTTTTGTCTACTGAGGTTGAAAGTGAGGAGCGCTTTCAAATGGCTGCTTCTGGATTTTCACTGCATACGGATGGTGAGAAGTCGAAGCGTGTCAAGTCCAAAAGTGGATCATCACCTGCTGACATACCTACAGCTTTGGGGTTATTGACAAAGGCGGAAAGTGCACCCGAATGCATATTTTGTAAAAATAGTGGCCATTGGAGTCAAGACTGTAACAAAGCTAAGAAGTTATCACTGAATGATCGTCGCGCAGCTGTAAAGGAAGTGGGTTGCTGTTTCAACTGCTTGAAACCAGGACATAACTACAAGCGGTGCAAGACCAGACTAATTACTTACCTTTACTATTATTCAAACTGGAAGAAATCAATCATTCATCGCAACAGCCAAATCATTAACATACCCACTACTATTTAAAATCACTTTAACCTTCTTCCATTTTTACCTTCATCTTCAACTTTATCTCCATACCATCACCCCACACTGAGAGAAGGATTTCATAACAGTTAACATATTTATTAACTGTTAGAATGAAATACTTGATTTCGAACGAAATAAGGAACTTATTTCATGTAAACATATGAAGTATAAACAGAAATAATCGACTTCTTTACTATTAAAAGGTGCGCATATTAACAGTTAATATGCACACTATTTAGAGTAAATACGAAAATTTTTTGAGGTAGTAAGTTAGTTTTATTATTACTTTGCTGCATATT